>CM040446.1:15694204-16301079 GCA_022749755.1 Azadirachta indica
TTTAGCTTGCCCCCTTCAGTTATTGCTCAATTCCCACTGCTATGAGGGTTTGATTGAGCACCTGAAGCTGCTGCTTGTTTTCTTGGTTGTGTGAATTGAAACAGTAATTTTGAAGTTGCTCATAGATGCAACTAAAATTCACCTGGTTGACATGGCTTATGCATTATATCGAAGATAATTTACTGCTGCCTACTTATTCTAGTGAACAACTGGGAAAGAGATGAAAACTGACATGATAGATTTTCATGGAAGCATGGTATAATTTGGCTTAGCATTGAATTGGTGAAATCTAATTTTGCTTCTCTGCTTTTACATCATATTGGTGTAATTTATATGTTTTAAGGCCCATTTTATCTATCTCTAAACTTTGTGGGTTTGATCTTTGTCCAGTATTATTGTCACTTTCATTGGTGTTTCGTTTTTAACCTTTGTTTCTTTCATTCTCTTGCATTGTCACTTCATATTTGTTAAATAAAAAAATTCCTTAAATATGGAAGCATTGCTGGATGCAGGTCTTATTCTCTGGAACCAGATGCGGCAACAATGGCTTGCAAGTAAAAGGTCTCAAGATAGGACACAAATTCGAGAACCTACAATTAGGTATGGTTGACTTTCTTTGTTTCAGATACCGAATATGAAGTTATTACTTTGGACAAAGCCCTTGTATAACCAGTGCTAAAATTATTAGTTTTGATGTAATCTTCTAATTGCTTGCTTGGATATATTGATCTCATAAAATCTTTAATGAATTTGCAAGTAAATAAAAATGTCCATGTAACACCTGGTGTGCTGGTTAGTTTGGTAGGAAAGAAGCTCGCAGGTGAGGTAATTGTTTTGTTTGAGCTTTTGTTTGGAGCACATTGTGAGTAGGATGACATGATTTGTACATCTATCTATCTATGTGTTGTAGTTGGAATGCAAGCTACGAGAGTTTGCTTGGAAAGAACAAGCCTTTTGCCCAGCGAGTGCCTCTCCCTGTAAGTTTCTGATGATCATGTTTTGATGGTAGCATAATAATTGTGCTGAGTCCTGTCCTGACTGACTGGTGCTTGCGTAATTGCTTTACTTATTATGATGATGATAATAATAATAATAATAATAATAATAATAATAATAATAATAATATGACAGGAAATGGTGGATTTTCTGGCTGATGTTTGGGAACAGGAGGGTTTGCATGACTGAGGGGGGAAGCAGCAGCATCACGAACTTGCTGAATTTTCATTTTGTTTGTGATGTTTTCAATGTAATTTACAAAAAGCTTTGGTGCTAGTAAATGCTTTTTTTTTTTTTTCCTCATTTATTTACTACCTTTAAAATAATAATAATAAGAATAATAAGAATAAGAATAAGAAGAATATTAATCAGCTAGCGCAGTGTATTTACTTATTATTATTAATCTCAGTTTTAAAAATTAAATTAATTTCGAGTGATAACAAAGACAAAGACAAAGCAAAGCATCATCTGTTAATTGCATTGAAAGAAATAATGAAATTCTAGGAGGCTTCATTTTCATTTTCATTGTCATTTGCAGTGAGAAGTCAAAGTTTTATCCCAATTCTCTTCCTGTTCGTTCAATTCATAGCCTCCGAAATGGACTTACTTATTTATCGTATGTATTTTTGCTTTTGGTTTCCAATATTACTATTAGTATTATTGCCCACTATGAATCTCTATTAACACGACAAATTATGATATTAATAAAACCATGATTAATAATTAAAAAGATAACCAATTTATATATATATATATATATATATCAAAAGAATATGTGCTGCAATCCAAATAGCAATTACCAATCAAATTCAAAAGGTTGTTCATAAATCAAATGTGGATGATAACATATTATAATAAGTATATGTATATTTATAAGCCTAATACCCTTTTCTTCTCTTTTTATCTACTGCTGATAATTATTATAATAAACTATACAAGTAGTAGTACTGGTACCAACTACATATATATATATATATATATAGAGTAAGTAATTGAAGATCAGGGACCGCCAAATCCTTAATATCTTCCGAATTAACTAACGAGAATATAATTATATAAATACAAATTAACAAGAAAGAAATGGTTAGCTAACGTAAGGTATGATGTTAATCCATGTGTGTCTCTTATTCTTATTTTCTTGGAGGATAATCTGTCATCACTTCACTTTCACATTAATTAATACTTAAGACTCACATATATATGATATACGATGAGATCACGTTAACAACTATATATGCTTTTATATATACATATATATTTTTATTTTATATAGTTTTAAAAGAACATTCAAGTATTTTTGACAACTAACCTTTACTAATTAATTTCTCATTCAATTATGTGATAATTGATTAAGGGTAATTAATCAAATTTCTATAAAAATTAAGAAAAAAGGAGGGATTAATTAATTAAATTAGAAAGCATGCGTGGAAATGATGATATATATATGTATATATATATATATAGTCAAAGCAGACACGTTAATTACACATACACATACTGATTTTATTTTATTTGCCTCGTGGATTGGATGTCATGGGATATAGTAATATGTATGCATCTTGCGATTTAAGTTGGATGCTTCGAGGAAAAGGCAAAACGACATGGGATCGATGCATCAGTATTATCATTATCATTTCCATTAATAAATTAATCCATCCAATTGTGCATCTACGTAGTCCCAACTGTTTAGACCATTTCATTTCAATTTTTGAGTGCTACATTATTAATTAATGAATTGCTTTGCCTTTGGCTTTGGCTTTGGCTTTCCCCAAAAGCAGCATATATTATTATTGTATATATATATATATATATATAAATATCATCAATCCCACAAATTGCATATCCTTACTGTTATATTCTTTTGATTCTCTAATCAACAAACTTTGGTCACTTTGGTTGCTCCAATTGCAGCTTAACTAACTAGATGGCATGTAATTCGTTGTTAAAGGTCAAGCAAGCATTATTTATTATTAACATAATAATTTTTTTTTTTTTTTTTTTATTTAAACTAACGTAATCTAATAGTAATAGAATTAGATGCAGCCGGCCCACTTGGGTTGCTCTGCCTTGCGTAGTTACTAACTATTTTTATTCTTATTTTTAATTTTAAGTCATATAAAGGACATGGATGGATGGATATAGTATTAGTATACATCTGGATCCTCTCAATATCTCATCTAAAATTTATAGTTGAGTTTTCTTAATTAATTTTCCGTCTATAATTATAAATAAAATATATACAAATTTCATTTCCCCCCCATTTCCAACTTTGCTCTCCCGATTACAAAAATTCCTCCCTCCCTCCCCTTCAAATTAACAGTAATAATAAATTAATATTAAATACTCACCTCCCATTCTACAATCAATTGCTTGTTTACATAGTTTTGACGGCATCCAACACGTTTGATACTTTTATATTTTATTTTGAATTTAAATAGCTTAAGAAAAAAAAAATTGATGTTTTACAAATAAAGAATTTAGAAAAAGAAATTACTCCTAAATTGAAAGAATTGTAATTAAATTTTCAAACTTGCATTTAGTACAATCACGTGAAAATTATATCAAATCAAGTCCAAACAAATAGAAAAACAACGGGGAAAGTAGGCATAATGTACCTGAATTCATATCTGATGTGAAATGACAGCAATACATTATTATATTAATTTGAGCTAAAAATCAAACCCAGAAAGCTGCTAGAAGGAACGTGGACTGCCCCCACTTTTTTTTTTCTTTTTCTTTTTTTTTTTTTTGGGGTTCCTCATGGTAGGGCTTCTTATACCCTGCATCCGGGCACTGCCCCATATCTACACTTACACTCCCCTTTTTTCTTTTTCTTTTTTTTAATTATTAAATTATAATTTGATTTGAAGACATATTAACACTTATGTTACACTTTAAACATATACATATATATATATAGTGTAAATATAATCATATTAAAAAAATATCTGCTTAAGTTATAATTTGGTGAAAATCATATTATTGTTAGTAGGCTATCCCTGCCAATGACAGGATTTGTCCCCATTACCTACACCATTTTTCTGAATGCTTTGAATTTGTGTACCAAATGTTGGTGGCAGGCGCTTTCTTACCAATTTCATTTTGTGGTACCAATTTGTCTACCCTTCTACTTTTCATCTTTTTTTTCCATTCATGTTAATTATTGAAAATTAAAAAAAAAATACAAAACAAAACGAAACCACCGAAAGTTTTACAATTAAATGCATATTAATCTTGATTAATTCAATAATTGAACCTTATTAGTTCATACTTATCACAATTGTAGGACACAAATTTCTTAATATAATCATTAAATATACTATTTTTAATGTGTAAATTTGATAATGAAAATTAAAATATACATTGTTACATGATTTAAAATCTTCGATAACTATATCATAAAAAGATAGATAAAAGGTAAGAATTTTAGTGTATGATAAATTATTAATGACCGATCTTCTTACATGCATGACTTTTATATTTTTGGATAATTTGACAAACAAAGTTGTGGTTGCGTTTAATTATTGTAATTATTATTTTTAAAATTTTAAAATAAATAATACATATATTAGTTAATAATAACAAAAGATGTGGCACCGTTGTTGAGTTAATTGTGAATTAAGTAATATTATAATAAATGATAAATTAAATAATTATTTTATATGTGGCACTCCACTATGCTTATCATATTTAACTTGATACATTATTTTTATAAAAATGTTACTTTTAAAAAAAATTATTTGATTGATTACAAAAATTCTGACAGGTTATTAAAAGAAAATTAGGCTCTCCGCGTAATTTTTGAGATATACATTTACCGTGTAAATTCGGTAATAAAAATAAAGTTCTTTTTTATTTGCTTAATCTAGAACCTTTGACAATCATGCCCAAAAGAGATGACCATAAATGAAGATGAAATTAGAGATTTTGATTTTAGCGTTTGGCATATTATTACTACCAGTGATTAATATACTTATAATATTAATATATGAGATTTGGTTAAGTCAGTCACGGTCACGTCTGGTCTTTGTGTCTTTTTTTTTTTTTTTTTTTGTTCCTCAATTATAAGATAATAAACACATTATTATAATTTCATTATTTATTTTTAATCACACTCGTCTACTTTGCATTTGGCGCCTTTCGAAATCGTTGCTACCAGGCAAACACGTCATTTATTATACATAAAACCAAACAACCCCAAATCCCAGCCCCGTGTCCAAACAGCTCAAGTGAACCCCAAGGGAAAAAGAATGCAAAAAAAAGAAAACCGCCTTAGTGTCCGGTTTCTGGTATTCATTTGGTGGGAAGACTGGGAGGGGAGAATAGAACAAGGAAAACCAACTTATGTGAACAAATACATTGCATGTGGGTTTTTCTTGTGTGTATTGTCATGTACCGAAATCAAACTCCACTCATAATAAAACATAACCTTTCTTTACTCCGAACGAACCATCATCTTTCATTTCTTCTCCTTCTCTAATTTTCTCTGTTTCTTTTTGCCCTATCTTATAGGTTTTGTATCTCCTCAAAGCTGTAATCTTTCTCATGCATTCGCGTCTTCAAGACCTACAAGCGATCGTTTCAGTTTTCGCCTTTGTTTGCGCTCTCTTTTTTGCTCTCTTTGGAGGGTTTTTGGGTCAGGATCGGTTCAGATTTGACCTCCCGGGGTTTTTTGAGCTGTATTCATGTCAAAGCTCTTTGCTTTCTCTGGTAAGTTTTCGATATCTGCTTCTTTTTGTTTTGTTCTCTCCTTTTTAGCTGATTTTGAGGTTGTTTAGCTGGTTAACTGCGGGTCGGATATGTGGAGTTTTATTTTTTATCTGATGGTGTAGTATTGTCATGGATTAATTAATTAGTTGGATCTGGACTGATTAAATTGTTTTTTATGGGTTGTGCTTCGGTTAATTCAATTTTTGAGGAGGTACTGTTCACGCTTATTGTTGGAGTTTTATTGTTTGGTGATGGTGAGGTTGTGAAGATGTTGTAGCTGTAGATCAGAGATATATATATATATATATATATATGGACATATATGTATAGGGGTGTGTGTAAATCTTCCAGATTTTATGATTTAGGGGTCATCTTGTTTCGTTGGATGTGTTCTGTTGCGCAGTATTGCCTTCTAACTGGTCAAAGGTGAATTTTGCATCTTCTAGTTGTGATCATCTCTGTTACTTATGGATCCGAGGAAGGAGGGAAATATGTTTTGCTTTTTATGGCCTTTTCTTCTCGTCCTTGAAACAGATAGGGAAGATTCAAATCTGCCATATAATTCTATTAGGCACACCTTGGTGGAAATTTTTTTCTTCTGCTTCTTTAGTTTAAAACTTTAGGGTGATAAGCTTAGTATATAATCAACTATGCTGCTGGAAGATAAATAACTTAGATCTTATGTGATTAGAATTACTTGATCAGAAATCATGGATAACTGATCTTATTTGTGGATAATATTTAAATAATTGGTTAACAATGATCCAGATGATGAAGTTTCAATTCAATCTAGGTTTTGTGTTGAAATTCATGTGATTTTGGCTGTGTGATTCTGGAAGATGGTAATTTAATGTTTTGGCTTCATGATATGGATCATGGAATGTTCAATTTCAGTGACTTTATGTGTTTTCTTGAAATATTTTGGCTGAGTTTGTCGTACTTACCTAAGATTTGTTTTTGGTCTGCAGGTGATGATGATTTTTGCCCTCGGGGGCGAATATACCCAAACCCCAAGGAGTCAAGTCTCTTTTTGTCCCCTGGTCCTCATTTGGATGTGTATTTCCCTTCTCGCAAGAGGTCTCGCATTAGTGCTCCATTTGTTTACAGTGAAGAGAGCATTGAGCAGAAGCAGGTCTCTATTGATGTTCTGCCTGATGAATGTCTCTTTGAGATCTTTAGACGATTGGCTGGAGGCCAGGAGAGGAATGCCTGTGCTTGTGTTTCCAAGCGCTGGCTTGGTCTTTTAAGCAATATCAGCAGGGATGAGATACAATCTTTAAAGTCCAGGGATGAGAATATTGAGAAGAAGGTTAAAGTAATATCTGAGTCAGAAGACGAGGATGCTGAGGGTGATGGATATCTTTCCAGGAGCTTGGAAGGAAAGAAGGCAACAGATATTAGACTTGCTGCCATTGCTGTTGGCACTGCTAGTCGTGGAGGTCTGGGGAAGCTTTCTATCCGCGGAAGCAATTCTAGTCGTGGGGTGACAAGCCTTGGCCTTAGGGCAATTGCCCGCGGCTGCCCATCTCTAAAGGCTCTTTCCCTCTGGAATATATCTTCTGTAGGGGATGAAGGTCTTTTTGAGATTGCTAATGGATGTCACCAATTAGAGAAGCTTGACCTTTGCCAGTGTCCTGCTATTACTGACCAGTCTCTGATTGCAATTGCAAAGAACTGCCCAAATTTGACCGATCTGACCATAGAGTCTTGCTCAAGCATTGGGAATGAAGGTCTGCAAGCAGTTGGGCGGTGCTGCCCCAATCTGAAGTCTGTTTCAATAAAAGACTGCTGCCTTGTTGGGGATCAAGGAATTGCTAGCCTGTTGTCTTCAGCCACATATTCCCTGGAGAAGGTGAAGCTCCAAAGATTGAAGATCACTGATGTCTCTCTTGCCGTTGTTGGACACTATGGCAAGGCAGTTACTGATCTAGTGCTTACAGGGCTCCTAAATGTGAGTGAGAGAGGCTTCTGGGTTATGGGCAATGGTCATGGTTTGCAGAAGTTGAAGTCCTTGACAATTACATCCTGCATGGGAGTGACAGATTTAGGCCTTGAATCTGTGGGTAAGGCTTGCCCAAATTTGAAGCAGTTCTGCCTCCGAAAATGCGCATTCTTATCTGATAAAGGACTGATCTCTTTTGCCAAAGCTGCATCATCACTTGAAAGTCTTCAGTTGGAGGAGTGCCACAGGATCACCCAACTCGGGTTTTTAGGTTCTCTTTTGAACTGTGGTGCAAAATTGAAGGCTCTTTCATTGGTGAACTGCTTGGGCATTAAGGATGAAAATTTGGCAGCGCCCTTGAATGCTTCCTGCCAAACTTTACGATCATTATCAATCTGTAACTGCCCTGGATTTGGTGATGCAAGCCTGGCTGTGTTGAGCAAGTTGTGCCCTCAATTGCAGAATGTGGACTTGAGTGGCCTTCAGGGAATAACAGATACCGGGCTTTTGCCAGTACTTGAGAGCTGTGAGGCTGGTCTTGTGAAGGTTAATTTGAGTGGTTGTGTGAATTTGACTGACAAAGTTGTTTCAACCATGGCTGAGATGCATGGCTGGACTCTTGAAATGCTGAATCTTGATGGTTGCAAGAAGATCAGTGATGCAAGCTTGATGGCAGTTGCTGATAACTGCCCATTTCTCTGTGATCTTGATGTCTCTAAGTGTGCAGTTACTGACTACGGGATCTCATCCCTTGCTCATGCAAACCATCTCAACCTGCAGATCCTTTCTCTGTCAGGTTGCTCTATGGTTTCAGACAGGAGCTTGAATGCTCTTGGAAGGTTGGGTCAGACCCTTTTGGGGTTGAACCTCCAGCTCTGCAATGCAATCAGTAGCAGCACAATTGACACTCTTGTGGAGCAGTTGTGGAGGTGTGACATCCTCTCATAGGCAGCAAAGGATTTGCGGGTACCCTATTCACGAATTAGTAGCACAGATGCAAAGGATGGGGGTTGAACTATAATCAGGAAGCTTCAGAACTTCTAGTCAGTTTTTGTTAGAAGCAGCAGTATGTGTAGTTTTTTGGTCCATCAGCTGTGGGTCTTCAGACATTCCAGGTCTCGGTTTCTTTTTCCAGGGTGAATTTGGCTATTTATTCTTCCTTTTTTGCAGGTTTCCATTGAGTGGAAATCTGTTGCAAGTTTTTGACACCCGACTATGCTTTGGTGTCACTTTAAAGCCATATTTTCCTGAGAATAAACCAACCGGGCTCTGTTTCTAGGATATTTTCTCACCAATGTTAATGGTTTTGTGTTGCTGGGTGTTGGAACCTGGTGTTTTAGCTTAGTCTTCTTTGATGGCTACACGGGAAGACTAAGCTTTCCATCTTTCTGGTTTGTGTCTACTATCTGGAGTCTGTTTACGAGTCAGTTCACGTTTCTGATATAGATATATGTGAGAACGTGATGGGTTTGGTGTCTGTTTTCCTCGAAGGGTGACTTAATTGGAGTAAGTAGAGTGTTAGAAGACGTCGGTTTTAGCAGTTGGAATATGTGGTGGTGCCTAGTGTTCTTGGGGTCTCGGCCTTGGCATGGTCTTGCCTTGACAACCCTGAGGGTTGTTTTTTTTACCAGGCCCTAGTTTTACAGGCTTCATTTGGTTCATGAACTGCAATATGCAGCAACGTCTTTATCCATATCATCAGAAGCAGTAGCTAGCAGCATATGTGATAAAAAAAAGTGATTCGCCCTTTGTGATGTATTAGTATTAAGTATATTATTTTGTTGTCCTGTATGCTTTATGCCTTCGGTGTTTATGATAAATAAAAAAAAAAAAAAAAGAAGAAAAGGGATTCCCAGTGCAATGTATTTATTTAGATGATGATATAATATGTTAATGTTGTGTGTTTGTGAATATGTGAATGTGAATGTGAATGTGAATGTGAATGCGATAGGGGGTAATGCTAAGTATTGTGCTCCTTTATAAAGTTAATTAATTATTGCTGCATGTGCATGGCATGCAATGCATTATCGGCATATGTGAAAGTTAAGAGCTCAACTTGAGCAGATCCCGGATTCATTGTACCTTCTTTTAAAAAGGCTAAAATCAAATAATAATTTATAGTAAAGCATTATGATGATGATGGTGATGAAGAAGACGGTGAAGATGATGGATGGCTAAAGATGCCTGGCTGGCTGGCTGGCATTATTTGGTTTGTTGCAATAGCTTTTTTATGTTGTGTTAATATTAATTTTAAAGAATGAATCGTAGAGAATGGAAGAGAATAATTTTTCTTTTGGAGAAATAAACATTCAGGATCTTGAGATATGTTTTCCAGTATTATTATCATTATAATAATAATAGGGGGAGTAAATATTTTAAAAATCAACAGAAGTTGTTGGAGGAAGCATCCGATAAGGAAAAAAAAAAAAAAAAGTATATGAAAGAAACGTGCTGTAAGTGTGGTCAACCTAACTTTTTGACTATCAGGGATCCAATAATAATCCAAATCAATCATGTAAATGTAATCAAAAGCTAAAGGAATCCCATTTCTTTTAATATAAATAAATGAATAATAATAATAATAATAATAATAATAATAAGCAGCCGAGCCGAGGCATTATCTCTATTCTATTATTCTTTGCGAATTATTGATTTAATATAATTTTTTTTATTTATTTGGGATTTTGTTAAAAATCTCATTGGCAAAGGGGCCTAGGCCATACTATAAGAGGTCAGATCTCTCAAAAAGAGTTTTTGAATTAGTTCGAGAGATTATTGTTTTCTTTAATACGAGAATAATAGATGTGCCTCTCACATTCATTCCCATTATGAATATTATTAAATAAATATCTCTCAGCATTGCCCGAACCGGCATTGCTATTTACATTTTGAAAAATATGATTACATAATCTCTCTCGCTCTGCTGCTATTATTAGCAGAAACACTAACAGAAGAGAGGCAAAAAGGAAAAATTCCATGACATGAGGATGAGGGCTGAGGCAAACATAAATGATAGAAGCAAACAAATTTGTTGGCTTGGTAGATTGTTAAAATTAATAATAAATAATAAATAAAGCAGTGTCAAATCCTATCGTTCTGCAAAGAGCTGAAAGTCGGAGTCAGACTGAGGGCATGGGCATCATATCCAATACGAGTCAGACTCAGACAGTTTCCTGACCCCTCCAGGTTAAAATTTAAATCTTATTAACCAACAATTCCTCAACGTTCCCGTCCTGTGTTAATAATAAAAGTACACTACAGCGGGAATTAATGAATCAATCAATCTACATGGAACAAATTAAAAAGTGAACATTTGTTTGCATGACACGGTATGTATGGAATGTACAGTTAGCAACCAAAATAGATTAACATTGACAATTCTGAAATGTTCACAAATAATACTAGTAGTAATAATAATAATAATAATAAAGGAAAAAAGTAATAATTGCAGAACGCAAATTAAACCTATCCAACTCTTCCCCAAAATATGCTAAATTCGTGCTGCAAATTCAAAGGGCAAAGTGAGCCCTCTCTTTGACTTTCTTTTTTTAAAGGAAAAAAAAAAAAAAAAAAAAACTCCTTTACTTGTGAGGCATTTAATTTCTGATCAGAACATCACCAGACAAATGTCTCTTGTGCTCGCAACAATGAGCAGCTTTGCTTCCTTACACCGCACTCTGCACTCTGCATTCTGCACTTTGCCTCCTTTTTGATCTCCAAAACAAATAATTTATACAATACAATACAATACAATACAATACGATACACCTTTTAACTCTTTCGATGTACACTTCATCCCTCCCACAAATTTCTCAAAATTTCAGAGTCTTCAACTTTTAATGCCGCATACATATATAAAGCTGTAGAGAAACAATACATAATTATTATAAACGTATCTTTCAAAAGCTTGATGATGATGGGCAAGCTTGCTCTGATGTTTGTCGTCTTTTTACTCGCATATCTCCCATCAAAACCTGCAGGTAAAGCAAATCAATGGTGAAATGTATAATTGGATTTGCACCATCCATAGCTAGCCACTTAAATTTGTGTGTTCCTTTGGCAGGTGGGTCAACAGCATTGTCTAGCTATGAGTATGACACAGATCAGAGTTTGAAGGGCGAAAGAGAGAAGTTGGTTGGTTCAAGGCCTCCAGGGTGTGTGAACAAGTGCTTGAGCTGCAAACCATGCATGGCTACTCTGGTTATTCAGCCTCATCATCAATTAGAACCATCAACATCAAGGTCGACAACTAGTACTACTACATCAAATCATCAAGAAGAAGAAGAAGAAGGCAGTGATAGCTATTATCTTCTCTCATGGAAATGCAAATATGGTAACAAACTCTTTCATCCTTAACACATATTAACTAGTTACCTATATTATTACCCCATTAATATTTTTATGTCTGAGACTGATTGCATCATCTACATTATACGTATGAAGCTAGCAGTATTACTTAATTCAACCAGAGCTTGGAAGGTAGCCTTGACCGATCATGTCTGTAAATTCGATAATCAGTTAATATTGTAATCTAATTTCTGCTAGCTGTTATCAACTTGGACAGTACCTTTTTAGTTTTTCAATTAGTTTTCTGAGAGTTTCATTACTGTTCTGTTTCAAAAGTAATGTAATCATCATTTTTCTCCAAAAAGGATAAAACATTTTGGACTTGGATCGGAGGCCATTACAGGTCACCATTTTATTTTGACTAATTATTCATAAATTAATGCGTTTGTATAATGTTAATAATAATAAAGATTAAGCTGTGCACGCCGCCGCCAATCAGTATAAACTGAACTGATGTCGAGTAAAGCTAAAGGCACAGCCTGTCCCATCCCATGTTCTTCAATTTAAATTAGAGATCATGTTACACTTAAGACGCTCTGTGCATAACTGTAAGGAAAACTAACTTCCCATTACCAGTCACACCTTGTAAAAATTATAAATTATTTTAAATGGTTTAAATTTTATATACATATCATAAATACTGAAAAATAGAATATATCTAAGATGGTAAAAAGCAAAAATATTATATTAATAAAATTTTAACCATATTCATTATATTAACATTAAAAATCTTTTTAATTAAAAATCTCATTAACTGAATTGGTTAAGATATTAAGCGATTTCCTTTGATCTCAGTAGTTACAGTGGCACTGGGATAATCGCAGTCAACCGGGGCCCCATTTTGCTGATACCGGCCCCACACGAAGTCGCGTTATTCGAATGACTCACGTGTAGGTAGATACTGTACTTTTTACGTCCACCGTACGATTTCAATTGGACGACTAATAATGAATGTTCCTTTATCTTTTAATTTTTTTTTTCATCAACCAAAAAAAGCAAAATCCAAAACTCCTTCAAGCTAATTAGCATGCAGTCTTTTACCTTCGCTCAGTGAAAGTTTCTTTTGATCTTTTCCTGAAACCCCTGGGTTACATTTCTGCCAAAAAGGCAGAAGCATTTTAACAAAAATTGTTGTAATGCTTCTTAGAAGCGCTTCTACGCCCATCTTGAAATCATGCAATTTCCTGTCGTCGTCAGAGTCTGATCTGAGTATTCGGATCCACACTCCTACCAGATCCATTTCCATGCATCTCTCGTCATCTTCGGTCAAGAAAATTCCCAGAACATTATCAGATGGAGATCTCAAGCACCTCCATATATCAAAGAAGAAAACTTTCTTGAATAAGCCGTTGACCTCACGTTATTTGGTTGAAAATGAAGAAGGAGAAGGAGAATTTAGTACGTACAACGAGAAGGCGTCGTGTTTGTCTGGTGGGTTGGTGTTGGATGAGGGATCTGGAGGAGGCGGCGGCGGCGGCAATGGTGGAGTTCTTGACGGCGGCGGTGGCGGTGATGGGAATGGGGATTCCGGTAAATGGAGTGAGAGCATGGAGATGTATTATCAGAAAATGATCAAAGCTTATCCTGAAGACGCCCTGATTCTTGCCAATTATGCCAAGTTCTTGAAAGAGGTATTCTAACACTGCAACAAGTTATGTTCTTTTGTTTTTCTCTTATGGCTTGTGGTTTAGATATTTATTTTGATCTGATTCGAGTTCAGCTACGAGGAGATTTTGTGAAAGCTGAAGAGTATTGCGAGAGGGCGATTCTGGCGAAGCCAGATGATGGAAATGTCTTGTCTTTATACGGCGATTTGATATGGAACAATCATAAGGATGCTACTCGCGCTAAGAGTTATTTCGATCAAGCTGTTCAATCGGCTCCTGATGACTGGTAAATTTTCTTTTCCTCCATAATCGAACCAATTTCATGTTGATTTTGTAGGAAAAGTTCTGAATTTCCTTTTTTTTTTTTTTAAAAAAGTCATATATTAGATTCTATTTGATGTTATAATGTGGATTTGAGTGAATTTTTATACGTTTTTATGAGATTTTGATTCATTTCAGTGGCGGGTTTGTCGTTGCAGCTATGTTCTAGCTTCTTATGCTCGATTTCTGTGGGATGCTGGAGAAGAAGATGAGGAAGAAGAAGATGAGAATGTGCTAAATGATGTTCCGGCCGACAGTGCTAAAACTTGCGCATCACAACCCAATATTTTACCCCCTTTGACCACGGCTTATTGAAAAAAATTCACTTTTCTATTTTCTCACAAGCAGGCTTCTGATCTGATCCCTTTGTGAATAGATGATGAAAAGATAACTTTGATAAGAGAATTGTCCTTGGTACTACATTCTCTGCACAACAAGAAATGCCAAGGAAAATGAAAAGGAAAGGAAAAAATATCTAGCAAGAGGAATCTGGGAAACTTCTATTAAAGGAAGAATAATCTCTCTCTCACTTCGTACTCTCTGCTTGTCTTGTTTCCTTGGTGCTATCTCTCTCTTCCCTTCCCTAGATATTCTTAGCTTTTCGTATGGCCCTCGATGATTAGGTTTTCACGCTTCATTGTTGTTGTAGATATTCTCGAGTTCCTATCTGGTCTGTTCCACTATCTATCTAACACGCTCTTCATTGAAAAATAAATAATAATCTCATGTCAATTCATGCTTTGATTCAGATACCTAATTTTAATGCAGAAATTGAAAATCTACAAGTGACCGAAAAGAATTCTAAAAAACGAGAGAGTCCACGAGACAAAATAGCCTTGATTGACAATTCCAGTTGTTCAACAGAAGCCCATCTAAACAGGCATACTTTGATCATACACCACCTGATGAGTAGACTTACCCAAAATTTTCCAAAATATTCTAAGAAGAATAGAAGCCAGTAACCAACTTACGGCATGCTTAAACAACATAAGTTATGATAGCAACTTTGCAACTTATAGCATACAGCGTTCCAATTTGGAATGGAGAACCCTAATGACAATACCAACAACCTCTGAAAGCAAAGCAAACAAACAACCAATGCACCTGATTATGGACACGACTTCATCACAACCCAAAATGCAGAATCCTTCATGCTTTCGTCATCAAATAATTCCAGTCTTAAGCCTTTCTTATTTATGCAGAAGAAGTCGATGGCTTTGCATAAAGCATCCAATTCCAGCTGCAGCTTAACTTAATTCTCCAGTGCTAAGGGGTTCTTGTACATGGATGGGCTTAGGTTGCTCTCCATCCACCTCTCCCTCATCTGTATGAGACTGAGTTTCTCCTGAGTCACCTGTGGGAACGAACTCCTGCTCATCCGCAGGAGATGCAGTTTCCTTGGTAACGTTTGGTTCCTGCTCCTCTGCCGGAGATGCAGCTTCCTCCATAACATTGGGTTCCTGCTCCTCTTTGGGAGATGCAGCTTCCTTCATAACACTAGGTTCCTGCTCCTCTGCAGAAGATTTGGTAACATTTGGTGTGGAGGGATTTTCTTCACTAGCTGCTTTAGCTGAAGTAGGCTTTTCCTCCTTTGTGGTATTCAATAAAGTAGTCTTCTCAGAAGGCAGTTTAGGAAGGGACTTCCTATGCGGTTTCTTCGGAGGGACAGGAGAAGTTACTTTAGCAGAATTACTATGAGACACTTTTTCATCCAGACTTAACCGGCCTGGTCGATAGCTGGTACTCTTTTCGTCAACATCTGCCGGAGTAGAGCTCTTCTTTCTACCAAGTTTAGGAGATTTGGCTCTTGTCGGTGGTATCTGCATCAACATAATGAACATTAAGATCAAAGCAATTACATGCCACTACAATCTTGCAAGCTAATACATTACCAGTTAGTTCACCAACAGATCAGTGCTGCCCATAAGTACAAAAAGCGGTCAAAAAGGATAATTGACACTGAGAAACAATTATAATAATGTGTATGCACTGAAATCATCAGATACAGTAAAGAAAGAAATCACGTCAACAAGTACAAACTTTCAACAATATCAGATCCAACTTCCTAAGTCCATGTTTGTGCAGTTCCCAGTCATAAATCCACAATCTCAACCATTATATTATATACTCAAAACTAACTTCGTATCCAGTGTTTAAATGAAAATCCAGATCACAACCGAAAAAAAGACACCACCCCTAAATTGTTAGCTTCACATAATTTCAATTTCCAGCCTAAACTTGCCAGGATCATTTAAAGAGGAGCCCAGAAAACTGTATCACAATATTGCAAGAACAAGCAAACTACCCACCAAAAAGGTTATATAAAGCAACTTGTTAACTTTGAAGCTAGCCAGCCAAACCAGGAAACTTGCAAGACCAAAAGAAATTATAACCTTTGTAATTCAATGTTTGGCTCTTTCTCCTCCTTAGACAAAATTTTCTTGAAGATATCAGTTACATATAACTAAGAGGTGGTAAAATCTTTTCCACATGAGTATATGCAGGGGAGAAAATTAGTTTTCATTTGACAGCATCTGAGACAGAATTAAAAACATACCTTCTTTAGTTCCACTTTGGGAGGAGGAGGCTCCTGATAGAAGCTCGGCATGGGAGTTGCTTTAAAGTTCAAACTTTTCCTGAGCTGTTTAATCTCCGCTTCTTGAGTTTCCTGCAAAAGAATATAGAGATATGCCACTATCTTAATGGTTTGGCAAACAGTACTTGTGCAGCAAAGCATGATTGAGTCCATGACCTCCCTCTAACTCATCTTATGCGAAATAGAGATTTCGAACCCTACAAATTGCAGAACATAACTGACATAAAATACTACCTTAGACTTGGCTTGCAAATTACTTTGTTCTAACTCCTTGGCATGAATCTTTTCCTCAAGTTTACTGTAAAACTGCACACATAATAGAAAACCATTATGTTGTTATTACAAATGAGCTGGAGTGGATAACATAAAAAACTCCAGAAGGTGCAAGCACAAAACTAACCTCTTTCCTTTTCTCAGCCCGTTCATCACACCTAAAACTGAAACCATAATTTGGTAATGCACCCACCCTACGAGGTTTAGCATCTCCTGCAGTAGAAGATTCTACATCTTTTTCAGCATTTTCAGGATGTCCTTTCTTGAAAGGCTTTGATTTAGTCTTCTCCCTGTATCCACAAAATAAGAGTTCAAAAATAGCTGGTGGAAAAAGCTGTCATCAATCAGAAAATTTTATTTTAGTACAAAAGAACTGATGAAGGTATCATATATCAAATTAAAGTGGTCAATAAAAGTTTCTATATCATGATATACAAATTGAATGAAATATAATTTGGCTGTCAGAAATATACAGACAGACATTTAACAACATTGCAAAGCAAGAGAAAAAAATCTGAAAAAAAAAAAAAAAAAAATAGCACATGAAGTACATACAAAGGCTCTTCAGATGGTGATGCATCAGATTTTCCAGATTGCTGTATCAAACAAGCACAAATAATGATCAGCAAACGTGAGTGAAAATCAAAACACAAAAAAATGAGCCAAGGTGCCCAATAGTACACATATGCCATGCTAGAAAAGCAGGATGCAGGAAAAAATTAAGTGTTGCATCAAATTTTACCTTAGATAAACGCATCTGTCTGTCATTGAAAGACCTGCTTTTAAAAGACTGTTTGGACTGTGAATTCAAACCAACAGAACCATTTGAAACAGTTGACATCGCCTCAGCATTTTTAACATCTTTACCCTTCTTCACCCCAGTTGATGAGACATTTTTCACGTTTGCTGGTTTCTCATTCTTTCTCTTGCCATGACCCTTCTGTGGCATGGATTGCTTTGAAGTATCAGCATCTGTCCCTTCCCCACCCTACAAGAGATGTACAACAGCAGGGTCTCAGACAAAACATAAAAGCTAGATCAAAGCAATTAAGCAGCTTGTGCAACTCAAACCTTAGCAATAGTCGACCCATTGCTTTCCACAATATCATTTGCTCCCTCTCTGACCTCCCCAGTAGTTCCACTCTCATCCTGCTTGTCAACGCTTTCTGAATCTCCATTTGGCCTCTCAGCCTCGGTGCTTTTTTCAAACGTCCCATTTACATCATCTCCAGCAAACCCATCTTCCTCGGAGGCAACAAGTTGCTTATGAACACCATTTTGATGGGCAACCTCAAGCCCATCAGCCACTTTAAGATCATCAAAATCCATCACACACTGTAAACAAGAAGATTAATGCATAATTATAATCTTGTATCCAACAAAGAATAAAACTCGCAAATAATTTATGCAAACAAGAAAGAACAGCATTATCCAAGAAATATTCATCTACTTCTTCCGTCTCCAGACACTGTCTAATTATTCTTCATCTTCCACATCAATATCAACAAAAACCAGTCACATACAATCTCAAAGTACAAATAAGAGCTCTTAAATGCACACTAGAACCAAACAGTTGCTAAGAAATCAGGAGACTAGGAACTGTTAATCACCAAACAATGGGGCTGTAGGTGTAGAGCCAATAAATAAGCTGCCTTGCTCAATAAAAACGTACTTAAACAAGTAGTGTTGTATTTTAATTTTTTGCTTTATATTCATTCTCTCACTTCTTCAGTAAACAAACCGAATGTTAATAACCTTGAAAAAGAAAATGTATTAACTGCTCTACAATTAATCAATCGCATCCAGTGAAATTTCAAAAATTAGAAAAAACAGAACCAAATCAGATAAAACGGAGCGATGTAATAGCAAAAGGAACAAATTCAAATATAAATTGATTCTTAATGAAGAGCAAGATAAAAGAATCAAGAGATCTCCACATCAAACAAAATGAACACACAATCAATCGCCTCACATTGATCTGCTCAAAGCAAAAAACATGCAAACGAAATTTCTAGCAACAGATACATAAACGCCTCAGTTTAAGAGCTCAGTAATGTAGTAAAACAAAACAAAATAGCAAAATATTCAACAATTTTTCCTTCATTTTCCTCAAACTTTCTCGACAACCGAACAGAGTTGCAACTCACCTCGAAAACCGTGCAAGAATCAGAACTCCATTAACTAACTCTGCTACAAACAAAACTAGAAAAATGAGGCAAATTTGTGAAAGGATCTACCGAGAAAAAAATGGATGATAATGGAGAAAACTTCACAAATCACTGGATCCGAACCGAACCCTCGGATTCAAAAGTCGGTTTTTTTTCTTAAAAATTTAAATTTTAAGTTTAAAAAAATAACTATAAAGAAGAGCAGTACTTTGAAGGCTCTTTTATACCAGCGGCTTTCAAATCCATTTCTACCGGTCATTATCCAGAGAGAGAGAGAGATATATACGGTCCTCGTAGAGATATACGGTTATACGGTTTTAGTTGAAAATATCAGAAAATTACGGACGGTTAAGTAACTAACACTAGGTTTTCTAAGTTTAAACCATTAACTATTTTTTTTTAAAAACTTTTATTATTAATTAATTTTTATGGACGGTTAATCACCTGGTATTGTTTCTGACATCTGCTATGTAACCGGATAATTTTATCCACATATTTTGTAGGTTCTATTATTATTATTATTATATATATATATTTTTTTTTATATTCTTAATCTTAGTTTTTTTTTTTTTTTTCAAAATCAATTTACAAGTTTGGCTCTAATCCTCCGTGAAATATATGTTATTATTTATATATATTTAATCCTATACATAGTTAAAACGAAAATTAAATTTAGTCTTATTAAAATTGGTGCAAGGACAGTTCAATTGTAACATCTTCGAGACACATTAATAAAGATATTAAAAAATAACAAATATATATTTTTATGTCAAAATTAATGAACTTATTTGACAATTTTATTTTATAAAATAATAAATAAATAAAATTGCATTAATTCATTCGTCTTATAGGGATGAACTATTAAATTGAAATTATTCAAAACAACAATTTACTTACCAAAAGAGCTAATAATATTCGAAAATAGTGTAAAAATTCTAGTGCTTAATCTGGTTTAAAATATATTTTTCAATAGAATTTTCTCAATTTACAATAAATTATAAATTAAAAGTTATGTCATTTTAATTTTAAATTTATTTTTACTATCGTATAACACGACAAATCATAAAAATAAAATATTTTTATCATATATATATATATATATAAATGTTAAAAAAATTGAGCAAATGAACTTAAATGAAACTTATAATGTTGAATTCAAAATTTTAAATTTTAAATTTTAAATTGAATTGATTTAAATAAATGAAGGGAAGGGAAGGGAAGTGAGACTGTGAGAGCGAAGACAATTAATTACAAACGGAGTAAGTGAGGGTAAGTTGTCGGGTCGGGTGCGCCGGAAAGTGTTTGAATCCAAGCCATGTTTTTCGGAGCAGCATTGGATGAGAACCCTAACTCAACCGTTAATACAACCATGTCCATACGGGCATTTATGTCCCGTAATTCCCGATTCTTGGCTACGTAATAATTGTCATTTATATTATATGGTTTCTTTTTTTGGAAAATTAAAATAGGTGTATGCAAGTATACAGTATACCAAACTTTGATCCATTTGGCAATTCTCTTTTCAATCAAAAATTGGAGCGTCTTAATTTGGACTTTAATTTGTTTGAGACCCAGCAATAGCTAGCATTGAACAAAAGCTCAGTTTTTGATGCTGTTTACTGTACTAATTAAGAAAGTTGTATTTGTTGAATCATTTCCAAAAACAAAGAAAAGTAGATGAATCGAACCAAATTATAAAATATATATATATATATATATAATGATGGTGTTAAACTTTAATAGGGCAGTGCAAAAAAAATAAAATAAAAATAAAAAAAGACACCAGCAATGCAAATAAAAGGATTGAACAGGGTACTAGGTAGGCCAACTAAGCATTATTTTAACAATATAATCCAACCAAAATATAAATATATAATATACTTTATATTATTTTAATGTAAAATCACAACGTACAGCTCTAAATAGGGTTATTTCCCCCACATCAACGTTTTATAAGGTACAAAAATATCGACTATATATACATATATAAAAAGTTGCCCTATAAAAACATTTTAAATAAACAAATAACTACATATTTATAATTTTAACTTTTTACTTATTTTTATTACAATCATTGTAATTTGTTAATATTTATATAGAAAATTAACACATACTTCCCCTGAGATATGAGAAAGTATATATACATCTTCTATGGATTATTAATTGACCGCCTTCATTGTTAGTTTCACTATTAATTTCATAGGCAATTATGTAAAATACATTCTTTTTTTCATATTTATTTTTTTCCTTATTTTTTATTTAAAAAATAAAAATAAAGAATAAAGATGAATAAAAATGAAAAAAAAAAGCATGAAAATAAATAAAAAACTAAAAAAATTAATGGAGTTGAATATTTTAATTATCCAAAAAATCTAAACTAAACAACTTGGATAAATCAAGGCAAGACATCTAAATTTTCTTTTAAATTTTTGTCCAATTATCCAAAAAATTGAACTTACTTATAAATTATTGTGGAAGCCATGAAAATAAAACACAAGCAGAAAATAAAATTTTTTAATAATAATAAATTTATTTTTTTGTCTGAATTTAAAGTATTAATGATATTCTATTCATTTTAAGTAATAAAATTAGTAGATTGACTGTTCCAAAAAGGTATACAAGTATTTTTTCAAATTTTTCGTTTACATGTAGGTTTATGAGATGTATGTGTTAATTTATCATACTTATAATTTGACTTACCGTAGTTGTAATTCCCACTTTGTTTCTGTAAATATTTGGGGCATAACATGTGATACAAATTGTTATATCAATGGAATGAAAAAGGCTATGTATTGTCAAATGAGTGATTGATATCAAGTTGAGATTTAGACGATATTTATACGTATTGGTACCTTTCTATCTAGACTTTTAATGCACTCTCATCGTAGCAGTAAGAAATATTAAATTAAAATAAAATAAAATAAAATAAAATAAAATATAATTTGGTCCAGCAAAAATTAATTAATTTGCTTGACTTAATAAACTTGATTACCAACAAGATACGACTCACAGCAGATGCTTTTAAGCCAAGTTCGCCGTATCCTACCTCGTCACAGCCCACAACCCACAACAACAACTAACAGCATCATATTTTTAGAGGAGCTGTTAGGGAAAATTTATCCAATGTATTTTAAAATTTAAGTAATTAACAAAATTAGCAGAGTTGTTATCAAAACTAAATGAAAATTAAAAATAAAAATGGGACAGGCTATGCGCACAGCTAGTAATTCCAAATGCATCCACATGACAGGACACGTGATCACGAAACGAAAGATCCATCAGAGCTGCTGACAAATGCATGTTCCACTCCTCAAAGACATTCTGTAAAATTTGCACGTGTGATGTGGGGTCCTCTTCATCTCGCTCCACACGTGTCGTGTTCCAGCTCACATTATACATGTCGTATTAATTTAGCCCTTTTAATTTCCATATTTATAATTAATATTTTCATGCCTTTTAATTTTGTTTAGTTTTGATTAATTGTGATTTTATTGTAGAGAACGAAGAAAATCTTTTACCCCAAATGCAAGCAATGTTGGAGTAATAACATTCAGGTCCCTATCTTTTACATTCTCATATGTAAAGATAACCAGTTTTCCATGTATAACAAAAAATTCCTAATCTTTATTGAAATGACCGAAATATCCTGAAATATGAACTCGAATATGTTGATGTTATATAAGTACAAAATTCAACATTTTTAAGTGTAATTTTGTCCTTTTAATTTAAGTTAAGGACTTATTTGTTATAAATAAATAATAAATAAATTATTTTTTTAAAAAGTAGGGACTCAAATGTTAAAATCCAATCCCATATATATATATATCAACTAATCAAAGCCAAGCCAATTGAGCAACTTTCAGGTGATAATAGGTGTGGCCCAACATTCTCTTTTGTGGAATAATAATAACAACAAATTAGTTGGGAATTCATATCATTAAAGCGTTACAAGATAAGATAATCCAATGCTTTGCCAGAGATTAGGAAAACAGTGACACCATATGTATATAATACTTGTTAATTATCTATTTGTATGAAGAAGTGTCGGTTGCTTGCAATCTAGAATAAAATATTGAAAAATAGAGTTAAGAGGAGGAAACCATATATATATATATATATATATTCAATTTACAAAAAACAAGAAGATAAATGGGTTTAGAAGTTTATAGTATTTATACATAACTCACAAATTTTAGAAAATGATTCACTGAACAAAACTTAAGAGAAGTCACCATCTTAGTTCTTAAGAGAGGCAGCAAAATAAGGACCCCCTTTATAGACATCAATTTAAGGCCCGGGCCACCCCCCCTCCTGCCCGTGTTGGATGGGTGTAATATTTAGATAACAATACATGTAGGAATAATACATAAAAGGATAATGACATCAGAGTCTTTAAGCTTTCACAGGTTTACAATTAAAAACACAGTTCATATATTTGTATCAAATAAGTCCTTGGATTGCTCTGTTAAGATGATTAAATCACTATTACAGTATTCAATTTTGTTCATCACAATAGAGTACTCTTATTTATTTAAATAAAAGTTACAGAAACCACTCATTATTAGATATTTTTTTCTATTTATTTTTCTTGTGCAAGGGAAGGATTTGACTCCCTGCGATTGTACTCTTACTAACACACTGAAGTAGATGTAGCCCTTTACGAGTCTTCATATATAGGCCCGACTATCAAAGATCCATTGTCTAGGCAAATTCTTGACTTGAAATGTCAGAAATAAAAATTTAAAAAAAAGATTAGGGATTTGTTTAATACAAGCAGACAAAAGATGTTCTTATTTATAAAAATATAAAAGCTCAGGGACCCTGATGTTGATCCATGATTCCCTCATCGATGACTCTATAAAGACAAGAAATAGCCAAAAATTTGTAAATTAATCATAATTAAAAATCCTAAAGTTAGACACTTAGGACGCCCTTTTAATTTTATTAACTTCTTTTTTTCTGTATTATTCACCTTTGTTTTTTGCCCTTTTCCTTTTTCTAGACACAGTTACATAGACTTGGCCCACAAGCTGTCACCCATGTACACGTATTGTTGTTCGCAACTTCAAAAAATTAATGGGAAATTCCTTTTTTGTTGAATTTTTAGCGCACTTTGTCTTTGCTATTTGTCCATTTTATTAGAGGCAACTCTACTGAATTTATCAGGACCCAAAATGTTGGAATTATGATAGAAATAATGGTCCTATGAACTGAAGTAATGGAGATGCACAATTTCAATGAGAAGTAATTTTCTCTTCTTTCTTTTCACAAGCACAATAATTTGATTTTGAAGGTCTGATTATGATAGGCCGAAGCATAGCTTAAAACTGGTATCCACAAATTGTTTATCCATACCAAATAATTTCTATCATAGGATTAGAAAACTTACTGCATCGGTGACGACTGATAAGCCCCACAAGTTGGGGTATCCTTCTAACCACTGAGATGGGCCAGGGTCACCCCTCTTTCCTATGTATGAACTCTCATAATTATGCTGCTAATTGTTCTAGGAAAACGTATCATCAACTATTTTAAACATAACATAACCTATAAATCAAATTCTTTTGTTGTCCTAAAAGATTTTAGCAATTGAACCAATTAGCATATACGGCACGAATGACTCACCGAGTAGGAACTAGTTTGAATGTGAATATAATTATAATACCATGAGATAGCACTGAAAAAAAAAAATGGAAAATTTACAATGCAGACCATCTAAAATTGCAAGTATACAACTAGAAAGTAACTAATGAATCAAGAAAAAGACACCGTGTTGGGCTTGGTCAAAAAAATTGTCACAAGCTTTTCCACCTTGCTCCAGAGTTCACTAGTTTAATATAAGCATTTTTGAAATCTTCAAAGAACAGATTCTGATTGTCGGCATACATCATGATCCATCTGTGCATTAGTTTGAGCGTCCAAGGTGAGAAAATTTTAAATAAGCCATGGATTACTTGCAAATTTTGGGAACTTTTTTTTGCAATTGCTGGCTTAAAGGTATAATATTTTGCAAATTTATTGCTTTGAGTTCCCAACATTTCAATTGCAAAAGCATCCCCCAGTGGTCAATTCAAAAATGATTATTATTTACTTAAATGAAACAAGACTAGATAGAATTAACTAATGGAAGTTTAAGAGTCTTTTCAGAGATGACAAACCTCAGGCATTCATCATCCTGAACCAGTGCACGATCTGAAGGGAGTCCAATCATGCTTGACATACCAGCTACAAGCAAAAGAAAAGAATCAATTGCTAGATCAATATAAAAATACAGACATTGAAGGAAGAAAAGAGCACACGGAGCATATTGAATTTTATTTTAAAAGAGTGTATCCACTAGTGACTATCATAATTTAAAACTCAAACAAAATGTAGTACTCAGACCATCTAGCAGTTTTTAAATGCATATACTTCTTCATTCTTTTATGTTGGATAAAAAAAAATACAAATGGGGACGATATCTATAGTAAAATGAGTGTCAATTGAAGCTATTTACCTGAAGATTGCCATGGCTTCTCCAGAAGAATCTTATAGTATGAATTGTCAAAAGCTGTTGGATTTCCAAAACCTTTACTTCCAAGAGTATGGGCTCCAGATAGAGCAACAAGCTCTTGTGTTCTGAAAATGAAAAACAGTGTCACCTCTTTCTTCAGACAAGACACATGTGAATATTAATTATGTTATATTATGCAAATGATATGCCAACTACATAAAAATGATGCCAGTCAGATTTCAGTTATAGGTAGAATCAAGCATGCACATGATAAAAATTGATAAAATGGCCTAGCTACAGTTTAGTCAAATGTGAGTTCAGCCTACATATTACTAATTTTAATTGGTGAAAAGAACATGGATAATGAACTCGTTTAGTCTTAAAAACTCACGAGAAGCCTTTTCTTTGAAAGCACTGCTTCAAACCAGAAGCATCCAAAGATTCTTGTGGAAGCTTTCCCTCAGGATCAGGCTCCCTGTAAAGGAAAGTAATTACTAGAAGACTTGATGTAACATAAAAAAAAAATAGTATGATATTGATGAATTCTTCAAATGAATTAGCCTGAATGGCATGAGATTTGATATGAATGAAAACTGCACATTTGAGGATTCTTTTGATGAAGCATTTTTATCTACCTAATGACTAGATTTAAATTCATACTTTCACGTAAAATAAGGTTGAAAGCTTAACTCCTTACATTGAATCCAGTCTGCCCAAAGGAACTGGGATTGTTGGACCTCCACAAACTGAAACAGCTACAGATCCACCCACAGCTATCATGTCCGCCCAGGATACTAACAATGGAAAAATTTACACATCTTTGCACATCATTACACATAGCTATCAAACATTCTAATGGCAGCAATTCAGATGGAAAAACCTGATTGTATTGCATCCACGTCACTCTTTGCCTTATCTAGAACCTAAACAACAATGCATCCAATATGGTGTAAACTCATAAGAACACAGAATTTATGATTCTTTACGCAATAAAGAAAAAGCAAGACAGAGCATGCCTTGAAGGGTTTTTTAAGGCCTGCATTCTCAGGTCTTTCAAATTCAAAAACTATAGAACCGTTCATACCACCTGCACTAATAACAAGGCACTGTAAATTTATACAGAAGTGGGGAAGACCAATCATAATACAGCAATGGAAATTTATGATATCAATGTCTTAAACATGGAGCACATTATAAATGAGTAATAAGCATCAAGCACATTTCAAGTTAAAACGTATTCTGAAATTCATTTCCTCCAATAAATACCCGAATTCTCATCCATTTCAAAGGTTCCTGCATCATGAAATGCAAGACGAAGTACACCAGCAGCCTTGCCCTTTGAGACTACCTTAGTCACCGCTTCTTTCATGCGCAGATACTCACTAGCACTTGACCTTTGATGTCAATAAAGAAAAAATAATCAGGATTAGGCTTTAAAATATGAAAAATTGCATCATCTGGTTAAGCAACACAAAAGAGAGAAACTATGAACACTTTCCCAGTCAGTATCTCAGCTAATTTTATCAATAATTGTTTGACATAGGCACAAATTGATTGTCCATCTACGAAAACAAAGCTCAAGTAGAACACATGATTTTATTGTTGAACTACCAAAACAATTTCTGCCAACTTAGATTAATCAATTACCCAAAAGAAAAGAAGTTTCATCCAAAATTCCCCATTGGTTTTTTTGTTTTTTATTTCAACTTACTCCTCCGCTTTTGCACCAAACTCCTCCACAAACTCCCCCAGAGGCAGAAGTAATGGAAGTGTAGCTGTAAACAACAGTCCTCTCCTCCTATTCAAATCGCAGGAGTCATTTTTCCCTGTAAGTTTGGAACAAATATACGCAATTAATAATAAATTAGATCCAGATTTCTAATAGCATCAGTTCGATATTCACCTGAACCTTGGTAGTTGACAGGGGAAGAGAAAATCCTGAGGGTTTTGGTGCCAAATACGACGGTTGACAAAGAAGACCGTTGTGATATGGAGGGAAAATTGAATTTCAATTTGAGACGGAGAAGGGAAGAGGAACAGGTGGAGCAGGGGCCGAAGGTAGTTGATGTACTCATCCTCAACGGACGGTTAGGAGAGCGGGTACGTGAAAAGATTTTAGCAATGGAGCTGTTGATTGCCTGCGGTCGGGTCCAGGAAATTCACTACAAAAAGGACCAATCCAATGCAGCTGCCTGGATGGTCTTTTAAATTATTTTTTTTAATATATAGGAAAATTCTATCTAACACCCGTAAAATTTATTTCCTAATCAGGTTAAAAATTACTTTTTCTTTTTCTAATTTATTAGAATTATTTTGTAATAATTTGTTAAAAAAATATATTTAAAATACAAATTTATATATTATAATTAAAATTTAATGTTAAATAATGTGTCATCATAAACTAGAATAGAATGACCCATAAAATATATAAGCAATCCTTTGCTGCTGAAGATGCAGGCAAGAAGCCACAAGGCTCCTTCAATGCAACCTCAAACTCCCAACTATACATACGCATAGTTTGGATAATAATGTAATTGAGTGATGTTTTGAGCTATTCCATGATGGTTTGCTCTAACTCAATCTTGAATTCTACCGAATTCGTGCTTACAATTATTATATAATGAACATTCTGAATTTTGCCAAATTTTCTTGAACATCTATTCTGTGTTTCACTTAATAGCTACCCAAAAATCGGGTTGAATTTGCGAGATATTAAGGTAAAAATGTATTTATTTTGCACATTTTATGACGAACTCTTGGCTTGCAGGGAGCAAGCAGGAGTTTGCAAACAACGAAGATAGAGCTCTGCTGGTTACTAGCATTACAAAATTTGAATACTCTTTAACGTTTATACAAGGACATATTGAATGTTAGGTATACAACAGAAAAAAAAAGGGACTGAAGCATTGAACAAGCCAGTCTCCAGCAACTGTTATCTCGGACCAGAAAGGCGCACAGCTGAAAGGTAAGCATCACTATTGCAGTCTGATGGACCCGAGGAAGTACCTTCTTCACTAATTGATTTAAAGAAACTTGAATAAAGACGAGCACCCAATGGTGAAGAAGTTGGAGGCTGAGGAACTGGGCAGAGACCTTCAAGCATTTGCACTGCTTTTGTCATTGGTGGCCTTAGATGCATGTCTTCTTGTATGCACCACAATGCTACTTTGATAGCAGTATATACTCTGTCGTCATGATCACCTATGTTTAGTCTCGAATCAAGTATATCTCTGAGTTTTCCTTCTTCCATCATCTTGAATGCATAGGATGGGAAATGGGTTTTCTCCGAAGGTTCTGTCGGGTCAAAGTTTTTTCTGCCTCCAATGATCTCTAGCAACACCATCCCGTAGCTATAAACATCACTCTTCTCTGATATTGCATAGTTTGTAATCCATTCCGGTGCAAGGTATCCTCTAGTGCCCCTTAGAGTTGTGAAAACATGACTTTGCTCTCGAGTCATCAGTTTTGCCAAGCCAAAATCTGAGACTTTAGCAAGAAAATTGTCATCAAGAAGCACATTCTCAGGTTTTATGTCACAGTGGACAATTTTTGCATCACAATCTTCATGGAGATAAGCCAGACCTTTTGCTGTACCCAAAGCTATATTAAATCTGGTATCCCAATCTAGAAGGAACCCATCGTTGTTTTTCTTGAAGATCCACTTATCCAAAGATCCCTTTGCCATGAACTCATAAGCAAGAAGCCGATGAGTTCCTTCAGCACAGAAGCCTTTGAGCCTGACCAAGTGATGATGATGGATACTACCAATGATGCTAACTTCAGCTCTAAATTCTTTTTTGCCCTGACCAATGCCTTCCAATTTCTTCACAGCCAGACGCGTTCCATCAGGGAGAACCCCTTGGTAAACTGAGCCAAACCCTCCTTGCCCGAGTTTCACAGAGAAGTTGTTAGTTGCAGTTTGAAGATCTTTGTAACTAAAACGGACTGGCATTCCAGATAAATTCTCCAAAAAGTTATCTTCTTCTGATGTCTCACGAGGAGACTCCGGCAATTTTTTCTTCTTCCTGAAGTACTTAATTCCCACATAAAGTAGACCTAGTATGACAACTACTGTCGAAATTACTATGATAACAACAACTGGGAAGTGCTTTTGGCTACTTCCAGACCCTCCACCATTTGTGGCACTGCCTTCACTCAATACCTTGATGTACGAAACAAATCCAGAGCCCTGATTGGTGCTTTGGAAGCTACCTATCCTATCAAACAAGAAACAGTTTGCCGAACTATTTTGGAAGAACAAAGCAATGCATGAACAGTTACCAAGGCAAGCGCCCTTGCAACCATTCAAATCAGTTTTTGATGTGGAAGGTACAAATCCAAGTGCAAAATAATTGAGCCCATCTCCAGCATTCACAAGCTCTGTAGAACCCTTTGCGTGATCACAAGGAGAGACAATCCCAGTTTTGCAATTTCGGCTACTGAGAACTGAAGGGCACTGGCACTTGTTAGTACCAGAACAAATATAATATGCATCACAAGGTTCTGGTGTGCTGCATGCATTATTTGGTATTTTTGTATTTGAAGCACTACTTGACCCTCCGTTTTGGAGATTGTAGAACGAGATAAATCCATCATTCGCTAGAACTGCAATCCAAGTGGCATTTTCATCAGTATTATCCGAGAATATAAATTGCCACAATAAGACTTTGTTGTAATCATAGAATCTCCATGAATTTGCACTAAGAGATGCCAAAACGACCTTTCCACCACCCTTGTTAATTGTTTTCCGCTCTTCCTTCCCCATAGACCAATAAGGTTGTGGAGTTAGGAAACCGGCAGAAAGAATCATATCTCCAGACTTGATCTCCAGAAAGTAGCTCAAATTATTGGCACTTGGATCGCTTACAAGTTTCATTCCTTCTGTAAGATCCTGGTTTGATAAAAGGGTATCTGTGGGATGGCTAAAGCTCTGCCAAATGATACTATTATCATTCCCAAGCAAAACCAGATTCCCTGAGTCCAGCAATTCCATTGCAGAAACTGATTGGCCACGGGCATCCAATGTCCAGGCAACACTTGCCCCTTTCTGTAAAGACACTTTACCTTCTTGATTGAACGCAAACTTGTCAGAGTTTGCAACAGGCAACCCTCTATTTGCAGTCCAGATAATTCTGGAACTGCCCATGTGCTTTATAACAAGCAGAAACAATGTAACATCATTTTCAGTAGTTTGGAAGCCAAACGCAAAATCTGAGTTGTTAGACAACAGAAACAAACCATCATTATCAATCCAATTCATTTGGGATCCTTGAAACCCTGGAAGTATTTTTCCAATATTTCGAACACTAGCCATACAAGTTTGAGGGACAAAGATAAGAGATGCTGAAATGAAAAGGATGAGATGAATGAAATTCCGAGTTGCCATGGCTTCACACAAGAAGCTAGAATAAACAAGTCAAAGAAAAGAAGGAAACTTTGGCGTTAACCAAAGAAGATCAGAAAAAGAGAAGCCTTTTCCAAGTGTTTATAGACCAAATTGCCAATCACAAACTCTATATTAAGCAATTGAATGAACAAATTATCTTTAAACCTTATTGGAAAACTTGATTCCAGACAGTACAGCTCTCAATTTAACTCTGGTGGCAGACAAGGAGAATTCTCAAGTACTCGAATTAACATAACAAATTAAGAATAGTAGAGAATTTTCACATTTGAAAGGTACACGTATGGATGCCAAATAAGGATCAAAGAAGTATCTCTTAAACTCTCTGGGCATAAAAGATAGAAAATCCAAAAATTGCAAAACAAGGAAAAAAAATAAAGAGAAATTTGTACAATAAAGCATTGCCGACCCGAGACAGAACCTAGAACAGAAAATTCAACGCAAAACACAGCGGCAAGTTGACTCCTGATGGCAACTCTTCACATTTATTCATCCCTGGTATGATAAAGACCCACTTGAATTTAAGTCAACAAAACATTGGACAGCAAATGGGTACTCCTCATTTGGCCATAAAATAGAAGAGCAAGTTGCAGAATACACGGAATAGGAAGTGAAAATAAACAAAACCAGATTGAAAGGAAGCAGTTTTCTTACGAATAGCAGCAATTAATAGAAGACACAGGCATAGGAGGAGATGAAACTGGGTGAGTAATAAATAAATGGGTACAAGAAAGGTTAGCTCTCACCTCATTCTGATGGTGAGTTTGGAGAAAGCAACAAGTGAATTTGCAGACATGGGTATGGTATATCACTGGCTTTTTGCCAACATCTGTTTATGCTTTTGTCACAAGGATTTGGAGAGATCTGTGTGTCTTTGTCTTGGCGTCTTCGCTGGAGATGAGAATGGGATGATGACATTAATGAAGAGTAGAGAGAACTGTCAAAATATATTGGTTTTATTTGGACTCGCAGATCCAGTGACGACATAACACTTTTAAAGAGTTTAGTCAAAACTTCCTGTCATTCATCAAAATCGTACAAAATTACTGTTATAAACATTTTACAAGTTGACATCTGCAAAATAATTTTGTGATATCATCAATATTTTGTTAAAATTCAAATAAAAAAAAAAACAATCTTTTACGTGTTTAAAACCATTATTTTTCAACTCAATAGTAATATTATCATCCACCCGTTTGTTCTCACATAGTAAGTCAGTCGGGGAGAACCATCAAATTATAGAGCAATTTTTTTTTAAGAAATAATTAGTTAATTACAAAGATAATAGTTAATTATCATTAAATTGAATTGAATTGGAATATTAGTAGAGACACAAAATTTATTTTGTTTTGCCATTTTCTGAAACAATTGAAAACTTAATACAATGTGATTTTATTATTATTTTACTAGATGTAAAATAATTGTAATTAATATAGTAAGCAGATGGAAGACGGGACGGGGCAGGGCAGCTAAGCTACGCTAAGCTAAGCTAAGCTAAGCTAAGCTAAGCTAACCTTTTTTTTTTTTTTTGGGGGTGGAAAAAAGAAGAAAAAAAAAAAATAAACGCCATTTATTTTTAACAGGGAAAGGAGGGTGGACGAGTAAGTCAAGCTTTTGCAAACAATTCATATCCTCCCTCTTCTGGTTCACCTCCGGCGTCTACTGTCTAAGCAACTTGTACGTTTCTGTGGGTCCCATTCTTCACTTCCCCATTTTACCCCGCCCGTGTCCCAATGCTTTTTTTTTTTTACGTTAAATTAAAATGGTCTTATTTTTGTTTTATCACATCTTATGAAATTTGTTATGTTGTAATTATGTTTATAATTAAAATAAAAAAGAAAAAAAAGAAAAAGAAAATGCGATAACTTTACTTTTAAGGTATCAATCAATTTCAATCTACTAATGTTCAAATTCAAGAACATTTTTGTACTAAGTACATTTTAGTGACTATAAAATTACGATAGAATCTGATGCATTACTGTTAATATTAATATAATCCCAATAAAGGAAAAACTTTAGTATTACAGTTCATGCACCATATGCTTTTTAAACATCATAGTACTGCACAAACTTTGACATGATAAAAAATTCTTCCATTTCCATATTAATATAATTATTATTTTAAAAAAACAAAAAAACAAAAAATGAAAATAATTATAATAGTTGGGTGGATGTAAATTCATATCATCGGCCCTTTTCTTTCTTCATCATTGGAAACAACAAAATTCGGAATCTTTAGTCCAATTCGTTTGCTTTTAACAAAATATTTAAATACCAATAAGAAATAACAAAAATAAATATTGGTTTGGTTTCTCATTTCGGTGACCCGATAAAAATGACAGTATAACTATGTTAATCAACACGTGTCACTTGACACTCAGTAAACATGTATATCAAATTATTTTCATAATTAATCTTAAATATAATCTGTTTTAATTTAATATTGTTTGGATAATTTCGATGTATATACATAATCAATTGAATGATTTTTTGCATCAAAGAACAATGTTATTTCAAATCCTGCTATTTTGAATGATTTCTGCCCTAAATTTTTTAGGAGCATTGTAATGATAACGACAGAAGTTAGGTTAATTAAACTAATATTTTGAAATAAAAAAATTTGCTCACATATATCAAGAAAACAAAAGGGCCCGAATCAAGGAGAGATCTGTTCTGTGTATCGTATCGTAATAAAAAAAAAATAATTATATTATATCTAAAATAATATTAATAAAGTATTATATGAGTTTTGAAAATTGGCGTGGATGATATGATACAACATACATACATACATGCCCACCTTATTCTCATGGACCAAATTAATCTTGTTTGATTTAATAATATAATTAATGACCATTTTTTTTAAGACTGTGAATTTTAACTTACCATTTTTCTTTAATTTATACCTCCTCCTCCTCCTCCTCCTTATTATTATTATTATTATTATTATTATTATATTATTATTATTTTTTTTTTAATTTATTGGACAGGAAATAAATTAGTAAAAGGGTTAGATTTGATGGGAATGGTTGAGACTCGAAGAGGTGGTAATTTGGCTCAAATTTCTTTTCAAAATATAGTTTTAGTCGCACCAATCGGTAAGTACTTAATCAGTCATTGGAACAATAAATAAGTTTCCCCTAATATATTATATCTTATTATATTATATATATTATATAATGTAACATGATCCCAGTTAACCATACTTAATTAACATTATCACTCCTAACCAATCAAATGCTTAGATCTAAAAATTGACTGGACCACCAAGTGAAAATAATAATAATTATTATTTTTTACAATCAAAATTATATATATATATATATATATATTACATGAATAGATTCACGATTTCATATTTTTACACAATTATTTATATCGTTAAATTTATATACTTTTAACGATTAATATTCAATATAACATCTATAATTAATATGTAATTAATAAATTATAATTAATACATATATCATATTTAACTTCAATCATTAAAAATGTAAGTATATATATTATCATATATATTTATATAATTTTTATAATATTAAATAAATAATTAATCCATTGTACTTTCAAATTGGGGTAAAATCCTCCCAAAAGTCGATGAGAGGATATAAACAAATTAATGTTTATAACATTATAAAATGTTTTGTATTTTTTTATAGAAGAAGTAATTATTGTACTCATTATTCATTAAGATACGTTTACATTAATAAAGTATAGTTTTGAGAAATATCATAATATATTGAGAGTAATGAGAAAGTTAAGGAAGTTGCAATTTATAATCTCAAAGCATGCATTTATAAAAAGATGAAAAATTTTGTCAAAATCTCATTAAAATTCGACATCGAGGTCGAGGCTACATATATATGAGCGGCAGGAGGCATTACCATACCAAACGGCAAATTAAAGCAACAACTACCCCCCATCCATATAAGTAAGTAAATAATTTATATATATACATATTTGTCCCTCTTTAATTAATTAACTTGTTCGGTTATGTAATCAAAAAAATATTTAACATCTAATTAATTATTAAAAGTAATTTAATAATATGGTAATTAACATTATATATCTTGGCATAACATACTCAAGCTGTCTGCAATAGGAGAACACAGAGCCAGCAAGGCACCAATGAATGAGAATTTGGTAGCAGAAGGAGACATGAATTTTTGGCCACGTGTTCTTCAGGCAACATTTTAAGAGTTTCTTCACGTGCATGGGATTCTTATATATACATAATAAATATATATCATGCAGATGAGATGCTGCAACAATAGTTTATTTACTTATTACTTCACTAGCTGTAACTCAACATAACATTTATTATTAATTTCTACAATAAAATCAATTAACTTTTGTGTCTTTTTTTTTTTTTTTAATTTTGTTACTGATACATGATCATATTTTAAATGCAAATTATCTTTGGTTTAATTCTACATACGACAGAACGTAGATTCCTTGATTTGTATATTCTTTTTGTCAACTATCCTTTTATAAGTATTCTATAATTGTGATATCGCATTAGTCCATCAACGAATTTAATATATATTAAGTATATTTTAATTTAAAAATACTTTTTATTTATTAATAATAACAATAATGTGTGCTAATTTAAAAAATTTAAATACAAAATTTTTCATACTAATTAATGATGTATGTATCACATGTTAATCCTGTCATTGATATAACAAATATATAACATTACTTAGTAATATTTAATAATGTTTAAAAATAGAAGTACTGTTTATATATATCGTTATGATATAAAATGTATATTGTAATTAATATGGCACTTAAAACATAATTTGTTAAGTAGATGGAAAAATTAGAAAACAATCCTCAGGAGTCAATTTCACTTCCATATAAAATACATAGTGGTTGAAATCATTTATGCATGTCTATTAATGCGAACCTTAGGTTTACGATGATCATGATTAAATTGTTACAATTGCATGTCAACCACGATAACCCATATATATATATATATATATATAACGTGTAGAAGCCATAATTAATTAACGTTGTAATACAATGCCACATTACTAATATAGTACATATGCCTAAGCCTAACTAATGAATTGAATAATTTTAATTAGTTAATTAATTATTACTTATCGGTTCTCATCAGTAATCCATGATCATTAAATAAACGTGGTACGACCAATTAATAATTCCAAAAAACAAGAAAAAAAAAGAAAAAAGAAAAAAGAAAAAGAAATTCAAAAATCGAGATTGCAAATCTTCGTGCAACAGCAACTACTTAATTTTGATCTTATTCATGCCTGACTCATCACAATGATATCTCATCTCATCCAAGTTTAATTTTCGAGATTGGAGATGTGAACATGTGACTTCCATTTCTTTACTATCATTAAATTCTTCTAGAATAATTCATATATATTGTAATGCTCACCAACTTCGTATCTATTTATTAATTAATTCGTTACCTTAATTATAATTTATAATTCTAGAATTAATCCCATGCATATGGATCCACATATACTGATGCATATGCAATCGACAGATTTCAAGATCTCTTAGGATATAATTTATTATAAATTTATTAAAGACAAAAAAAAAAAAAAAAAAAAAAAACAATTTGTGCTCGCTTTTGACTTAAGAAATACAAAAATTCCTTACCTTCGCCCATTATGGAAGCATCCTTCAATTAAATAAGATGCAGTGCAATGGTCATAATGCCGTCAATATGATATCAAAAGTCTTAGGTTTAGGAATATATAACTTATTGAAACTATATATATTTATCTGAGGTGATCCATTGAGTACTTATTATTTATATATATTCAAATTTGTTAAATTTTATATAACATATCTCAAGTTCTTCTTCTTTTTTTTTTTAATTTATTAATTAGGTGGATATATTATAACATAGTCAAGTTCGTGTTTAAATTTTTAACTAGACGATTAATCTTTTTTTCCTACGAACATTTATATTTTTAAACGTCAATTTTATAAAATACGAACGTCTGTATATAAAAATTTGTCAACGTGAAATAAAACACTAATGTAATGAATTAATTACACAAAATACTTTGAAAATGTCACAACAACCAACCAATGAAGGGGATGGAGGTCATTGAGGGGTAATTTTCTTGCAACTGGCTTTGAAAGAGCTTTAACTTTTGGAGATGGGAGTGCGGGAGTGTTTGAAAGACAAATTCATCAACTTTTACTTAAAATATATGGATTATATTGATTAGGTGATTTTTAAAATTTACAAGTTTCCACAACCAACATCAAATTTGGTTGACACGCAACACACACACACACAATAATAATAATAATAATAATAATAATATATATTTACTAATTCGCAAGATGACTTATTCTTCAGTTTAGGCAATCACCCACTATACATATCCATTTTATTTTGTTTTATTTTTCTTTTGGGTTGTATAAAAGCATTGTAGTGGCCCAAGCTGTGCAATTGACATATATGTAAGCCCACTTAAATAACGGTAACACTCAATTCGCTTAACAACCACCGGGCCAAAGCCCACAACGCAATCTGTTTTATTCTTCTCCTTCTTCAGCCTCTTAATTTTTACAGTAATTTTTTTGCCACTCAAAAACACAATTCACCATCTTTACATATGCAATTTAAAATATTTTGTTTCATTTTTATTTTTTTTTTTAATTCTTTTGCTTGTTGTTTGTTTTTTATACCATTCCATAGCAGCAAGAATAACAGGATGGTTTAATTTGTTGAACTCTTGTCTTTTCTAAATCAATAACTTTCAATTACAATATAGGTTATGTTATATATTGTGCCTAACTACCTAGTTAGATGTGAAGAAGACCAAAATAGAAAATCATGTTACAACCCACCAAATATTCATAAAAATAAAAATTTTAAACGAGATCAATCTCATCATGCAATTACACGATAGAAAGTCCATAATTACAGATACATGCGGTTCAAATTATAACTGGGCTAGCAGTGTGCCCTGACTTTGACTCATAAAAATTTTTAAATTCGTATATATATATATATATATATTTTAAAGAATGATGATTTTGCCTTTTAATTTATACATTATTTTAAAATTCAGTTCATCAAACTATCCTATTCTGACTACGCACTGCACATACATGCTATATTAAAAGATATTGTTTTATTACATAATTGGTTGGATAGTATAATAAGGTGGGTTTTATTTCTATACACACGTGCATGATCGGTATTTGTCGAGCTTCTCACGTGCGAGATTAGTTAATCATACACACGTGGCGACACGATAAATCTTTTCTTCAAAGACACATGACCAAAATAAAACTGTGTACTTGCCTCCATTTGATCTGTCCAATAAACCGTATCCTTCTGCGTTGAGTTGTCTTTTACCTTATCTTACGCGTATCCACGTGCGTTTATTGTCTGCCCGCGTCCACGTGTCCCCTCCCCACGACTTCTGCTGACGATCTAACCGGGTCCTTCCTCGCTAACTTACTGCAGTTACAACACCAGCAAACGAATAATCAATTGCCACGTGAGCAGAGAACGGCGGGAACTTTTAACTCACGTGGGAATCACGTGAGTTTCCTCATGTTTTAGAAGCTGCGGTTGGCTCACACGGAAACACGGCCTGGCATTTCTTATCTTATTAGGCCATGCATTGCTGTCACCGACCCCATTTAGTATTCTTCTTCTCTCTTTTAATTTTATGAATTTAATTTAACGTATCTGTTTGTTGAAATTCCCGCGAGAACGATGAAGTGGTCGTTGTCAAGGCCGCCGGCGGGGGCTGCGAAGAGACTCCACGTGAAGGTGAGGCCATTAAAGCTCGAGGGGTTTTCTAAGGTAGAAGATGAAACAGAGACAAGTGTGGTTGTTGAAATGAAATGGAACAGACCCAAGTCTGTTTTTGTTCCATTTTATCGATCGTCGTCGACGAAGGGGAATAAAAATTCTACTAGTCAAAGATTGTTGAGAAGAGGTAGTAAGTACGTCGAATGGGACGACGAATTCGAGAGTGTATGCGACTTCTCGATCGTATCCAAAGATGGTTCCCTTGGTCCCTGGGGCATTTCATTTACTGTCGTATTTATTGTAAGTTTTTTCCTTATTCATCTTCGTTAATTTAGAGAAAAACAATATGGGGGTTTTGGATTATAAATTAGTAGAAATCATTTTATTTTAACTAATAAAATAGTTTAATAAATAAATTATGGTAATATTAATACAGGTAGAGAATGCAGAATCAAAGACTAGAAGGGCAGTATTAGGAAAAGCTTCGCTTAATTTAGCGGAAGTTGCAGAGAAGATGGAATCGGAGGCTGAAAGAAAGCTTTCCCTCACTTCAAAAGTTGACGATGTGGCCGACGAAGTCACCCTCTTGGTAAGTTCATTTTTCATCTATTTTGTCCTTTTTCTGTTATTTAAAGCTACGTACGTAATAGAAAAAGAAACCCAATTAGCCAAATTTTCTTTAATAAATGCCGAATCCGTTATTCACCCAACTGTATATATTTGCTGCTTGAGAAAGCTATCTACCATCATATTAAGATACAGTCAAAGTAAGAACTCAGCGGAAGCAATTTACCCGACAATATATCAATATTAAGCTAATGTTTAATCAAACGATTAGGTAGAAATCAATTTGATAATTAATTCATATTAAGATTCATGAAGATTGATATTTTTACAGGTAAGCGTGAGCTTTGCCGAGGTCAGAAACTCTCAAGAATCAATAGGACTCGTTCAAAACTCGGCCGAGTCGGACAAAGGTGACGCGTTCTTTAAAAGGGTGGTAGATTTGACGGGCTACAAGAAGAAAAAGAAAGGAAATAACGGTCGAAATGATCAAGGGAGTTCTTGTGAATCGGACGAGTCAGCAATTGTTGACTCAGATGGACACACAGGGAACGAATCCACTACAGGGACTGAGTTGGGATCGTCTTCTAGCTCGCAAACTCAGGTTGACCCGGTCAGAACAGATGGGTTCTTTTCATGGAAGAAAAGGCGTTTGAGTTTCAGACAGTCAAAGAAGAAAGGAGGGCCCTTGATTAAAGAGACCAGAGATAGCCAGGTCAACAATGACGTGGATACTGTTGCTGATCGCCAACACAACAACTGTTCCTCCGTTGACTCCATCACATCCGGCGCCCTGAGGGTACGTCTCTGCTAAAAAAGAAATGCTTTGACGGTGTCCATTTGACGTTTTAAATTAGTGAAGATTAACATTACTTTAATCATTTTGGGGTTTTTATAATTTTTGCAGAAAGCAGACGCCGCCGAAATTTCTTCGGAAAATGACAGTGGAAACTGGGAATTGAAAGAACTAGTCAGCAGAGATGGGCAAACAAAGCTGAAAGCTAACGTTTTCTTCGCTTCGTTTGATCAACGGAGCGAGAAAGCAGCCGGTGAAGGCGCCTGCACAACATTAGTTGCAGTCATTGCACACTGGCTTCATTCAAACCAAGATTACATGCCAACGAGACAGCAATACGACAAACTCATAACACAGGGTTCCTCAGATTGGCGAATGCTTTGCAGCAACGAAGCATACGCAAATTTCTTCCCTGATAAACATTTTGATCTCGAGACAGTGTTAGAAGCTGGCATTCATCCTATTACCGTCTTGCCCGATAAATCTTTTACAGGCTTTTTCAACCCGGAAAAATTTGAAACTTTGAAGGGAGCCATGTCTTTTGATGAAATATGGGATGAAATCAATAACCATACTGAAGAATTCCAGCCAGGGATTTACATAGTTAGTTGGAATGATCATTTTTTTGTGTTGAAAGTTGAAGCAAATGCATATTATATTATTGATTCATTAGGTGAGCGGCTCTTTGAGGGATGCAGTCAATCGTACATATTAAAGTTTGATGACACTAGTTTGATGTATGGGAAAGTGGCAAGAGAAGAGAGTGGCTCCGAGGAAAAGGTTGAGGAAGAAAAGGCAAGCTGCAAGGGGGAGGAAAGTGAAGAGATGATTTGCAGTGGGAAAGGGTGTTGCAAAGAGTATATTAAAAGATTTCTTGCTGCTATACCACTTGTGGAGCTTGAGATTGAAGAGAAAAAAGGAACAGTTTCTCCCATTTGTCTTCACCAGAGATTACAGATTGATTTCCATTATAGTTCCTCTTCTGCTACAACATCTTCTTCTTCTTCTCCTGCGACTTCTTCCAATTTCTCCCTCTTCTCCAGTGAAGAGTCAAACTGACTTCAATAGATTAGTTGTCTATTTTGTGTATGTCTTTTTACATCTAACTATATTAAAACGACAAACATTTATCAGCGGACAAAAAGGCTGGATTCTTCTATAAAGCAATTGAGAAAATGATCTGCCAGAATAGACAAAATTATTGGGTAATATTGTGTTCTCTCTTCTTTTGGTGTAAAGCTTGTGATTGCTCACAACTGTGGTAAAATCTGACACAAAACACGTTTAAATAGAAGTGTTTTTCCACAATTATCCGGTGAAAAGCATCTAGTTCTCTCACCCCGACAAAACTGCTGATCAGTAGTTCTTTGCTTTACATAAATATTCTTCCAAATCCAATCAAGTTTAGCATTTAGTTGTTTGCGTTCCCTTGGGGTCCCATTGATCTTTTGAATCTCATCCTTACTTATGGACCCCAATCCAAAGGAGTTGCCAAAGCAATTAAAGAAAGTTGCTTAAACTCTTAAGTGCTTTTGAACATCATCCATCCACATTTTCACCATCATTCTCTACATCCTTTATGCCAAATCTACCAACATAGAACAAAAGTAGTCCATATTCTCCACTGAGAAATAGGTTAAAACCAAGAAAGATTAGAATATCTGACCCCACCCGCGGTTGATAATTAAGCATACAAGCAGTACAGGCACCACTAAAACAAACAAAAAGCATTATCCAGTCATTCATTAATCATTTCTTCTTCCTTCCTAATCAGACCAAGTAGAGAAAGGTCCACACACCACGGCCCCCAAACATATTGACTCGAGATAATAGTAAGATTTCGGTAACGGAAACACCTCATTGTCCCCCACTATCACAAACAAAGACGTTATCCAGTTTTTTTCATTAATCATTTTTCTCCACTTGACAATGAGACCGGGATCCGCGGACCCCAGGTCTGATGACTTATGATTATTTCTTTTCTTCTAATGGTAATGTTATAAGGTCTGGTGAAGAGACACCCCTTGGCATTACTTTTCCATACAGTCACTAAAATTTTGAAATTTTATCACAAGCCTAATTGTGTTCAGATCTAGTTACCATCCAGGACAAGAAAGCAAAAATCTAGAGATTATCAAAAAGTTAAATATTCTTGAGTTGAAAGCGTTTGGGTGGTAAACAAAGATCCAGCATCATAGTACTACAAATGTTCAAAGTTATACTAGCAGCATTATGCAAGTCACAATATCTCGTTCTACATTCAGATCAGAAGTTTCTTCTGCTACTTCACCTACATCAAACTCGGTTAATATTTACATCTCATATTTTGCAGACTGAAAACAAACAACTCAAGGATACATAACTACTGAGTACATCAAGGTCCAACGAGCTTCAGTAATGCATATTCAACAAGCCATGTCTTGAGTTTGGATCAACCAACTGAAGCAAGAGTCAGTCTACGAACCTGCACTTTTCATTCTTCCAGCTAACTGGCTACATTGAAGCTTTGGCTGCCAACCAAAATGCTGATCTTCTAAAGGGTAAGTAGAAACTGCCGTTCTCTTTCTTTTATTTGTATCTACATTGCCATCACCACTCTGCTGACTTGATCGCATGTCTAACAGGTCACTAACATTGGCATTAGAAAAGAAGAGTATCTGTTTATTCATTTGTGGTGTAAAATCACTGAACCTGTTGCCCTCTAGATAACTATAACCGACCTCTTTTACCTGTTCTTGCTGATTATGTTCAACACTTGGGCAAGGAACAGAGAGAGGACCCAGCCGTAGTGACAGATCACAGCCAATGTCATGTTTGCTATGAGGAATATCCCTGATGTATGTTTGAAGGATCTTTGATGAAGAATTCCCACTGAAGGGGGAGTTACAGTCAACATTCACGTTCACAGGCTCCATATTGCTAGAAGTTAAATTATGAAAATTTTCAAAACCATGTGGGGTTTCTTCAACTTTAAAGCAAGTTCCATAGTACAATGGGTAAACGGAACATGAAGCAGGATAATTTTCCATAGGAAAGTTACTGGATGGAGGGGCACTCTGAGGTGCAAATGGAAGTTTGCTGGCAGAACAACTGATGTTTCGAACCACAAGGTTTTGAGTTGCATTCATAGTTTGTTTCATCAAAGGAGAATAATGAGGCATGCCCTGTGACTGAACTGGGTGATTTCCTTGAGCAACAGTCTCCACATTAATGGGCTCTTGAGTGCTAGAGTTAAGGTAACACCTTTGATTACTATTTCGTTGGCTCCTTGATGTTCTTCTCGGCATGCAGCCCAAATTGAGAGCAGCTAACAAATAATAAATATCATAAAAGAAGAAGAATTATACATATAGCATTCAGATTTCGAAAGAGTATTATCGTTAAAATAGCAAAGGCAGAAATCACCGCACATAAACTAAGACGATAGTCACTCTAATCTAACCCGTAGCAGGCAGCCGAACTTAAGCCAACAAAGTTGTTCTAACTTACAAAATGGAACTTGCGGAAATATGGACGGGTAACTTTAAGAGAGAACTCCTTCAACCACGAGTTGAAAACAAAGGGGAAAAAAATGACAAGGGTACCTTCAATACAAGGCGGAAGCAGCTCCCCAGTTTCAGTACTCTCATCACGTCGAATGATCGTGTTAATAGCATCATTTGTTCGGTCCAAAAGTGTTTTCAGGTCCATATATTCAGCCTATGACAGAATTAAAACATAAAATGAGCTGAGGAAATCTACAGAACTAAATCCAAGGACATTTCAAACCTCTGCTTGCTTGCTGTGAATGCACATGAAATTAAAAAAATTAAATTAAATAAAATTTCGAAACTAAACTACATAAAAATTTCGCCTTTCTGGTTTCTTCCTCCATAATATCATCAAATAAACAATGGGTTAGCATCTCAATTGAGATTTAGAGAAGGTAAAGAGAGATAAACCTCAGAGTTGGCTTTGGAGTACATAATTTCTTCCGATTTCAAGACAACAACAGGGAGCTTCTCTTGCCATTCCTTGTTCTTCTTCGTAGCCGTGCTATGTATCTCATTCACAACTCTAAATTAAAAAGAAAACAAAAATTGGTGAACAACCCAGAAAAATATACACATACATACATCTTCCCGCAAAAAAGAATGGTCACCTGAAAATTTCTTGAATGAGAGATCCTCTCATGGGCTGGTGTCTTTCACTATGCCATGCTCTTCTCACACATTCATAAGGTCTTGGCCCTGGTCTAGGCATCTTGAAAAGAGAACATCTATTGAGGGAGAGAAAACAGAGAACTGTGTTCGTTGAAAGAGAAATCAAAAGTTGAAGAAAGAGGAGTGGTGGCTTCTGCTTTTGGTTTTGCTTTTAAGTTGCTTGTGACTTCTCACTGTTTTAGCAGAGTACACAATACTAACAAAAGGCAAAAAAATACACACTGAAAAGAGAGAGAGAGAGAGAGAGAGAGAGAGAAAGAGAGGAACTTGCTTGTTGCTTTGCTTTCTTTTTCTTACTTTTCAGTCACAAGCTCAATAATTTCACAGAGTTTAATTGATGAGTTTGGTGTGTCCCCCACTCATCCACATGCCCTCTTCCCCTAGCCTCAAGAGTCTCTCTCTCCTCTATTTTTTACTTTTATAACATTGTTTTTGGCTGTTTCTTTTTCGATTTTTAGCGCACACACACACACTCTCTCTCTCTCCTGGCCTCACACGATGTTGTTTGTGGTTATGGGGAGAGAATTGATAATGTTGTCACTGTCGGTGGCATCTAAACAACCCCGACCTCTACTCAATTCTCTTACACGATTTTTAGCAGGGCAGGCGGCTGCTAGCTTGGTGAGATTTCAAACAAAAGTGAAGACACAGCCACAGGAACAAAGATGTATACTGTTTAACGCACCCATTTTTCTTTTTTAAAATCACATATACACACTACCAAAGGAGATTTGTGGGAATTCTTGGTTAAGTTACATATAGTTCTACTCGGATATCTCCATTCAATTTGAGTGGTCCTTTCTCCTCGAGTTAGGTAGAAATTCTACCCATCTTTGGATTAAAACACTGCAGTCCACATACAATTAATTTCTACTTCTATTTCTGCGGCCTAGGCCTTAGCCTCAGGTGATGTTCAAAAATTCAAAACTTTACTGGCTTGGAATAGAAAAAGTTGTTTCGTTTCATCCGATAATAAATAATAGTTGTCTGATACTCAAAAAAAAAAAAAAAAAAAAAAAAAAAAAAAATAGTTGTCTGCAACATCACATCATTGTACAATTAAAATTAATTGAGCTCCTGCGTCTAAGTAATGTACCACATACATATATATATATATATATATATATATAGTTCGTGATGTTTGTATTGTAATGCCACTCTCTAGGCTTTAGGGTTGCACTGCATTATTGGGAGGTAAACTAAACAACTTCCGTATCGGCTGAGGCCTTTCAAATTTGATTTGCTTATCAGGGTTTTAACCAACTTATAAATGAGGTTGTTAATAACATGGTTCTTATTATTATACCATTAATATATTTTAAATTATTTTTCAAAATTGATTATTTATAAATATACAAAAGACAAGCATGATAAGAAATTATTTTTACTACTACTAATAAATTCTACATTATATTTATTAATTATATTTTTATTAGTGCTAAATTTATAATTTACTAATACTAATAAAAATAATTTTGTTAATAAATATGCAACTTAATTTAAAATTTATTTCTTTAATACTGAAATTTCAGAAAATAATTAATTTAAAATTAATAATTTAAATTTAATACTTACTTATTAACAATAACTTAAAATTAATTTTAAATAAATAATATATTAAACAATAAAAAATCATTTGACTAGTATTAATAAATTGAAATTTAGCACTAATAAAAGTATATTTAATAAATCTAATTTGGACTTCATCGTAATAATAAAAATAATTTTTATAATATATTATATCACAATGAGATAACTTGAAATTTGAAGTTGTTGGTTGAGATTTTTATTATAATTTAAATAAAAGGATGTTTTTACTCCTCCACTCACTGATGGAATTAATGAAAAAGTGGTTGGTTGACATAAATGACATTTTTGTGGACTGCATTGTAGCTTTCTGATATATGTTATATTACAATGAGATTTTGTCAAAACTGAAGTAGATAGTTGAAAATATCCCTAACTTAATATATCAATCTTAAATTTTTTAAAATATATATCGATATATCAATTTAGATTTTTAATTTTTATAAAAATAAATAACTTAAAATTTATATTCAAATGTTTACGGTAAAAAATAAACATGTTAATCTTATTTACATTTTAGTTATATTCAAACTTCATACAAAACAAACAAATATTAACTTCACCTTTTTCTTTGTTATATAATTTTTAAATTTTTTTCTTTTTATAATTTTTAACTTATGAATTATATTTATATAATAACTTTGCCAACAAAATTATCGATTGTCTTTAATAACTGAAGCAAACAAGTAAAATTATATTAAAGGGTTTGTTTGTTTTTTTTTCTGACTGAAGTCTGAATATAATTATTCAAATATGTAAAAATCATTTGTTTTTAACTTATATTTGAATATTTGTTAAAAAAATATTTAAATATAATTAACTGAAAAATTTTGACTTAAATTTGAATGAGCAAATATATGAATAATTTAATATTTTTATTTTTAAAAAATATCTCAATTTTATTATTAATTTATTTACTAATAAAATTAAAACTCTAATTAACTATTTTTGATATATTCTTCTCTATTATAGGTCTCATTTACTTATTTTCTCAATTTTACGTATTTTATACTTTAATTATTACAATAAATTTATATATTTACATAATTATACTATATTATAATATGACTTATTATTTTTATTTAATTTTTATTGATCGAAATTATTTTTTAAAAAAAATATATCAAACAAAGAAATAATATACATATTAATGAATTTATTATTTTTTTAATCTATTATTGTGCTAATATAATCAAAATTATTATAAATATAAGTATTTATTTAAAAGGATATATATGTTAAAATATTAATTTTTAAATTATTTATTTTGTTAAAATAAATAATTTAATATTTATTTTTAGATATTTTAAAATAAAAAATAAATATGTTATTTACATTTAAAATTCAGTCACGTTTAAAATTTAGATTAAAAAAAAAAAAAAAAAAAAACACAAACGCTGTTAACTATCTTTCTCTCTCTTTTGGACTTTGTGATAATGCGTGCATTCAATTCCTATTCTTATGGGATAAGGATAAAGTAATCCACCTTGCTTCTATTCGGTTTTTTATATACGAGAATTAGGGGAAAGTAATTAAATTCAAAGATTAAGCAGTAAAATTTCAACAAAATCCTTTTAGTTACCATTCAAACTCAGTCAGAGCTATATTTTTTTCTTTTAAAAAAAAAATTATTCATAAAATTCATTTAAAATTCCAATCCAATAAAAACTTTCTTTAAATTTTGCACAGTTGAACAAAAAATAATTAAAAGTAAAAATTCAAAAAATAGTATTTAAACTATACTATTTATCAAATATGAGAAGTATCGAGTGTTAATTAATTCAAGTCATAAATATGTTTTACATTTATGAAATGTTTTTATTTAAAAAAAAATAAAATATAGGAATATTGTCATATACCCCTTAACTTTTAGAAAAACAACAAATATTCCCTAAATTTTAGAATGTGCTATATATCTTGAGTTTTAAGAAAATAGGGAGATGCCCTAAACTTGGCTTCAACTGTTAAAATACTATGACTTTATTTCTTAAACTTAATTAAAAATAATAAAATAGAATATATATTTCTTATATTAACAATCTAGTCTCCGTTATTTTTAATATGTTATAGAATAAAATGCTAAAATTAAAAATGTTTATTTTATTTGAAACAAAATTTTTATTTATTTAAATTAAAATGCTAATAATAAATTTGGATAAAATTATACACTAACATACTTCTAACCTTCTTTTTTTTTATTGGTAATAATTTAATATATAATGATCAATAAGAATTTTTAGACAAAACACAAAAAATATTTTATTTAATATACATATATTTAAAAATTATATTTTCTTAAAACAATTATCAAACATATAATTAATATAAATAAAAAAGAAAGTGTGAATACATACTTTATTTATTACAAATAAAGATAATGAAAATTCTCTTTTAAATTTTTTAATCAAAATTAAATTAAACTATTGAATAAGAATATAAAAAGTATATCAAATTATTCATTTTATTAGCACAACATTAAATTTAAGTCATATATTATTAATTTATTATTTTTTATTTAAATTTTTTTTCTTTCTAATATTCTATAAATACTTTTTGATAAGACCCATCCCAACCATTCTCAGAAGTTCAAAACAAATTCTACTAAATACCTGTACATGTCACCTGTCATTTATCATAAACATCACATAATAAAGCTCATGGATAATGAAAATGGCTTCAGGCTTCCATCATTAACATACATTGAAACTCTATGACTCATCATATAAATATATATATATATATATAATCATATACATATATGACTTACTCAAAATGTTTCATGCAACATGCGTAAAATGGTTTAAACCTTATTTAGAAAACTACACCCTACACAAAATTCAGCGTGATCTAAAGAGAAATAGGAAGAAAAAAGAAAAGAATGCTTTTATGACTCAGTGAGTAAATATAATTTTAAAAGAAAATAGATTTTCATACAACACTATATGACATCTTAAAATAATATATAAATTAAATATCGTTTGCATAATAAGAATACATATCATCACAAGCAGTTCATATAGCACCCAACTAATACCCGGGGAAATATCATGCTTGACGGAATTTCCATCCCTTAAGCGGGAAAATAATACTTAATCTAGCAAACTCGTATCATTGTTTGGTAAGCTCTTAATTCACTTTATATCATATATATATATATATATATATATATATATATGTTCATGGGTCCCAAAAACCTTAACTACATAATATTAGAGAACGGGCACATATAGGTGTTTTAAACAAACACAAATAATATTCAAATAGAAAAAGATCACTTCACTCAAAACATCATGTATAATTTAAATGTCACTTTCCATGCATCGTAATTAAGTACTTCAATATATCAATCAATCACAGTATATCTAACATTTAAACATATTATAAACATAATTTAAAAGTATCTATTCACAACTTAATACCTCAATTTCTGTGAAATTCGGGATCTTTTAGGTTCTTTATTTCCGTGATACTCCTTAAAAACATAAAATTTAATAATTTACCATCAAACTAAATCAAAACCTGATACGTATCGCAAATATAGTAATAAAACTACTCTAATTTCATAATTCCACCATCCACTCAGTATCCATATATCAATTCAATTTCTTAATACTTTTTCCAATACTATTCCTGTTTAATGTAAATAATTCTTCTTATTTTCTCTTTTTCCTCTCTCAATTTCCTTCTTTTTCTCTCGGTTTCGTTTTCTTTCTCAACTTCAATTGCTTCTGTTATATTTTCTTGCAATTGCTTTTTTAAAATTCAAAAACATAAAATATATATATATATATAAAACCACTGCACCGTTGTGCTATATATATATATTATTTAATTATTAATTTAATTACTTTTCATTCTTTTCTTAGACACTTAATCAGCACAAGCGTCTCACTTATAACCCATTTTTTCATGCAAATAAATATTTACATTTTTTTAACTTATTGTTAATATTTCAATTTTGATAAAATAATTTAATGCTTTTTCAAAAGTTGGGATCTATCATATTATCCAGCAAGTTTATTTCTTATTTGTGGAAAATATTATCCACTACATGTGGGATCTATCATATTAAAGTATTAGTAGATTTTCCTCTACATATGAGGACAAAACATTATCCAAATTTGATAAAAATATCCGAGCGGTGCCATATGCGATTCCACTAAAACTCTCGAAAGATCCCCAATATGATATAGGTGGGTGAAGATATCCGAGTGGTACCATAAGCGACTCCATTGAGAGTTTTGGAAGATTTTCAATATAATATTGATAGTTGTATATGTAACATTAAAAAAAAATTATGATAAACCTAAATTTATAATTAATACATACTAAATTATTACGAAGAGCGTAAGAAAAATGTCAGAAGTATTTTAGTATATAATTTTATTTAAATTTATTATTAGTATTTTAATTTAAATAAATAATATTTTTATTTTTAAAATTTTAAAAATAATAAAATGAAAAATTAAGATTTAATATTTTAGTTCCCAATATATAAGGCTATTCAGCGAATTAAATTGGATGAATCTGACCAAATCCATATTCACTCTGTCACTTAGTACATTGAAGTTTTGTAAATTTAATTCGATCTATCATATGAAAGAATCAAATTTGATTCATTGAAGTTTTGTAAATTTAATTCGATCTATCATATGAAAGAATCAAATTTGATTCGATTTATGAAAAAAATTTCTAAATTTGATCCAATCCAAATAACTATAACTATTTAATTTTAATATTAATTATATTTTATTAAATAAGATAATCGAGAAAATAGTATATAATTTATTTAAACTTCCAAACAAATATACCCATTCAAAATAAATAACAAAAAATAAATATATAAATAATTATAATTAGGTTTTCTTAAATAAAAAAATTGCGTTCTTTAAAATTATATCAAAAATAAAAAAGTGACAAAAATAATTATGATAAGTTTACAAGAATACATGATTAAAAACTTATAACCCTTTATAGGGGTGTTCATAATCCAATCCATCCAATTCGCTCAATCTAATATGATCTAATATACTTTTTAGTAGATTTGGTAGATCAATAGATCAAATAGAATAAAAAATCTAAAATTTGCTTATAATAGATTGGACTGTGCATTTACATTGTCACTTCGCCGTAATTCGATTCAATATGCTAAAATTAATGTAATAGTATTTTAAATAAAAATTATTTATAATGGATAAAATTGTAATATGTTTACCATGAATTTAATAGTCTATTAATTTTAATTGAATAATTTTCAAGAAATCCAGAGGACTAATTCTCATTCAATTAATTTTCTTCATCTTAAAATTCCTAATTTTCATTGAAACCCTAAATAAAACTTTCAAATGTAATTTCTTTATTAATATTTTAAATTATACTTTAATCTTTTGTAATAGATTAGTAAATATTGGTGTTAAATTTTTATATATAATTATGTCTAATGACTATGGTTTGATACTTATATGTAATCTTCGTATTATTCAATTTATACAATTATATTTGTGTTTATAAATGTTTAGTTTGTACAATTTATTTTCTTTCTTATTATTGATTAATTAATGTTTTTATATTGGTGTTAAATTCTTATATACAATTATATCTACTCAGTTGATAATTATATATACAATTATATACAATTATGTTTAATGAGTTTGTTAAATTCGTACATACAATTCTGTTATATTTTTTTTTAGTCTTTTCAAAAATAATTATAGTAAGTCTATACATTATCAAAACAAACTCATCAGACATTATTATAAAAGAATTTAACACTAATATAAAAAATATTCAATTAATCAATAATATGAAATAAAATCAATTGTACAAATTAAAAGTTAATAAGTACAAATATAATTGTATAAATTAAATAATATAAAGACTACATATAATTATCAAAACAAATTTATTAGACATAATTGTATGTAAGAATTTAGCACCACTATAAAAAAATTTTCAATTGGTTAATAATATGAAAAGAAAATAAATTGTACAAATTAAACATTACTAAGTTCAAATATAATTGTATAAATTGAATAATATAAAAATTGTATATAATTATAAAAAAAAAAAATGCATTAAACACAATTGTATATAAGAATTTAACACTAATATAAAAATATTCAATTAGTCAATAATATGAAATAAAATCAATTGTACAAATTAAACGTTAATAAGCACGAATATAATTGTATAAATTAAATAATACAAAGATTACATATAATTATCAAAACAAACTCGTTAGATACAATTGTATATAAGAATTTAACACCAATATAGAAAAAAAAATCAATTAATCAATAATATGAAAGAAAATAAACTATACAAAGTAAACATTAATAAACACAAATATAATTGTATAAATTAAATAATATAAAGACTACATATAATCATCAAAACAAATTCTTTAGACATAATTGTATATATAAGATTTAGCACCACTATAGAAAAATTTTAATTGATCAATAATATGAAAAGAAAATAAATTGAACAAATTAAACATTACTAAGTTCAAATATAATTGTATGAATTGAATAATATAAAGATTGTATATAATTATAAAAAAAAAAGTCATTAGACATAATTGGATATAAGAATTTAACACTAATATAAAAATATTCAATTAGTCAATAATATGAAATAAAATCAATTGTACAAATTAAATGTTAATAAGCACGAATATAATTGTATAAATTAAATAATACAAATATTACATACAATTATCAAAATAAACTCATTAGACATAATTGTATATAAGAAATTAACACCAATATAGAAAAAAAACATTCAATTAGTTAATAATATGAAAGAAAATAAACTGTACAAAGTAAATATTAATAAACACAAATATAATTGTATAAATTAAATAATATAAAGACTACATATAATCATGAAAACAAACTCACTAGACATAATTGTATATAAGAATTTAACACCATTATAAAAAAAATTCAATTGGTCAATAATATGAAAAGAAAATAAATTGTACAAATTAAACATTACTAAGTTCAAATATACTTGTACAAATTGAATAATATAAAGATTGTATATAATTATAAAAAAAAACTCATTAGATATAATTGTATCTAAGAATTTAACACCAATATTTAGTAATGTACTACAAAGGATTAAAACATAATTTAAAATATTAATAAAGAAATTAGATTTGAAATTTTTATTTGGGGTTTCAATAGGAATTAGGAAGTTTAAGATGAAAAAACTAATTGAATGAAAATTGGTATTACAGATTTAGTGAAAATTATTGAATTAAAATTAATATATTAGTAAATTTATTGTAAATATTTTATAATTTTATATATTATTAAATTAATTTTTATTTAAAATATTGTTATATTGATTTTAGCATATTAGATTGGATTCTAATTGATTGACAATGCGAATACACAATCTAATTAACTATAAATAAATTTTAAAATTTTAAATTCAATCCAATTTACTAATCTGTTAAATGTACTAAAAAGTGGATTGTATCAAATCAGATTGAACAGATTGATCGAATCGAATTAAATTTTAAACACTTCTATTAATATATTAGAAACAACGGGATTAAATTGTTAATAATCATAAAAGTATGTTTTATTTTGTTAATTTGACTAAGTTTAAGAATTAAAATATTACAATATTTTAAAATATATTAACATCTAAATTATAAGTGAGCAATTAGACGGTGGTGGCAGGAAAAAAGGATCGTTTAGAAACCGAATTGCTATGAATAAAGAAGAAAAAGGAAAATCGGTGGTCGCAAAATGCGTTACGACATGTGACCTGAGAGCCCCGCTCTTCACATTATAAACCGACTCTAACGTGACACAGTAGTAGCAGGGAAATACCCACTATTTCCGTGCGTGCATGCCACGTGTAAATCTTTGATGTTATCCAACGAACCACAACAACGATAAACCAACCCAGCAGTTTCCTAGTCTGACCTTATTCCTACCACATCAGCATCAGCATCAGCATCAGCATCGAAGTGTAAGCTCTTCCACGTCATCTTTCCATCCAACGGCCTTGATTAAATTCCATCACAGAGCCAATGCCATGCCAAACCAAAACTCGCTTATATTTAAGTGTAGTTTACATTCAAAAAAAAAAAAAAAAATTTCTGTATATATATATAGTTAGTTACATCATCAAACTGAAGAACATTAATTAAATTTATGAAATCCCTAACTCAAATTTAATTTTTATTATTATTACAAAAATCATGACAGCTTTGCTTCCATAATCAATCAATAATCGTCTTCCTCCACCAAATCCCACTCTGTCTGTCTCTCTCTAAATCAAGAAAAAAGTTGTCGAAGATATGCCGTTTCCATCCCCACTCTCTCTTTTCTGTGCTTTACTTCTCTGCTTGCCCTTAGCCATCGTCTTTACTATCACCACCCCGACCTCTATTTCTCAAGTCAATGAAAACCCGGCAACTATTTTTCTTCCCAAGCCAAAACCTCCGCCGCCGATACAAATACCGGAAGATGACGGGTCATTGTTCCGAGTTGCAGCACGAGTTGTCAGCCCAAAACCCACGTCACCCAAGAAACTCGCATTCATGTTTCTCACTACTTTGCCGCTCCCGTTAGCGCCCCTCTGGCAACTTTACTTCAATCGAACCAGTAAAAGCCTTTACAACATATACGTCCACGCCGACCCAAGTTTCCAATACGACCCGCCGTTTTCGGGCGTGTTTGCTGGCCGAGTTATACCATCTAAACCCTCCTTTCGCTCTACACCCACTCTCATCTCCGCCGCCCGCCGGCTTCTTGCCCACGCGCTGCTCGACGACCCTGGAAATTACATGTTTGCAGTCTTGTCTCCGTCGTGTATACCTATTCATTCTTTTAACTTCACGTACAAAACGTTGATGAGTTCTAAAAAGAGCTTTATTGAAATTTTGAAGAACGAGCCGGGCACGTATGACAGGTGGGCGGCGCGTGGGCAGGACGCGATGTTACCGGAAGTGAAGTTGGAGGATTTTAGGATTGGGTCCCAGTTTTGGGTATTGACACGTAAGCATGCGAGGCTTGTAGTGAGTGACAACAGGATTTGGGACAAGTTCAACCAACCGTGTAAGCAACAAGACACGTGTTATCCAGAGGAGACTTACTTTCCTACGCTTTTACACATGCGAGATCCGGGGGGGTGCGTGCCTGCCACTCTCACGCACGTGGACTGGAGTGTGAGTGAGGGCGGTGGTCACCCTCGCGAGTATATGGACTGGGAGGTGGGAACCGAGTTGATATTGAAGTTGAGGAATCGCAGACCGAGGTACGGTAACGATGAAAATACGAACGGCTCTGATACGCCTGCGATGCAACGACATGACCCATTTTTGTTTGCGAGGAAATTTTCTCGGGGTTCGATTGAACGGTTATTGAGTATAGCAGACGAGGTCATTTTCAAGGATTAGGATTAGATATTCTAGTGTGAGGAAGGACGGTATTGTTGTAAATTTATGGATTTTCTAAGGGTAAAAGTTTGAAATCAAAAGAGCTGGGAAAAACCCAACTTTTGGGCTTTTGACTTTTGACTTTTGTCTGATTGGTCGTTATTAGTTGCTTATTACATTGCGTTGGTTCGAGTTACTGGGTTAAACTTAAACCTGAACTCTGTTGAAAATCGGCTTAGGCTGCGTTTGCGATGACCCGTTGAAATGCTTAGAAGAGGGAGCATGTATTGAAATTGAATGACTGAAAACGACTCAAAAAGAAGATTTTTCATGAAATTCAGAGCCAATTTTCTAGTAAGACGTCACATCTTGATTTGATCACTCGAGATTGTGGGATTCGTGAATCCAAACAAGGCCTTAGGCAAAGGGATACAGTCTGGTCTACAGTCAAGTAATGTAAAATAATACGTTGTTGTAATGTGTACCTTTTTTTTTTTTTTTTTTTTTTTTTTAACCGTATCACTCCCTGACTCTCTCATTAGGCGTATAAAGAACACATGGAGATGAGTTGGAAGTTATCAGTTATGATTTTGATGTTGTAAATTTTTCTGTCAAAGAAAGTTGATGATTTGGTTGTGCTGTGGCTTTCAACAGTTTGCATTAATGCAATTTTTGTTTTTGTTGTGTAAAGAGTTTCGAAATTGATAGTATTAATGTTTACTCCTTCCAGAGTTTGTGTGACTTAGCAATCTCTTTTTCGGTATCATTTATTCATTTTGCCTTTTTTGAAAAATATTTGGGTAAGAAAAAGAAAATGAATATTAGTTTTAAAACTTTCCTTTTCCTGGGCTTGGCCGTTGAATTAAACGAGCAAAATCTATTACACAGGGACAGCATGCTTACTGTTAATCAATTGGATTTGGTTGGTTTTCTTGATCAACAAAAGGGCAGCAGCAGCACTATGGGGCCAGGCCTGAGTACTCGTTGACACGCCATCCATATAAGAATATGTGCTACAGAATGCAACAAAATAGGCCCAAGTTTCAGGCCCATTCCACCAAATTACTCGGCGCCCAAGGGCGAGGGCTTCCAAGTTAGTTTGCATTTGCATGACTAAAATACACACGTCTATATATACTGAGAGTAGAATCAATCAATGATTTACAATTTGGGTTAACACTTAAATAATTATAACTTGTTTGCGCTCCTGGTTTGTATCATGTTGCAAACATATAAAACATAGATAATTTTTTGGAAAAGGTATCTTGAGTCGTAGTAAAGCATTCAAAAATTCCTCTTCCTTTTCTTCTTCAAAAATAATAAAGTTAAACAAATTAAATTAACATTATTAAAACCTTTACTCTTAGGTATTAATTTTTTTTTTATTATAAAAAATATAGTCAAAACTTTAATTGTCTATTAGCTTTCTAAACTAACATCATACTTTATATATATATATATATATATTTATGTATGTATGTATATATTATAGTTTACTTATTTATTTAGTAAATATAAGAATACTTTGTTAATATTATGGATTTATTTGTTCAACTAATAAATATGATAATACTATGCTAATACATGTCTTGTTGACTCTTACGTTATAATACACATTATTAAAGTTGTATTTGAAATTGATGTATTACATTTTAAAGTTACAGCTGTCCTAAAGTAGGAAAAAAAAAAAAAAAACTTCCCAGTTATAGTTGATATTTATGAAATACTTTAATTATTTTGCTAACCTACACTACACTAAGAAAAAATCTTAGTTCCGCCACAAATTTTAGATCAATTTAAATCCATTAATTTTATATTGTCTTTTTAATGAAGTTGGCAGTTGTTATAAAAAATTATTATAAATTTTCAATGCTAAGAAAAAACAATTAATTTACAGTTGATTGAAAATGAGTTAAGAGCTGCACGTGGATTGGGTGGGAGGGACGGGTGACCTGCCCACCCAGCTGTAGTTTGACTGTCCACCTCTCAACCATTTTTGACAATTATATATATATGTATATATATATATATATATATATATTATTTTTAAGGGCAATGTTCAATTTAATCCAACTAAGATTGACAATCAATTAATACACCCAACTTTCAATGGAAGTGATCAAACCATTCTAAAAAGTTAGCTTTCACCGTTAAATCTATCAACTGGCCGTAATTAACTTAGGGATAAATAAATATAAATTTAGCTTCACTAATAAAAATGTCTTGTGAAATCACCAAAAAATTAAAAAGGAAAAGTTTCAAAAACAAAACTCGGCTTCTCCGGTGGTGTCTTGCAAGTTCTCTCAATTGACGATTCCTGTTACTGCCCTCTTCGTTTTTGCCCATTTTTGCTTCTTCCCCAACCTAGCCATGGTGGACAAGAGCAACTGCAAATGGGCTTGCTCGCAGGTTCAAATCTCTTATGCCATTGGTGTGCCCGAGTCAATGCGAAGGAAAACCTTGACTTCAGGCCTAAAATGACCACCAGCAAATTCTGGATTTAAGAGGGTTCGTTGGTAAGTGGCTGGCTCTTGAAGACTTTTTTTTATACCCATTAAAAATTATTGTCTTAATTTTAATTAAATATTTTAATATTCACTCTTCTTTTTTTTTTTTTTAAAAAAAAAGTTACGGGTCACTATTTATCAATCACTTTCATATCATATCTAACCGTAATAAGTTTATTATAAAATAAATACGAATTAGAAGCTATAATACTCAGAAAGTCTCTTAAGTAATATAATTTTAATAAAATTATTTAACATAAAAAATATAAATATAAATTACTATATTATTAAAATCATTCATGATTAATTATTATCATAATATCTTAGAAGTAATCAACACTAAATTATATACATTATATAAAATAAAGTTGAATTATATTACCCACTTAATGAGACTAGGGATGGCAATGTGAGGTCCCCAACCCTGTCCCCAGTTGGCCCATAAATCTTCATCCCTGATTCGAGCAAACCGGGAATAGGCGGGGGTTATCCCTGGTTTGGGTAGGGATTCCCGCCAACCCCCGACCCCATGTTAACCCCATATTAACTTTTTAATAAAAAAAAAAAATTATAATTTTAAAACTTGAACACTAAATTTAAAGGAAAATATAACATCTTATTATTACAGCACTTATATTCATTTGTTAAAGAATGGAAACAAAATTATTATATCACTATAATAATTTTATATCGTAAGACAATTCAAATTCAACAATTATAACTATTATTATTAATGTAACAATAATTTCAACTTTAACATATAAATATATTTTAATATTATTATTTTTAAATTTTAATAAAATAAATTTGACTACAAATATAATTATATTTTTTAAAAGAATTAATTTTAAAAAATATCAAAAAAATGTGTTTAATTTTTACACATGTAATTATTTAACAATAATTCACTAAATTAAATTATAAATGGGTACCATATTAATAATCATCCAAATAATTCGAATTTACAAAAATTATTTTCACACTTATAATGAATACCAAGTAATTGTGAGGAGAAAATTGAGAAGTTAGAGTGACTTATTTAAAATTTATAAAATTATATAATAATATAATTTTATAATGGGTTAAGAGTATTAAACTCAATATAAATCTTTAAAAATATTAAATATATTGAATTAATTACATATTTAAAGTATTTAATAAAAATTAACTCTTAAATTATCAATTTTTTAATTTATTTTTTAAAAATATATAATCAATTTTTAATTTTTCATCAAATCTCACAACATAAAATAAAATTTTTTATATCTTTTCAATAGTATTAAATTGATTTTTCATGCTTAAAATACCATTTCACATTCAAAATAATATAATGAAAATATATACTTAATTTTTTCATAGTTGATGAAAATAAAGTAATTGGCAAAAATTATCAATTTGATTGAGATAATTGATATAAATATCATAGCTTATAATAATTTTATAACAATAAAAATATCAAATTTAATTTACTTTATTTTTTTATTAACCTATATAAATTAAAAATAAATAAATATGATAATAAATTATGATTTAATAGAATTGATTAAAAGTTAGAAAATATATTAAATTAATCTTAAAATTTAATATTTCTTACTTTCTTAATAATTTTACAGAAAAATATTTTCTTTGACAAATAAAAAAATAAAGTATGAAAAGAAAATAAAACCTTTGACAATTTCTTATTTAATAAATCTCATAATATTATGCTAAAATAAATTAATTCATTAATTATAAATTGATTTTTTACATGAATTGATTATTTTTATTTTATTAAAATTTGTTACTCCAAATCTAATTATTAAAGTTATTGAATTTTTTAATGGTTGATTATTTCAGCAAATTTTTATTAAAAAAAATAAATTTAAATAAATTCAAAATTAATTGAATTAAAAACTGTAAAAAATTTTTGAAGGATTTAATTGATTAAATTAAAAAATTATAAACTTTTATAAAAAATTTGATTGACTAAAATACAAAATGTAAAATTTTTCTAATTATTTATCAAACAAAATAGATTCAATTGTAATTAACTAAATAAAAATAAAAAATTTTACGAAAAATGGGGTCAAACCGAGAAAAGAAGCGTATTTTAAAATGGGGATAGGCTTTCATCTCCATCCCCGACTCAGTTCCCGTTTAAACTCAAAATTTTATCCCCATCTCCGAAACGGGGCGGGCTTCCGCGGGCCCCGATCTCAGTGAAAAATATTGCCAACCCTAAATAAAACTTCGCATACGACATTGTTTAAATTTAAAATGGGATATTAACAACTAAGTCCCTGAACTTTGAAATAGTAACAAATAAATATTTCGTTTGGATCAGTTTATAACGGCTAAATGCTGGCAGTCAACGACATGTTCGTAAAGAAAGCAGCAACTAATTTCAAATCACTATACCAATAATATCACTCACAGTTATAATCATTCGTCGATCATCAGGGACCTCTTTGTTATTAACGATAAAAATATGTTGTTATTTGCCATTTTTTGCCAAAATCCAAGGTCCCGTTTTCAATTTTGCATTAGTTTAGAAAAGGAGCGCGCACCTTCGGCCTCCAAACAAAGAATAAACATACGAATAGCCGTGGGCGCCATGACAGGCTGCCTTTTCGCATTATACAGTTCATATCACAAACGGAACGAATATATAATAGAAAAATACTACATTACATTAAATTAAATTAGATGCCCATGCCCATTAAAAAGTATTACTAGCATCATGAGCAATGATTTTAACGACATATAGTCATATATAAAAAGTAAAAGCAAATGGATTCCATGGTAGTAGTGATCTGATCTATATACAGATAGTGATACCCATATCATATCATATTTCTGTTTTTAATGTTTTTCTGATGCAAAAAATAAAAGAAGTGGGTCTAACTAAAGCTTTTGATGGGTGGTTGACTAGGATTTTGTGGACTTGGTTTTATGGCCGGTTGTTTTCTTTAATATTGTGATAACCAAAACAAGACAGTAAAGTTCTTTTCATTCAAGCTAAGAAACAGCTGTATCATCCTTTCTTCATTTGCTGCCAATCATGAAACGACACTATAGCTGATCAAAGCCACTAATATCCCTGGGACACATTCGTGCTCATCAGCATCACATCATAAATATTCATGCAGCAATCTCATTTTCAGTTAATAAGTAGGAGAAACAAATTATGTATCAGGAACAGGAATCAGTGTAAAGCTGAGGTTCATGCAAAAATCGAGAAAGCAAAATGAAGTCACTCCAGGGTTCTTTTAGCTCATGAGTGGCGTCTCTCTGAATCCTGTAGTATCAGCTACAAGGCTTTGCTTTATAGTTTATTAGTAATGTATTACGCCTGGGATCCACAAACTACGACTTTGTAATTTGAATTTGATTAATTAGGATAACCTCGACTAAGCATAAAAGTCGTTTTCAGTCATTTAAAAATTGGAATATGCTTTATTATTTTCTCCACTGGCATTCGATATTTTAAAGATTCAAGCCATCAAACTCCAGCAGACTTCTCACAATTAATTCACTTAATTTTGTCTTGCTTCTGTTTTCTGCTAAATTTCCTAAACATGTTTTTGTCTCTAATGCCTAATTATCTACTAGATAAAGACTGAGTAATCAGTCCACATTTTGAAGTAAAATTGATTAAGACATCGAGTTAGACAATAAATTATTCAAAAGTTTAAATTGAACGTGCCAGGTCATGCCCGTCACTTATAAAAAGCATAGTTTAAAATGTTTGAATGATTATCCCTTGAGATGAAAGCAGCAGCTAGCAAAAGGAAAGCAAAACAAGGATGCCCAACTTCAAAGGCAGACCTAACTAGCAGTGTTGCAGAAGACATATCGTTCTACAGAAGCCCCAGCTTAGTCCTATTACATGTCAGATGGCCTATCCCTATAGCAAATATGAACCTAATCGCTGTTCAAGCAATCAAGTCAACATGAATTTCAATCTAATTTTTCATCTGAAAACAATAATCAGATAACTGAAAAAGTGTCAAAAGAAAAAAAAAAAAAATCTCTAATATTACAAAGCACAAGAGACATCACAATTGGATTACAAATCACCCAACATCAAGACCCCTGGAATTGTTAATCTCATGAGCAGCCTCCCCCTCTCTCTTACCCCAATTTTCGTGCACAAATTGCAAGAGAAAAGCCATATCATATAAGAAACAAAAGAAATCACTAACTTAAAATACAAAGATAAATCAAGAGAAAAAATCAGTGAGGATTGTAGTAATACCCTGCCGGTGGTCCCATCCCATTGACTGGAGGCATTCCATATGGCATCATTGGCATTGGACTGGCATTGTGGTATCCAGTGCCGGTGAGCTTGGCCAAACTAGCTTGGCCCTGCATCCCATCTCTTGAGTATTGCTGCCATAATTGCTGCTCCTGCACTAGCAATTGCTGTTTCTTCTCGATATCAGCCATTTGGACATATGAAGGAGGAGGAACGCTCAATGATGCAGCAAATGGGTCCTGATTAACTGTCTGGACTGTTCCATCTGGAGCTGGGAGGGCTAAAACAGGTGTTGCACTCTTCCCTGGACCTGGCAAAGCAACACTACTTGCACTGCCACTGCTCAGTTGGCCAGTGCTCACATGTTGCCTCACCATTCCCTGATCATACATGCCACTCAACAACAAAGGATCAAACCCTCCACCCAATGTTGCTTTCTGTTTAGACAAATGGCTAGCCGTCTCAACCAACGCCAATTCCCAATCTGCCTTACCAGGCTCAGCAGCAGGGGTCTGCCAGGGTGAGGTCACCTGAGGCTCCCCATTTGATTGGAATGCTTCCCACGATCCATTTCCATTATTTGCCGGAGGTCCATTAAACAAAGCCAAGGCCAACCTATTGCCTTGATCATCTGCTGTAACCCCATCATCTCTCAAGTTCACTAAATCCCCAGTCACTTGTGGCTTCTGAGGCTCAGGCTCAGGCTCTGGCTTGGGCTCTGGTGGTGGAGGAGTGAAACTCTCTGGAGCAGGCAATGCCTTTATCTCATTCATATCTTGTACGGGCTCCTCCTGTGGAGGAGCCTCCAATTCTTTCCTCTCAGGACTCTTGGGCCTCTTGGCTCTATCTCTCACAAACTCCTCCAGAGTCTCTAATAACTTACTCGTAATCCTCTGAACATCAGGATATTCAGATGACCTTGCCACACCAATATCCTTACACCAATTATAAAATGCGATTAACTCATCAATCTGCTTTGCTGCACTCGCATATGCATCAAAGGCCTTAACACAGTCAGCATATTCCATATCAAAGAATTTATCAAGTAAAACAGCCAAAACCTCACAAATATCTGCATAAATCTGAAAACTCTCCTTCACCATTGGATACAATGCAATCAACACCATCCTATCATTCTTAGCCAGACCAGTGGGTCTGCATGACAAGAACCGATCCAACAGTCTCTGCAAATGGCCCATTTTTCCAAATATCCTCTCCGGCTTCATTTCCCTCAAGGGAGTCACCGCCATTTTGTCTTCCCGCCCTCCTGCAGCTGCCGCCTCAGTCACATCACCGTAGGATCTTGATCTTCTTGTCATCCCATAATTTCCATAACCGTTATCATTTCTAGAATCGCCGAAATCATACTCATATGGTCTAGGTGGTGGAGATCGAAAATCATCCCTATCTCTAGGTCCAAATCCACTATTGTGATAACTAGAAGAGCCAGAACCAGGACCAGAACGAGAACCACTCTTTTTATCAAACAAAACAAGTTCGAGTCTTTGATCTAAATACATAGAATAAGTTCTTACAAAAGCCGAGTGATCCCACGAACTAGAATGAGCTTCGTCTTTGAAATCGGACATGTTCAATAGCCGTGTTCCTCTCCTTGTAGCGTACAGGATCTCCTCTTGAAATATCGGATCGCCGTGGTTTAACAGCCGGTGAATTAGCATCAATGTCTTGAGCGCCACAATCCAATCGTGCGTCTTCCCCAGACGCTTTGACACGGAGCTCACGCATGCGTGGACATATCCCCGCGAGTAAGAAGTCAAGTTCAAGATCTCGCGAATGTATTTCTCGTTGGCCGGATCGTCGTCGTGGCTGGTGGCTTTGACTATTGCGACTTCCAGCTCCGGTGCCATGTTGCTTGCAACTTTGGCTATGCCAATGCTCGTCTGGTCCTTAACGGCCCCGATCGCTTTCCGAATCGTGCTCGGCGCCATCTCTACCGTTGATTCGAAGCTTCACGACTTCTCACTAAATTTCTTTTTCAGCGCAGAAAGAGAGCAGTAAGGTTTAGTTCGTTTCCACGGTTGTGATTAATTAAGACAGCTCAAGCACTAAATTAACATTACCAGCTCATCTAGCTAGAAGTTACAAGTTTTTGAATTTACCGTTAGATCTGCCGCGAAGAAGGTCCGGCCGGTTAAAACGGCGTCGGATCTCCCGATTCTCTTAACAAGATCCAGACAATTCAAAGAATCGTGGTGTAAATGATAACCGGCGTCGTTTTAACTCAAAAGCTAGATTCTCTCGCTGAGGGGTTGTGGAAGAGGAGGTCAGAGAAGGTAAGGTAGATGAAGAAAAAAGAAGATTTAAATAGCGAGTTGGGTACAAATAGACGTGGAATGATCAAGGACCGTTGATATGATCTGTGATTTGATGAGCAGCTATTTTACCGGATGTGTCGGGAGACTGTTTGTGCTTTGTCCGAAAAAAACAGCATATGTGTGTCTGGAATGGGGGAAGAGACAGATAGACTTTCGAGTATTGATACGGCGCCGTGCTGCTGGTTGGTATTATTTTGTTTTTGTACAAATAATACTACGCGTACGGTTTACTTCACTTGACGTTGAATTGTGAATTGTGAATTGGTGATGGCGACTCTAGGATGACTTAACACGTGGCGGTTGATCCGGGTGTGAAGAGATGGGTCCCATTTGGAAGTCGCGTGGCTACGGTAAAGGGACTCGGATTATAAATCATGATAGGGAAGTCAAATCCCTCCTGTTTCCATTATCAGTGAGAAAGCTAATGAAAAAGATGATAAAAGAGGTAATGCAATCCCGATGTTTTAGCAATTTTAACTCTTTAATTAGTGAATGTCTTGTGCAAATTTAATGTATAAAAAAAATAAAATAACACTACATTTGTTATAATTTTTATTTTTTTTCCAAATCTTGAATTATAATTGATGTAATAAAGTATATGGTATAATGAATTTAAGGAAATATTGTGGCGATGATATTTCACTTACTATCGTTAAGAATATATTTAATATTATTTTTTAAAAAATATTTTTACGTATATCAAATTCTTATTCTAAAATTTTTTATCTAAAATAATATAGTATTATCAACTAATTATCCTATTTTTTGTGTGTTTGATAAATATTATGTTATTTTAAAATGGGAAATTATATTTTTATTTTTCATGAATAAAAAAGGTGAAATTCATGAAATTTTTTTTTTATTTTGATAAATAATTTAAAATTCTTAGTCGAAGAATATATTATTAACGTAGACTTCATCTATATTATAACAGTTAGCACAGACTGATGGATCGCGTGGCCTAATGGATAAGGCGCTCGCCTCCGGAGCGGGAGATTGTGGGTTCGAGTCCCACCGTGATCGTTTTGATTATTTAATATTTTAATTGTTATTTTGTTTGTTTTATGGATTTGCTTTAGGTATCGGGACACTTTGTTCCATATCTTTCTATTTATTTATTTATACAGATAACTATTGGTGGATTTGGCGATTGTATTATGTGATGAATCTATGCTATTCTATTCTTTCCCAAATGGACCTCAAAAAAGAAAGGAACTTGGGAACGAAAAAAAGGTTAAAAATCACAAAAGCTTGGGATGCATGATTGCAAAAAGTGGAGCTTCGTGTTAAAGAAAGCTACGGAATTTAAAAGGAGTTGTTTCACTTTCACAATCATACATATGTATATATATATATATATATACACATAATACATGCATAAGATATAAGCGAAGCAACATAAATTCGTACAGGATAGATAGGAATTAGGAATGCCCTTTACTCTAATTTTGCTTGCTTTGTTGCTAAAACGTACATATTATTAATACATTATACATGCATAGCTTGGTAGATATTGAAAGCCTTTCTCTGCTGATAGTTTCTATAAACTAAGTTTTGAAACTTTCACTGTAAAAAAAAAAAAAAAAAAAACTGATTGAGAAAAGTACTGCACTTTAATAATCCCTAAGTTTTCATGAAAATTTTACGCTACTCTTCTCTACTCGAGTGGTTTGGTTTGATATATGTATCTAATCTACAATATCCATTACATTTAATCTTTGTTTCATTTTAGTTTCTAGCTAGAGCCAAAATCCATTAATTTCATCTGAAAACAAAATGACAAATTTAGTAACATAAGATAAAGACCCAATAACGTCTCCCAAATCCCACCTAAATGGCGCATTAATTAATTTTGACTCCATTTTTTTTAAACACCTTTTAAGAAAAATTTTGAGCTCTATTACAAAGTATTACCTTAAACTAAACTAAATTCAACAAAAATGCTAGAGATTAAAGTGACATTGATTGAAATAAATGACATTAACCGAAACAGTACTGGTTGAAGTGAAACAAAATGTTAAGAATATTTGTGACACCGTGTCAAATTTTTGTAAAAAATTAGGAACTATGGTGAAAAATGATTCTAGTCTCATCCAGGTAAAAGGAAGAAACCCATGATTTTGTGTTCAGCAACAAGTTATGCCCCCACCTAAAAAAAAACACAGAGGAAACAGAAAACAAACTAACAACTAACAAGGACCACAAAAACCAACTTGATTAACGTATTATCATACAAAACATACAAACCGAGTCTCCTTCATATATAATCAGACCCACATCAACATAAGGCCAATAAGAAAGATCCCAACCAACCATCACATTATTATGTTGGACGGTAGAAGATAAGTGTAGAGCAAGAGGCATGGTTCAGAGCATTTCTTACTTAAGTCTCTTTTATTTCTTATTATACAATGTACAATTAAGGATTTATCTTACCAAATTGTCCTTTGGGGAGTCTGTGAAGACACGCATGTGGCTGGAAGAATCCTTTGTCCTTGTCCACCATATGTAGAACACAGAAGAGATGATTATAAGCATGGCTGCACATCCAACTGCTATTCCAACAAGTCTTCCTACACGCTTCTTGTCGCGTTTGGAAGAGCTATTGCCACCTGAAACTACATATGTAGAAGTTGTGTTTGGGATATTAAGAATAAGAAAAAATAAGCAAAGCAAATGGAAAAGCTAAGAGAAAGTTAACGTATAAACCTTGAGAAACATGGATTCCTGATACTAGAGGACCATATGTGCCTTGAAATGGGATGCAACAAGTTCCTTTCCCAGCCCAGAAAAAGTGGATTTCAATGATTGTGTTTGTCACATTTGCCTTGAAAGTTTTCACCAAAGCTCTTTTTGATCCACCTGCTTCCTTTTGAATGTTGAAGTCTTGGAGAACTCTCTCACCCTTAAGCCAGTGATGAAGAAAAATTAAAATCCAAATGAAACAAGAAAAATTGAGATCAATCTTGGAATGACATGTTAGTTGGAAGTACTGACAAAATGTCAAGAATTAGGTTGCACATTCTCTACCGTCAAAGCAAATTTTCACCATACCTGAATATAAACATCAAATACACGCCTTCCAAGACCTTTCCAAGACAGCAAGTCATCCATTGCTATCTCTGCAAAGTGAAGGTCAACGTTGTACTTTCCATTCCTCAAACCAAGGGCATAGTACCTCAGCGAGCTTGGAGAGATTCTTGCTGTCTTATAAAGCTCAGACTCTAAAGTTCCCGTGATTTGAGAATCTGTCTTTGCTATATATATTGGTCCATTTGGATTTGATATGAAATTTCCAGTGTTGCTTACTGCCCATTGGTCAGAGCTTGTATAAAATGAGGCAGCTTCGAGAGTTTCAGAATCATCATCATATTCAATGCCAGATGCTGATGTCAGTTCAGTGCCTCCGCATTTGATAGCAAATGAAGCTACAGCCAAAAAATAAATGAATTATTTAGATGTGTCAGTGCGGGTGATTTTCTCTTGGTTTGTTTTACTTTCTTTTTCCTTTTCATTTGTTTATCCTTTATAGCGCTGAGAGGATGTTCAAAGCCGTTTTAGATGCAAAAGATTCAAAGACTGTACTTACAGGCCAGCATTTTATTGCTGCATTCCGTATTGCCTTGGAGGCAGTGCAATATTGCTAAGGCCTTCCTGCAACCATCATACGGATATGGTTGGAAAAAATTAATTTAAATATCCCAACGAATCATAGAAAGTTCACTATGAAGACTAAATACACATATATGGATATTTTCTCTGTTGATGTAATTAGAGAAATATAGAGCTACGAAAGGACCAAAAACGTCCAAAAATGACAAATAGAGAATGAGAAAATATCATCAGGATTAAGGATACCATGGAAAAGCTGAGAAAAGCCTTACCCATCGTTCAACCCGTTTGCATTGATGGAAGTACCAATAACATTACTGAAAAAAGAAAGGGGGAAGTCATTTCTTGCTTGATGCCAGCAGCAAAAGAACTCACTAAAAGTGTGTTTCTGAGTCTGTTTATGATGATATCACACTTATACAAGGTAAAGTGTAGCTACACTTGACAAATAATGTTTGACTTACATTGACAATCCTACTTTGGCAAAATTAAGAGGCAAATTTCCAGATAGGGGATTGTGTGAGACATCTCTGAAGTACAATAGATAAAACACTTTCTTGAATTAGAAATGTGTGAGAAAAAAGACAAACTATGGACAAGAACCATGAAAAAGAAGGCAACTCCAAATCCAACGTAGCACTTACAATGCAATGACCTTTGGGCTTATGATTTTCACAGGCAACTCTCCACTCAAGTTGTTGTTTCCAAGATACCTGAGACATATGATCCACATTTCCATGAAGCAAATAACTGAACACATACACAAAAGTTTCCGGGAAATATAAGAAGGTGTTTTTCAAGAATTAGGAAATAGTGAAACTAAAGGGTTTTTACTGATTATCTTTTCATGGATGCTACAACTGTATAAGTTAGCAGTATTTATGGTATGGGGCAAAAAAGGACCTCAGCAGTTCTCAGACTACCATTGTTCCAGAACTTTTTCCCTTGAACTTAAATTAAACCTATTAATTTAAGCACCAGTCTGGGATAAGTTAGACTATGTTATGTCTACATATGTTCTGATGTAACCTGCATGATTGGAATGTCCACTCTTTCCAGCAAGTTTTAGAAATCTAATTAAGTTAAATATTTCATAAACTTTAGATACCATTTTGCTGGATTACTGATCCAAAGATCGGTCTGTTTCTGTTCCTTCAATCTTTTCATCCAGGCCACCGTATTATTGACATAAATGTATTAGATAGAATATGTGGAATATAATCAAATCAAAAGAAAAAGCTTTTACAGAATTCATCACATAGTAATTCAATGCCTAAAAAGATTTTCAATTCCTGTTAGCAGACCTATTAGATAGGGTACTGGCTCATTGACAACATTGTCTCAAGAACTTGAATTCATGAGGAAAAATATATTCTTAATAGAATTTCTGAAATATGTATTCATAAATTCCTGCTGTGGTTGTTGTTTTTTCAATACCATCCTGCTACTGTAAGATGATTGGATGCAAAAGAAACTTCCTCAGTAATTTTGGAATCAATGATGCTTTCGTTTTAGTAACTATTTGCTTCATTTATGGCATAGTAATAAGAAACTGAAGAGCTAAAATAAGATTACTTACAAATATTGTAATGAAGGAAAATCTTGGAATGAAGTTGGTATTTGACCTGTCAACTTGTTGAAGCTCAAGTCCCTGTCATGGTGTTGTTTTCTCGATGAATACATAAGTTTTAAGGAGCGTTGAAATAGTGAGTGAAAAAGTTGTAGTACTAGACAATAGAAAATCTGAACACATATATGTGAATCAACAGTGACATAGTGTTCTAGATGACTTACAGTAGTTGCAAGTTACCAAAAGTACCAAGTCGTTCTGGAATTTGCCCTGACACTCTACAATTTCTCAAAGACCTGCAAAGAATGTGGGATATGCCTTCTAGGCTTTACAAAAAAATAAATATTGAAAACAAATCTAACTATGTTTAAGATACACAAAAACTTACAGTATAGACAAACTTCTTTGGTTTTCCAGGAAATCTAGAGCAGTATCCTCACCAATGAGATCACCAATCCTCCTATTAAAAATAGAATCATAAATGACTACATAAATATCTACAGGATGTTATTGAAGAAAGCCAGATACAGACTCTTCTTTGAAGGAACAAATTAAATAAGATAAAATTATTTCTTTTATGTAACAATTAATACCAAATAATATGATGAAAAAGATATACACACTAAATTTAAAGACCTTACAGGTCCTGCAGTTTATTTAGGGCATGAAAACTGCTTGGAATTGGACCTTGCAGCAATGTCCCTTGAAGCCGCCTGTGAATGACACAGTATACCAGTTACATATAGAGAAGAATTACATACTACATGAATCATCCATTCTCAAAATATAATATTATAACATACAGGTCACTAAGTTCTGTGAGAGTTCCAAGAAGTTCTGGAAGCTTGCCAGTGAATTGATTATCTGATGCCCAGCTGAAAGAAGGAAATCAGAATCCAAAAATAAGTTTACCAATCTATAACATCAAACAATATACGTTCCAAAAATATTGCTAAATATTCTAAAAAATTACAGAATACGTAAGGATTTCAAGTTTGCAAATTCTCATGGAATTGGTCCTGTTACTCCACTGCTATCAATATACCTGAGAGAAGAATTCAGTTACTAGTCAGATCGCATAGCTAGGAGGAAAAAGAATAATTGTATATGGTGGAAGAGCACAAGTTTTGTTAACTAGTTCCCAGTCTCCCAACGAAATTTCTAGGAAAGCCATTTTAAAGAAACCCAAAATTTGATTTTGGATTACACAACTTACAGCTGCTGTAAAGATGTCAAATTTCCAAGCTCCTTGGGCAGTGGTCCAAACAAATTGTTTGAGCTAAAACTTCTGTAACACGGAGGAAGCTGAAGACAATTAGTTTATGCCCAGGATTAAATGACTTAAAAATGAACAAAAAACTTGTAGAATGCACTTAACAGGCTAATCAACTTGGTTAGATTCCCAAGCTCTGAAGGAATGTGACCCGTGAGATTGTTAATGCCCAGGCTACTGTTCAATTGCTCAAACACAGAGAAAATGTTTGTGAGTATGGCACCTCAAATGAAAATTTTTGAAAAACATTCTCAACATTTTGGAAAGCTCTACAATCATAAGATCTTGAAAGCTTGATGACATTACAGGTACTGCATATTTGATAACTGTCCAATTTCAGCCGGAATGCTTCCGTTTAGTACATTTTGACCCAGATTCCTGCATCATATTATCATGATCATTGGTCATCAAATAAACTAAAAGCTAAAAACAAAAGGAACTAAAGCTAGAGAAAAAAGAATTGAACAACTCTATCTCTTACAAGTCCATTAGCTTCCTTAGCATAAACAGTTCTCTTGGTATTTCCCCCAAAATGTCCAAAGCATAAATCTTTCTGAATATGGGTAAATATCAAATCAGTACTCCAGCATACATATTATTATAAATAAGAAATAAAAAAGATGATGATGATGAACTAACAGGTGGGTAATGTGGCATGGATTGCTGGTGCAGTCACAAGTAACGCGAGGATTCGCATTTTCAGATGCCCACGGCGCATTCTGGGTACACGGGTCAGTAGTAAGATTCAATTTGCTTCTTAAGTTCCAGTAATCTATCATCTTGTTGAGGGCATCCACTGAACAAAAAAATGTTAATAAGAATCATGAACAATGAACAAAACTGATAGGTAGAATTTCACTATACCATCAACACATAACATATGCACAAATTATTCATACAGAAAGAAAGGAAGATACCTTCAGCAGGGTCAGTGATTGTTTGTGCAGAAACCAGTTGAAGCAGCCATGCAACTAGCAAAAAGAACCTCAAAACTTCCATAACTGTGCAGCAGCAAAGATAAGGAGTAGGAAGGACAAGGACGGATAAAATTTATACAGGACAAAACCCAACCCAGAAAGAGAGTTTCAGGAAGTAGCTTGATGAAGATTCGTAGAGCAAGTAAGAACAATAGCAAAAGAAGCCCATGAGATAAAAAATTTTCTATCATAAAATACAATTTCGTGGAAGTCTTTCTTGACTCTGCCATTCAAAATACTACTAAATATTCAAGTGGCGAGTCCAGTCTACTGATAATGAAGTTGAGGTTTGCTGGTTGCCAAAGAACTTTTTGTACATTTGACAGTTTCATTTCGCGCTAAAAGCCAATCCTGGTCTTTTAACTTTGGATTTTTGCTGTTTGTTTTCTGTTTATTGTTTTTTTGTTTTTGTTTTTCACTCTGCTTGACATGGATAGAAACGACAATTTTCCTCTCGTTCACAGCGACAGCGATTTGAGGTAGGTTGACCCATTAAGGCATCTCACCCTTCGAACACGTTAATAACACTGTTGATTCCATCAATTGACTGGCCGAGATACGGCATCAGTCAGAGTCAGTTTGGTTAAAATGGAGAGGAGATGGAGCTTCCACAGATGACGGAACCATGTTGCGTCCCCGTATAGAAATCCAAGTAAATATTTGGCTTTTCTTCTTTTTGAATTAAGTGAAACAGATTTTTATTACGTCGGACATCACTGAAAATATCCACATGAATATAAATAAAAACTGAGACTGGCTAGCTACCCTAAATGACGACCAATTAAAAGATGTATTTATTGGCACCCAGCTGACACCAAATCAAGTTCCAAAAATTTTACTTTTACCACTACACTTCAGCAAAAGACAAAATGAATATAGGCAATTGCCAAACCACACCGACCAGAATTGTTGCTCGCTTCAGCAAAACTGACTTAGGGGTGCAGATATCATTGACAATTCGGACTTACTTCCATCTACATGTTGACGGAGCCCAGATGAGAGACATTTTATCTTCATAGTCTTAAAAAGTGAACATAAGGCTAGAACTTACAATATCAGTTCTCCAATGCATAAGTCAGTACGTGTGAAATCTGAAATTGATGCTATATTGATGCTATACACAGCTGTTAAGCATCAAATTCGGATTCTTATTATGTGGGGAGACGTCCACTACTGCAGAAGGACCCCAACTTCCAATTGAAGAATCGGAGGATACTTGCTGAGTATACTGATATACAGCTGTATCTCCAATAATATTCCAGTCCCATAAAAAATCCCCTCCCAATAAAAGCCCCACTCTCTTTCCCTTGCAAAACATTGATAACCCGTAACCAAAGAAGATGAGTTCTCCCTCGTAACCAAAAAATAAGACGTCTCCCTCCCTGTTTATAGATTTGCCAAAAAATGAGCACGTAGACGTGAGTGCCATTTCAGCAGCCCTGCCCACCACATTACATAAATTTCTGTGGAACCAAAAGGACACGCAAGCTGTCAAAAGCAACAAAAACCTGCTATTTGACAGTCACTTGAGCAGCTGAATCAGAGGTAGTACTAAACTCTCTGCTATCTGCAAGTGGATGTAGTTTTCCCCGTTCTACTTCAGATTGTAGAGCTTCAAGAACTTGTACTCTACCATCAGTAAGCCCCACTGCAGTTTGATTGGCTTCAGATGGATAAGCTGCAATGATTACAGGATAGAGCTCCAAACTGTGCAACAGCTTTTATAATCAATAAGTGAAAGCAATGGAGAGAACAAATTCAGTCCGTTATAAGAGTATTTACGTGGTAGTACTAGGTTGTGCATAGGCAGTCAGATTAATCTGACACTGTAGATCAAGTGTTGCAGCGGCCAAAACTTTTATGCATCCACTTGTGCAGCTAACATATATTAACTTACTGTCACAAGAATATGTGGCATATGTGTTGGAAGATCCAATTTTTCGGGCAACAAATGTCATAGAACAAAATTTTGACTTTAAAATTTCACTACTACTTGTACAAACATAAAGTCGGATGTTAATAGCACCTGCAAAATGTGATTAAGTGTGGGTGCTTCATACACATCGATCTGCCCTTCATGGACAGAAACTAGGTGTATCTGATCCGGATGAAACTGAATGTGATTCACAATGGGGTTTTCTGGCACTGACCTAGTTTGAAAACACTGCAAAAACTTACTGCATAGTTTCTTACATCCATTTGCATCCCATACACAGCTGGCAGACAACTAAGCTCACCACGTCACAAACTTATACACAAACACAGATAACTGCAAGCTTGCAACAAGAAAATCAAGTTCAGAAGCAAGGAGAGCATCTTCTGGTGGGTGGTGATAGGGATCACAGCATGTTCCAACATTTAAGTTCCAGAAAAGGCCAACACTGATCTGATACTGTGAAAACCTCCCAATCTCACCAAATATTTAGGTAATGCTAACAAAATTATTCCAAGAAGTCTATTGAATATAATGACACAGCCGATAGAAAAGATAGCTTTAACTAAATTTATTAAAGAATAAAACATCTAAAATAATCAAGCTGAAAACATATAAATTTCACTGGTTACAGCATAACAGAATTGGCCTCAAATAGTTTTGTTGACAACTTCAGTTCATCCACATATATATACAAATATGTATTAACTACCTGGGCGTCAGCTGCTGAGGATACAAGCACATTCAAATTGTGAGAGAATGCAAGGCATGTTATTCGATTTTCACGGCCTTTGAGCTTTGCTTTCGTCTTTGGACACATGAACCATAGCAACAACCTCAATGTCAAAAACTTAGTTTTCTAAACATAAAAATCAAAAGTTCAGCACAGGTAAATAAAGACCTTTTTGGCATAGGGACAATGAATTAGGATTGAGGAATCATCAAAGCCAATGGCAAATAAATTCTGTGGAATGAAGATAAAATATGTTGCTGTGGGTGGTGGGTTTGCGAATATTGCCAATTTCTATACCAAAATAAAACAGAAGAGATAAGAGATAGTGCCACAAAATATGATGAAATTTACACATTTATGTGCAACTATATAACTTTCATTTACCTCAAACATCTCCAGACTGAATATGGAGATTCTCCCTCCTGATGCTGAGAAAAGATACGAACCTTTCAGAGCGAAGCATGGAAAAACATTTTTCGGATCTGCACCTATCTCATTGGTCATTTCTATTGTGCTTGAAGGTTCGTATAACTGCAGTTGCATGTTAATATTTTCCTACTAAATGAAAAGGCTTTAGAAGGAAAATTCACAGAAAATAAAAAACTAACAACTTTAATATAGCAAGCCAAACCTTTTCTGGAGACCAGAGTTTGTGTGTAGCATTTTGTGTTAATGCCAATATGGAATCCCCAGAGTCCGAATAGATCAAGCGGACAACCCAAATTGATACAAAGTATAGGTTTAGAGTAAAAGTAAAGTTAATCATATATGGGGCAGATCAAATAGTTATATAAGTACCTAACATATATATATGACATGCATGCATGAACTAATCATTATAATAGTTATTTTTTCTTCATTATCCTGAATGATGATGCATCATATGAGATGGAAGAATAACAACAGAGGAGGCTAGGAAAGACTCAAAACAAAAGAGGCTCATCATTGCATTCAGAGGAATGACTCAATCAATGGCAACAAGGATACTAACTGTGATTAAATGGCCAAGTAGTGAAAGAATATATAAACTGTCAAAGATATTGAGAATTATGAAATTGTATTTCTCACCTTTACAGTACATAGGATCTTGCCTTTATAGGCAAAAATAACTAAGGAAAGAATCAAGAGAATCAAGATGTATACAACAATATATCTCAAAAAGGAAGCTAATCAAAACAGCCTATAATTAATACACCAATTAAATCAACCTAAAATCAGAGCAAAAACAGAAACTTATATTTTCCCAATTTATTTCACCAATCACAGAAATTACTCCTAAATTATCCTACACACCTACATCTTCCAACACTCCCCCTCAAGCTGGGAGATAGATATTTTCCATTCCCAGCTTGCTAATAACTTGCTGAAACGTATGGCTGGCTAACCCTTTTGTTAACACATCTGCTAGTTGTCCTTTTGTTGAGACATATGGTGTACAAATTAGTCCACTCTCAAGTTTTTCTTTTATGAAGTGACGATCAACTTCCACATGCTTGGTACGTTCATGTTGCACTGGATTATGTGCAATATTGATGGCTGACTTGTTATCACAATACAACCTCATTGGATTCTTTACCGAGACCTTGAGATCTTTCAAAATTATTCTTAGCCATAGTAACTCACAAACTCCTAAAGCCATGGCACGAAACTCAGCTTCTGCACTTGACCTTACAACTACTGGCTGCTTTTTACTCTTCCATGTAACCAAGTTCCCACCAAGAAAGGCACAATAACCCGAGGTTGACCTCCTATCCGAAATGGATTCAGCGTAGTCTGAATCTGTATACACTTCCAAGCTCATATTCGATCCTTTCTTGAAAAGTAAGCCCCGGCCTGGACTTGACTTAAGGTATTGTAGGATTCTGTACACAGCTTGGAGGTGAATTTCTTTTGGATTATGCATGAATTGGCTCACTACGCTAACTGCATAGGCTATATCCGGCCTGGTGTGAGACAAGTAGATTAACCTTCCAACAAGTCTCTGATACATTCCTTTATCCACTAATATGTCATCTATTACTTCTCCGAGCTTGTGATTTAGCTCAATAGGTGTCTCCACTGGCCTACAACCTGTTTTTCCCGTTTCTTCCAATAAGTCAATCACATACTTTTGTTGTGAGATGAAAATTCCTCTCTTTGAGTGAGCCACTTCAATTTCTAATAAGTATTTTAGCTTGCCAAGATCTTTTATTTCAAATTCCTTAGCCAACCTAGTTTTCAGCACTTCCCTTTCTATTTGATCATTGCCAGTAATAATGATGTCGTCTACGTATACAATAAGTGCTGTGACTCCCCCTGAAGCAGAATGTTTGATGAACAAAGTGTGATCACCTTAGCTTTGTTTGTAATCCATTGCTAACATTGCTCTTGCAAACCTGCCAAACCAAGCTCTAGGAGACTGCTTTAACCCGTATAATGCTTTTCTTAGCTTGCACACCAAATTTTTTTGACCGACACCAAATCCTGGTGGAACTTCCATATAAATTTCTTCTTCAAGATCTCCATGTAAGAATGCATTCTTAACATCGAACTGCTGTAAAGTCCAATCAAAATTAGCAGCTAGAGACAATAAAATTCTCACCGTATTCATTTTTGCCACTGGGGCAAAGGTCTCCTGGTAGTCAACACCGAAGGTCTGAGTGTAACCCTTTGCTACTAGTCTCGCTTTGTACCGTTCAAGAGACCCATCTGCATTGTATTTTATTGAGAACACCCATTTGCATCCTACTGGCCTTTTTCCTTTTGGCAACTCAACCAATTTCCAAGTTTCGTTTTTCTGAAGTGCATCCATTTCAACTTTCATAGCTTGCTTCCACTCTTTACTGCTTAGTGCCTCAGATATTGTCTTAGGAATGGCTCTGAGCTCAAGTGAGTTAGGAAGGTTTTATACGAGGGAGATATTCTTTCAAAAGAGACAAAGTGTGAGAGTGGATGTTGTGTGCATTGTCGAGTGCCTTTTCGAATTGCAATAGGTAAATCTAATTCAGTTTTATCAATTTCACAAGCAGGGGTATTTACCTGGGTGTTATCTTGGCTCTGAGTAGTTTGTTTCCCGAGCATAGGTTCTGACCCTTGGGCTTGCTTCAGATCAGTCCTGTACTCATTCCTTCTTGAATAGACTTGAAGTGGTTTAGCAGCTGTTGTGTTGGGTGGTTCTCTTGGCAAAGTTTTAGAGGGCTGTTCAAATTGTGATTGAGATTCTTGAGGTATTATAGGTATATTTTCAGATGTTGAAGGGGCAGAACCGAAACTAAGTGATGGAGGTGACTGTTTAGGCACTTGAGGTTGAGACTGTGGAAGATTAGGTATGAAGTCTAGAACATTATTATCTTTCTCATCAAGAGATACTGTCATCTTCCCCTGAGGAGAAGGATGATGGAAGAAACTTTCATGTTCAACAAATGTGACATCAATGGAAGTGTAAGTTTTGTGAGTAGATGGATGATAACATTTGTAGCCTTTTTGAGTTGAAGAGTATCCTATGAATATACACTTAAGTGCCCGAGGATCAAGCTTACTCCGATGGTGAGCATGAATATGTACAAAGACAACACACCCAAACACTCGAGGAGGTAATCTGTTTGAGGTTTTAAAATTTGGAAAGTATTGTGAAAGTTTTCTCCAAGGACTTTTGAAGTCTAAGACGCTAGATGGTAATTGATTAATAAGATGGGTTGCAGTAAGAACAGCTTCTCCCCAAAAATGTTTTGGAACGTTCCTTTGAAAAAGAAGGGCTCGAGTAGTTTCAAGTAGGTGTCCATTCTTTCTTTTTGCTAATCCATTTTGTTGGGGTGTATCAGTACATGAGGATTCATGAATTATCCCCTCGTTATTGAAAAAGGGTGATAAAATTTGATTGAAAAACTCTCTCTCATTATCTGTCCTTATTTTTTTAATTCTCACCCCGAATTGTGTTTTTATCATATTATGAAAAACTGGAAAAATATTGGCTACATCAGATTTTTGTTTCATAAGGAAGACCCATGTAACCCTTGTGCAATCATCAATAAATGTGACAAACCAACGTGCCCCAGAAACATTAGCCACCTTTGATGGACCCCAAACATCACTGTGTATTAAATGAAAGGGAAATAGCAATTTATTATTACTTAGAGGAAAAGAAACACGTTTGTGTTTGGCAAATTCACAAATTTCACAATGGAGTTGTTTTAACTCAATATTTTTAAACAAAGAAGGAAACATAAGATTTAGAGTTTTAAAGGAAGGATGACCAAGTTGCAGATGATGGAGAAAAATTTGGTCTTTATTTGTGCAAGATTCTGACAGTAGCAGAGATGGATTACCAAACCTAACATTCACTTTCCTACTCAAAGGCTCAAGGCAGTAGAGACCATCCTTTTCTTTAGCATGCCCAATCATCTTCCCCGTAGCTCGGTCCTTAAATACACATGAGTGTTTTGAAAAAATGAGATTGCAGTCCATATCTTTAGTAATTTGTGTGACAGATATAAGGTTGGTTGACAATGTAGGCACATGTAAGACATTTTTCAAAGACAAGGATTGTCCCAGTGATATATTCCCCTGACCTGCTACAGTCACTAATGATCCATCAGCTATAGTGATCTTTTTATTACTAGGGCAGGCATTGTAAGTAGAAAAAATATGGGGTAAATAAGTCATATGGTCTGTTGCTCCTGAATCAATGATCCATGAGTGGGTTGAGACATTATCCGAGACACAAAGAGCATGTGAGTCAGAAAGCATACCAAAAAGTGCCAATGAAGAAGAACCTGAAGGCTTCTCAAGTGAGTCAAGAAGAGACCTGAGACGGTCAATGTCCTCCTTTTTGAATTCTTTGCCACTGGAATTTAATTGATCATTGATATTGTTTGTTTGTCTGTTGTCTGTGCAACATGAGCTTGTCCCTTTTGTTGCCAATTTTTTCCTCCCCAATTTCGGTTGGACTGATTAGGATTGTGTGGCCTCCCATGTAACTTCCAGCAATTTTCCTTCGTATGGCCAGTTTTCTTGCAGTAGTTGCATACAAGATTTCCTTTATTCATCCCTTTCGAGTCAAGCTTTTTATTATCTGCACCTGCAGCAGAACCCTTTTCTGAGACTTGCTCATTCAAACCAGTTATGAATAGTGCAGATCCTTCCAATGGTTGTACATCCAACATGACTCCTCTCCTACTTTCTTCAGCACGAATGATCGCGATTGCTTCATTCAGTGAGGGTAGTTCTTTTCCCAAAATCTGAACTCTTACAGGGTCGAATTCTGCATTGAGGCCTGCCAAAAAATCATACGTTCTGTCTTTCTCTATGAATGCCTTTAGCACAACTGCATCGTCAGCGTTTTTTATCTCGAGAACCTGATAGTAATCCAACTCGTGCCACAAACTCTTTAGATGGTTTGCATATTCTGTTACTGATCTGTTTCCCTGTTTCGCAGCGGCTATCTTTGTCTTGATCTCATATACTTGGGCTGCATCATCAACCTTTGAATAGGTTTGTCTGATTGCTTCCCAGATTTCTTGAGCAGTAGTTAACAACATGACAGTATCACTAATCTCAGGTGCCATTGCATTCCAAAGCCATGACATGACCATGGAGTCTTCTTCGTCCCAAGCAGCAAACTTTGGGTCTCCTTTATTGGGCCCTGTTCCAAGGATATGGCTGAGTTTGCCTCTTCCCTTTAAAAAAGTTCGAACAAACTGGGACCACTTCAAGTAGTTTGTTCCATTCAACTTGTACACCGCTTGAATGTTCTGCAGATCTCCAGAATTCTGTTGGACTGTAGACTCCTCCACTTGGTTACTGGTTTGTGAGACTTCAGACATCTTGACCCTTTCTTTTTTTTTTTAAGGAACAGAATATGAGCAGCGTTGTCAACACTTATTGTGATGGAGAAATAATAATAATTTTTTTCTCAGACGAAAAAAAACCTAGGGCTCTGATACCATGTCAAAGATATTGAGAATTATGAAATTGTATTTCTCACCTTTACAGTACATAGGATCCTGCCTTTATAGGCAAAAATAACTAAGAAAAGAATCAAGAGAATCAAGATATATACAACAATATATCTCAAAAAGGAAGCTAATCAAAACAGCCTATAATTAATACACCAATTAAATCAACCTAAAATCAGAGCAAAAACAGAAACTTATATTTTCCCAATTTATTTCACCAATCACAGAAATTACTCCTAAATTATCCTACACACCTACATCTTCCAACATAAACAAATGCATGCATGCTGTTGTTACTCATTATTTCTAGGAGACCCAAGAATTGAACGTGGTAACAGTGGATAACGACTAAATTAAGGGACACAGCGAAGAGCTTGCAACAAAGTGGACCCATACCCTTCCTTCCAATAAGTGATCAGGAAGCACTGATGCTTGGCATTCAGAAGGTTCATTAATCTGTTGCAGCTTCCATATAACAGATTTTTCCATGGGTTTTGTGCAAACTAAAGAATGCACGTCAGCCAAGCTAGTGCACTCTTTAAACTAAAAGGAAAAACAAAAGGAATCTTTGACTATGCAAGCGTTATTGCAAAAGTTATTTCATGCATTCGTTTTGATAATAGCCATTCCCATGAGAGAAACAAGTATGTGGTGACACTTAACTGGTTTACATCAGTGAAGCAGCTACTATCATTAGACTGAAAAAGTAATTGAAATATAAAATAAGGATTTATTAGGTGAGCAAAGTATTATGCAAAAAATAAGTTCAGGCATTTTTATCCACATACACCATCACCACTAGAAGCTGCCGGCAGTGCCTCCTGACTTGAATTATTTATCAAAAGAGATGGATAGTGAATCAGGTATGGTACTGTGGGAATATCCTTCAGTGAGATGGTCTCATTATTATCATTAGGCATCATATTGACATGGTAAGGAACCCACAAATCCATACTGCAGCAAACAGAGCACAGAAATTTGATTAAATAACTGAGCTTGCACATGGCATTATATGTAGAAGAGAAGATCATTTGCTTGACTTACATATGCTTAATTAATGTTAAGAGTCCTGATTTATCCATCCTAGGAAAATTGAGTTTGTCTTCGAGAATAGGATTATTTTCCACTGGCCCTCTGAGGTGTTCTACAAATGAGCCCTTTCAGCATGTTTAGAAGGAAGCTTCTTCTGCATACAGGAAAAACTTCAATAGCATCTAGGTAATTCAGAAAATACCACATAATTAAAATTCTGCTAGTAACCTTTTTCATGCCTAGAGTTCTCCAAAGCAAAAACCTAGGCTGATTCTTTGAAATCTTATTAGCAAAAGCCAAAGAAGACATGTCAAAAGGTCCTTCCATGTAATGCTTGGGGCTTCAACATTGTCAATAGTGCAGCTATGCAGCCCCAAACAAAATATTGAAGAAAACTCACAAATAAGTGTTTTCTTGGTGCCAAAAGAAATATAATTAAAGTAAAAAGGGAAAAAAAATCTGTTCCCTCATACTTCCCTCCCGTTCCCTTTTCTTTTGACTGTGGAAAACAAATTTCCTGGCACCCCTTCATGTGGCCCTTTTCTTCCTTCACCTGTTTTGGTTCTAATTATTTGAAACATAACTCAGCTTATTTTCATTCATTAACACTACAAGGCTAGCCGAATTTAGGCATGTTGTTTGTGGAAGGAAAACTTTTCATGAACATGAACTTGTGATAGAATCCTATCTCCAAAATTTCTGAGAAAGCAAGGGAAACAAAAGAAATCTCTTTTGATAGCCCTATAAAAGAAGGGAGCTTCGTTATTCAAATTCCAAAACCTACCTGTCTACAGCTTCAAGGCACTTCTGCCTTTGCATCTCTAGAAACATTTTTGCCGAGTAGCTATTATCATCCATCTCAGTGAATGCTGAGAGGTATTTCTCTGCATTATCCCATTCTCCATTAGTTATATACTCCGCAAAATAATTCATGTTGAAGAAGACCTTAGTTTCTCGCTCAAATCTTCACAGGAGAACCTAAAATTAATCATAAACACGAAAAAGGAGGCCCAAAAAATCTAAGAATCGATTAACAAAATGTACTTATGGAGTGTGTCCTTGTGTTCTTCTTCACCAAGAAACTGAAATATCAAGTAAATAAGTTCTTCCTGCAGATAAAAGATTTGCACATCAGATATGGTTACAGTCACAAATTTGGATTCAACATTCACAACAAATTTTCAGAGAATTATATCAAACTGAAGAAGAGTATTAGAAAATGAATGGACAAATAAATCATTACCTTTACACCTCTTGTTTTCTTTTGAAAGCTAGGACAAATGAGTTTGATAAGTGACAAGAGTGCTGAATTATTTATGCTAGGAAAGATAAGTTTATCTTGCAATATTGGATTTTCCTTGAAAAGTAATTTGAGATCATCATGCAATTTGGCCCTTGCAGATGTTGCTTTTGTATGCCAGGATAATTGTTCATCTTCCCTGCGCATTTAGTTTCCTTCAAAGTTTGAGAAATTGAAAAATTGAAATTTGTCTTTTATATTTAACAATTTCCAAGAATCTTTAGCCATGCCTTAAATCCTTTAATGCAAAAAGCTCAGCTAATTCACTATTGATTCTAGTTTGAGGAATGGAAAACACTTTCAAATCCTTCCAGAAGATATTGACAGCCTCAGTATGGTCATTCCTGCGAACATGCAATCCAAAGACAATATTGAAACAAAAAGAAAATACAATGGCTAGACTGTTGCAAACAGTGTGGAAAATAAATTGAGGAATCTCATTTTCTGTCCCTTTCTTTTATTACTTCTCATAATGAAAGGATCAATATTGAGCTGGATTAGTATTCAAGCCTTGACAATTTGATTAATAAGAAAGGAGAAAATTAGACTACAAATTGCATTCAATCATCTTTTCTTCTTCATTTAAAAATGGAAGCAAAAAGATCATTTATGTCACCCCACAGACTACCTGTCTAGCTCTCAAATTACCTAATGTAATTTAATGGTCATTTTTCCTAGGGAGCCAAAAAATGTAGAACATATGCTTCAGGTTTCCCTTTCTGCTCTTTTCTTCAACTTCTCAGCAAGAAGCAGCCAATCAGATGAAAAATGCTAAATACCATTTTACAGCTTATACCTGCACAAGGCTTCATAATATTTCTGCTTATGCAGCTCAAAGAACAAAGTCCTTGAGTATCTATTATCATCCAGCTTTGTAAATGCTTATAGATACTTCTCTGCCTTTTCCCATTCACAACTGATAATAGTTTCCCCAAATTGATTCATGTTGAAGAAAATCTTTGACTCTTGCTCCAATCTACATCAATAAATAAGTAAATAAACCACAGAATCAATCCACAAAATAAGTGTTTCAAAGAATTAAAACACTAATTCATTTTATTTTACATTTAGGAAAAATTTTTCCAGCTTTCTAAAGCTAAAATGGATGCAAAATTTCGATTTTGAAAGTCATACAAACTCTTTGATGACAGTGTAACAACTCATAGTAAATTACAGCTTTGACTCTAGCTCCATCCACACTGAAGTTATAATTCAAGAAAGAAAAATTTAGCTTTGGTTGCTAATCAACTGGTTTCCCATACTAAATGCTTAAGTCACTGTTGGCTAGGTTCTGGACTCACAAATATTTCGAAAGAAACAATGATCGTCACGAGGCACAATTTTCAGCGAGTCAAAACCGCTTTTCTAGTTTTCAGCAACTAAAATTCATACACTAGTGATTTCAGTAGCAAAAAGCACTTTCGATAGAACAATATCACGAGTGCTCAAAAACACTTACGAGAACTACTTGGACAATAAAACAATATTTCACAATACAGCTTTAATTAGCATCTCCGAAGCACATTTTCTGCTTACCGATTTTACAAAAACTGAAGTTCTTTCACAGAATAGAACTCCTTTCCTTTAGCACTTTGGAAGCACAATAGAGACTAAACTCAATACAGATTCTCAATTAAGAAAAGTTAGCCGAAAACTGAAAGAGAAAAGAAAAAGCAAGTCAAACTACACCGTACGCTAGAAGACTTTCTTTGCAATTTTCTTCTTCCATGAACTTCAGTATCAAGAATATCAGATGTCTGTAAGTATCCTTGTCAATACACATTCTTGAACATAAACCAGACGGCGCCTCTTCGATTTTTAGGTTTGTGAACAGGAATGTAGAAATGAGGTGATTCTATAAACAAACAGAGGGAAATCTTAAAAAAGAAAATCGAGAATTGAGAAAGCGGAAATGAATAATTGATTCGGAAATCGCGATCTCTGAGGTTACAGAGAGCAATGAAATGGAAACAAAGAAGAAAACAGATGGCGGTTGAGTCGTTTTGAAGTCTTCGCGCGACGGAATATTGCAGCTCAGTGGCTCTCATAAGAAGCATCGATTTCAACTATCCGTGATAAGTAGGTGGGGCTATCATAGACGCTAATGCTTATATGGAAACAAATATTCGAGCCAGCCGCGACGGTAATAACGGCCCGAGTAAAATTGTATCCGCGTACTTGGGATGTTTGCTGTCAAGAAAAAATGAAATATCGTTCGAGAAGTATTGAAAAACGAGACAGATCGTTTATGTATTGAACTTACCACCGACATGTCGTTTAGTGACACGTTGTTCTCGTCGAGACGACAAACCGATATTTAAGTAATGTAACTTAAAATTGCAACTAAATAATGGCATGTCATTTACCTAGTAATAACCTAATTGTGATAACTTAAGATTACAACTTGAAATTAGGTTAAAGGAGCATACTATATCATTTTCATCTAATAAAATTCTAAGACATTATTATTTTAGAATTGATAAATAATAATCATAAGAAAAAATGTCATGACATTTGTTTTTTGGAAAACCTTTTCTAATGTATGACATGAACTCAACAAAAACTTAGTATTAGGAAATGATTTGTGATTGCATTAACAAAATAATTTGGGATGAGATATTAATGTTTCTCTATTAATATTAAATAAATACGAACCTTGATAGCAATCATCTGAATCAGTTAACTCTATATTTAATTTGCGAGGTACATGTCCTCAATGAATATCGTATATAATTAATTATGAAAGTAATATAACATTTAACGTTAATTTTGACACTCAATTAAACTAATTAGGGATTCGTCCGATCTAATATTTGCATCCAAATACAGATATTAATTTGAGTAAAACAAACACTTAATAGCTATGGTTAAGTACAAAACGTAGAAAGTCATTTAAAATAACAATTAAACAAGAATTTAACAAGCTAATTTTAGATAATCCAGTCTTTTTTCTAGCTTAGCTATGCTCGATCTACAACAACGCTTAACAGGTTTCTTCATCAGTTATTAAAACTACTTATTCAAGCAAATTCAGCAGTAGTTTATCTGAACTATTACAAAATCCATGCATCAAAAAAATGCAGGCAAAGCCAATCAATCTGATTCTTCAACCGCCAGTCTTTAGTATCTCAAGCCGCTGGGCTGATTCGGTAAAAGCACTGAAAATTGCATATTTTTCCAAATTAATCTAAGTCCTGGAAATTGTACATCAGGATGTAGAACTGCAAAAATACTGGAACATATATACTTACTGCCAAGGGACATCTCCTGCAAGCAGCCAATCTCCTTCTTTGTCCCGGTAAGTCAGAGTGTATTGTAAGCCTGGTTTCTCACATTTCTGGTCTGTCAATGGCAGAAATTAAAACCAGTAAACAGTGTAAGTCGATCCGGGAAAATTGAGAGAACCCATGCATGAAATTTAAGGCATATATGTACTTACACTTAGCAAACATGGAGATCAAGGAGTTTGTGAGTGTTTCGAAAGAGTAGTAAAGCCTGAGATCAACTTTCCTTCCTATTGCTACACCTTCCATTTTAACCTTGACAAACTTGGAATTTGATAATCCTCCATTACACTTATTATTTTCTTTCTGATTTGCCATCCTGTTGTTGTTCTCGATCCTGCCAATTTGACCCTGGTGAATCAACTTCTTCCTCCATGTCTCAATTGGTGGCCACCCCACAAGAAGTTTTTCCTCCGCTTCCGTCCTGCAATAATCAGTTAACAATTTAATTACCCTCTATATGATCTCTCAGGATGTTAATATCCATATGATGCAATAAATTAATTCAAATTCAAAATTACTTGTTAAGGGTGGAAGAATTTCTCTTCTTGCGTCCCTTCTGATCATCATCTTCGTCATTAGGCTGCCCACTCCACAGAAGCAAAGGCATGACTGTTGATTCATCTCTGAATTCTCCAAACGCGTCTGCGAAACTGCGCTTGTGTTTAACATCTTTCCAAGTCTTCAAACCCACACCCTCTTTGGGTTCGAACCCGGCATCGTTCAGGTCGAACCCCTTGTCAGGACTATGGTTATTATTCGGAAGGGCAAGTCTGAGCTGAAGCTCCATCTCACACATACAAGAAGAACAATTAACACAGAAGCAATTCCTGATCTATATAACTAATAAAATATAATAAAAAGAACGAATAAGAGCATAAAGTGAATGGACTTCTTGCTTGGAATCGATATATACATATATATATATATTTATAAACAGAAGTGAGTTAGATAGAGAGATGAAATTGATCGTTTGTCGTGAAGAAGAGAGGAATTTCGGGACAGCATGGAAGTTGGGTCGGGAAAAAGCTTAGCAGTGACATTGACAGGAGAGAGAGGGTGCACCAATGTGCGAGGACCGATTAGTCCGAGTTATCTCCAATTCTTAACCCTGTTGTCACCGTGTTGCGTTGGGTCCCCACCCTCACCAACCCCAGTTCTTCACTTCGTGCTTAAACATATGAAAGTGTGCAAGTCACTAATGCCTCAACTGTCTAAATCAAATTGACTGTTAGTTTGTAAAGTTGTGCTGATCATATTAAGAAACTCTGGTTTTATCTCGTGTGTTGGTCTATTAGAGGCTAAATCTAATATAATCATGGGTAATCATTTCCCTTTCGAAATAGAACGAAACTGCGATGATCAAAGTTTTACTTAAGTCGTGTCTGCGTGTAAACCCATTATTAGTAATCCTAGTTCCTAACGCAACAAAGGAGATTTTTAGTTTAGTCCCTTACCTTTTGTGAACTATAATTTAATGAGTAAATTTGACAACCTATCACCAATTGGTATCCTTAACATTTCATCATATTTGTCTCACTTTAGTTTCTAGAAACCAAATTTGCTTAAATTCGTCTAACCAAAAAAAAGAACAATGAAGTAATTATACAAGACTCAATAAACTACGTGTTTTATTTAAGTTGTATATTGATTAAAACATTGATGTTATGTCTTTGACCATCACCATTGACATAAAATTATGTTAGTTAGTAGTATCTGCTAGACTTTAAAATTTTTGGTAAGTGCAATGATGAGACTGTTAGCGCCAATAGAATACCTTAACATATTCAAATAGAATAAAAGTTTAGGAAAAAAAGTATTTTTTCTATGTGATTTAACGAATTTAATAAAAAAATACAAAAAGTATTTTTTTCAAAAGATAAAAATAAAGTTAATAAATCAAATCAGTAGAAACTAAAGAGAAACAATGGATGACATATTACGGATGTTTGTAGCAAAATATCAAAACTTATTGATTAAAGTGTAATTATAAAAGATTAAGGACTAAAGTAAAAATCTTCCAACACAAGAAGTAATCGATCCATCACATATAGTAACAGTTGTTTGGAAAAGGTCTAAGTGCATGCATTGATGTCGGCAGATATTGACTGCCAAATATATATCTTATGATGCATGAACTGATGCTCCATAATAATTGGCACTAAAACATTCTCCGGATACTAATTAAACACTTAGACGTAATCGATATGGTCTCCCGTTAAAATATTAGAGATTCTTTTGGTCGGAGATTAGTTCTACAACTGAAGTCAATAATGGGAGAGAGAGATGGGCAATGAAGTTGTACAAGGGAACCAACAAAACATTATAAGTTTGGTAATTTGTTGTTGTAGTGGTAGCTTAGAAATCAAAGAACTTGTTGATCAACCGGAACATAGAAGAGGAAAGCCTTGTGAAGTTCACGTGACAGGCAGTGTGGTGTGGACACGAGCACGACATACTACAAAGAGTGAAGGCCGCAAAGCCCGCACGGCTTGCAATGTAATTGGCATGGCGTCTCGACGACACAGATTCAAACCAGTAGTGTGTACTTATCGGAATTGTTTTATGATCGATCAGTCCCATCAATTCCTCTGGCCTGGATCCCTCTCTGGTTGTGGAACCCAACGCGACACAACAAACTGGTTGGATGTGTGAACAGATTGTACACATGATTTACTGTCGCTTTGGCAGCTGGCAGAATTCCTGAATTCAAACGCATTATCGATTACCGTATTGCAAATGTTGATTAATGGTTTTTGACGATTAATGTTGGCCTGGGTAAAAATTTCTCAAATATGATTAGGAGCTTCACTCAGCCACCCACATTTTTTTTTTTCCCTCTTTTTAATTCGTGAGACACACTTCATAAAACAATGACCTGGATTAGTTCAATCAATTATAATGAATCTCTCTATAGATCTATTTCTATGTTAATAAAAAGAAGTTTACAATCCCTACACTCGAGGAGAATTAACCCTTTTCTCACATACTAGAGGGATTATAAGATGGTTTTCGCCGCCCATGTATATGGCATGGGTTATTTTTTGGACGGGTTGTTTAACTTGTTTTTATTGATAATATTTAACTCTCTAGCATTATTTACTCTTGTGAATCAAATTATGAGAGCAAATGGGTGAATCTCTAACCAAAAAACAAAGTCGTGAAATTAAACATGCTTAGTATTAGGCCATTAAATCATTACAATGGAATTATTATGTAAACCCACCAACCATTTAATCAAACCAATCAAAGTTTTGACGTATTTGAATCAAAATAAGCATAACAAAGCAAAGCTAGTGAGTGGCATATTTTGATAAACTCCTCAAAAATACCTTGTCCCACACGTTTAACTTTGAAAGCAAGTGGGATTCTTATTGTACTGAAGAAGCATTCATTTATGCTTTTATTTTTGTGGAGGTTCCCCTGAAAACGATCGAAGCATCCCAACCAATACAACAACTCTTAATAAAAGTTTTCAATTTTTTCCTTAAATTAAAATTTAAATAAATTTAATCATATATTTAAAAATTATTTATTTTTTAATTGATATATAGTTTATTAAAAATTTTAAAATATAATTATTTAAAAATATTAATTTATAATTAAATAAACAATGCGTGAATGAGTTAATTATTTTATTTTTCAATAACACTTTTTACCTATTTTTTATTATTTGAATCATTGATTCATAATTTATCTTTATTCATAAAATTAATGAAAAAAATTCATATATTATAATTTTAATTTTTTTGGTGAATTATTGTATTAATATAATTAAAATTTTTATAAAATATAAGTATAAATATATATAATTAATTAGTTTTTAATTTTTTTAAAGTTAAATAATTTAGTATTTATATTCAGATTTTTAATAAAAAATAAAGAAACATATAATTTAAAAAAAAAATAAAGGTGACTTCAGTTTTTCAGGATAAAAAACACTTTTAAATTAAACCTAATTACGGTAATTCAATGTACTCGGTTATTCCAGGTCCTATTCATGGAGTCGAATATCACACTCACAACCATATCCCTTTACTTAAGTTTCTCGACATTGATTGTAGATGTCCCCCAATTTCGTAACTGGGTTCATATATTTTCGTGGCACACGTGGGAAGACGGAGTTCTTTTCTAATTAATAGGTTGGCTTGGCTGCTTTCCATAATTCCATTCTAAAAGTAAATGTTACGAAATGCGAAGGGATTCAGACCCACCGCTTTATGCTAGTTCTAGATGGGTGTTTGATTTTAATTTATTTGGTTCAAAGTCTCCCACTCTCAAAGTTGATCATTTTTGACAATATTTAATCATAATTATTAATTAGTTTCTTTTATCTTTCGAAACAAGCCGCACGATGTCATGTCATTTCGTGATAGGCGTTATCAAACCAAACACGATGGCATGCGGAAGCAGAATCATTTTGTTTGCTTTACACATGTTTTTGGTTAATTGCATTTCAATTTGTCTCAAGTTAATTAAACATTTTAATTAATGCTTATAACTGCCACATTTTCTTTTTCAAGTTCAAAAATTCAATACTTAAAATCGTTGATAAACGTTCACTCTTTAAAATTAATAATTATACCATTCTAATATTTGAACAAGAAATCCAACATACTGCTGTGGACACACAGGAGAATATTATACACAATTAAATGTTAAAGCCAAAATGCTTTATCTATAAATACTCCTGTATTTTGTGAGGAAAATAACACTTAACGCTTTAGTTTGTTCCATGAAGTGAAAAAAACTATTTGTTTTCTTAGTTCAAAATTTACGAATTATTACGGATAAATAATCAAAATTAAATTAGGTTAAAAAATTGTGTATATTCTACTTTAAATAAAAATAGCATCTGTCGCACGGTGCTTTAGAAAAATCCTCAGTTCCGGAAGCGAAACGCGGCGTTTAGGTCCAGCAAATTGTAAAAGCGTTGACTCAACTTTTTTGTCGGGCTAAGCATTGACTGACCCGTTCAGCGAGGGTTTATCCGCCCAGGCCTCTAAATTACTGTTTGTTAATTCTTCACCCAGCAAAGACAAGAGAGTCTGAAATGGCGTCTAATTCATCGAAAAACCCGATACTCCCTGTGTCGGATCCTCCAAGGGATGAAGAAAAAGAGAGACTTCTCAAAGGCGAAGAGAAGCTCTTCAAAGGATCCGCCATGACTAAACGAGGGGCCAATGCTGCAATCTCCTACATGGCTTGCGCAGGTAATTATATGATCCGCGCTTTTTTTTCTCTTTTCTTTTAATTAATTTTTGCTAATTATCGTTTGAATTAAGCCTGTTCGATCTTACTTAATTGAAATTTTGTTGAAATGTTTCTTGAATTGGATGAAATTTTAATTAGGCATGTAAACTTCCCAAAGTTTTGGATGACTTAGATTGTTTGAGTAATTAGGGAATTCTTTTCCTATGTTTATATGTATTTTTTTTATTTTTATGTTCATATTTATATATAGTATAAAATTTGAAATTAGATGTGGGGAAAGCATATACATATGAACCGGGATTTCTTTATATGGATTAAATTTAGGCTTTGTTTAGAACTGAAGTGCCGTAGCTTTGAAGCTACAGCTGCTGTTAAGATGAAATCACCAGATATTAAATATTAATGGAAAATCGAGCAGCCGTACTAAAAATTGATGTTTACCGTACATTATCGCACTTTCAAATCATGGCAGAAATACAATAGTTCCATATTAAGCTTTAGTCTTGCCCATGTAATCCTATGCGGAAGTTATCTATTAAGAGGGGATGATTTTTGTGCAATACAACCAGGGGAGGAGATTTATGAAAGTAGTATCTGCATGAATCTGAAACATGTTTCTACTGTATGCCTGCTTTTCGTTTGGCTATATTTTCTGTGCTTCCCAACTACAAGTGTTAAGTTGCATATATATTTTCTTTGTTTGCAGTGCTCCTGGTTATGTTCAACAAGGCAGCTCTTTCATCTTATAGTTTCCCAAGTGCAAATGTGATAACTCTTCTTCAGGTAGGCATTTCCTAATTAATACCTTTTAATTGGTTCTTGGTACTCTTAACATCATTTGGTCTTTATGTTTTCTTCCATTAATGTTTCTGTGTACCCAGTCTTTGTTTGCAAAAAAAATATTGATGTGTGGAAGCAGTATATCAGTTCTGCAGTTTTCTAGATCGCGTATTTGTTATAGAATTAGCAATCCAACATGTTTGTTTTCCCCACTTGAAATAAATGAACTTAAATAAACCGGAAAAGAGAAAAGTACAGTCCAGTAGGTTACCAAATATGTGGACCTTGTACCTCTATAGCATAAAATTTCAGTGAATAGCGACTTGCCGAATAGCACAGAACAGAGACAGGCTTGAACTCAGAAAGCTTAGAATATCCTGAGCTCGTATAGAAAGCTCAAGATTAAACTAACCTCCATCGTAGTAACTGGCCCACCAGGTAATCTTGTACTTCCCACTAACATGCTCAGCTTTGCTCAATCATGTCGCTATCTTCTCCTGATGTTATGATCTTGATCTTTTTTCTTTATCCCTACCTCCAACTCTGCTGAATTTCATGTTACATTCTGAAGTTCAAAAACTACCTGACTAATTTAACAGTTATGTACCTCTACACTATTTTTTCTTCTGTGGATATTATCCATGTTCTTTTACTATGCAGCATAGTTATCAGTGGAAGGAGTTTATTAAGATGCATTATGATCTTTGTCAAAATTATTTATATTTTTAATTGTAACCTTTTTCCTGCAGATGATAAGTTCTTGTTCCTTTCTCTATCTGTTGAGATGCTGGAAGATAATTACTTTCACATTGGGTGAATCTTCGATGACATCTGATAACAACACGACCTTTGTACCCTTAAAGACATTAATGCACACCCTTCCTCTCTCTGTGACCTATTTGCTTTACATGGTATGTGTTTTTATAATCTTTATTATATAATATTGAATACTCTTGGTGGATATTTTTATATCTCAGCATTTTGGTTTTGACTAAGGTGTAAACTTTCTCTGTTCCTCCTTGAAAGGTAGTCAGCGTGGAGTCTGTCCGTGGAGTAAATGTTCCCATGTACACCACCCTTAGGCGTACAACAGTGGCATTTACAATGATTATGGAGTATGTTCTGGCTGGGCAAAGATATACAGCTTCTGTTGTAGGAAGGTAAAATAACCTTATTTGCATTACAACTATCTAGTCCTGCAGGGTATGAGTGTGTCATTCTGGGAATTTGACTACTCTGGTGATTTTGAATAGTCTAATATACAATTTTTATTAGTTGGAAAGTTTTGAGATCCTTTCTCTGAATTGCCTTGTTTCTGATTGCTTCGCTCAACTGAAAAAATTTAAGGTTTTATCAGTGTTGGGTTGATTGTTCTTGGTGCATTTATCGCTGGAGCTCGGGATTTATCATTTGACTTCTATGGGTATGCTGTTGTTTTCTTAGCCAACATCACCACAGCAATATATCTTGCAACCATAGCTCGCATTGGTAGTACTCGCACTTATATTATTATTGAGAAATCTTTAATCTTCTGCCCAGTTTATTAGCTTGACATCTTTCCTAAATAACTTCCTTTTTTTTATTCTCTCTTAGGGAAATCCAGCGGCCTCAATAGCTTTGGCCTTATGTGGTGCAATGGTAATATAACAGATCCTAATTTGAAGCATGCCTCTGGATGTTCTTAACTTTCACTCTCTGACATTTAGATTTATTGCTTCTCAACATTAGGAGTTGTGTGTGGACCGTTTTTGCTGATTTGGACTTTTCTTCGTGGCGACTTGGGAATGACAATCAATTTTCCTTATCTGTATTCACCCGGTTTCTTGGTACTTTCTGCCTTCTGAATAAATTAGTTTCTTCAATGCAGAGATATACTTCATGCTTGGAAAGTACTCCTTTTTATTAGCCAGGTTACCTCTGTTCAATAATCTCGTAACCGTAGGATTGTTGCAGGTGCTTATAAAAAGAGTTGACATGTAAAGGAGATTTGACTGATGTCATTGTCGTTTTAACTTTTCTGGGCAGGTTGTGCTGCTTCTTTCCTGTATACTTGCCTTCTTCTTGAATTACAGTATATTCCTGAACACAACTCTTAATTCAGCAGTCACACAAACGATTTGTGGTAATCTGAAGGTCTGTTTATCACCTAATCCTTCTATATTGTTTGATTCTCAAATGTAGTTTGCAATTATCTATCAATGCTGAAATCTTGAGTAGGGATGCAATATGGCCCTGATTTTTACAGAGAATGTGCATAGAAAGATTGTCCTTTTTGGCAGAAATCTACTACTTCCCCCAATTACTACAATTTATCTGGTTCATGCCAATTCCTTTCCTGTTTGCTGCATGATGTCCTTTGACGCTGCATTATAACTACAAATTATCTTTTGGTGCATACTTTCTACACTTACTTTTACATTTTCTAATATTATGTTGTTGTAGGATCTTTTTACCATTGGACTTGGCTGGATAATCTTCGGTGGACTCCCTTTTGATTTTGTAAGTGGCTGAATCTCACTGCTCTCACCCAGGCAGCATAGGAATTTGTTAGTGTTTCCTCTTTAGTCTTTACTCCCACTTTTGTGATAGGTTTGATTTGTTTTGCTTGCAGCTGAATGTCGTTGGGCAATTTCTTGGTTTTCTTGGCTCTGGTTTGTATGCCTACTATAAACTTGTAGGGACGTGATCGGCCAAGCCTTGTGACAACTGATATTTATGAAGGCTATCAATAGCCACCTTTGTTTTCCCTGTACCCAGGTCTGATTGCCTGATAAGAGGGTTTGTTATAGACATAGGGTTTGCTATATAGGAGATTTTTTGCAAAGAGACAAAGAAACTCCAATTTTTTCTAGGGAATCAAAGCCTGATTGGGATTTGGCACATTGCCACAACCACGGCAGATATAACATTGAAGTTGGTACCATTGTAAATGATGATGCTCTACTATAGCTCTTTTTATTTTTTATTTAGCTTAAGCGGCCACGTAATATGCGGAAAATTTCGTATAGACTGAAATAGTCGAAGTGACTGCAAATCATTGGTGTATTCTGTTGTTTGATCACGGCAACCGGTGTTTTCTCGATCTATGCAATTTTCTTTTTCTTTCATGAGTTACGAAGAAGCCTTGCTTAACTCTGTTGCCGAGCAAACAAAATGGGATTGTTGGACATTGGATTTGGGGCAAGCAGAACCTGATTCTTTTAATGGAGTAAAGGGATTGATTCTTTATTAAATTAATTAATTAAAATTTAGTCGCGAAAAATAAAATGGCATTAAGATATTACTTGTATTTTATTTAGTCTTTGACCCAAGATTAAATAAAACTTACGACAACACAGAACAACGCCAGGCTTGGTTATTTTTGTATAAAGCCAAGTGTCCACTTAACTATTTGATTAACTGTTATTAAGTAGTTAAAATTCTCAAAATATATATATATATATATTTCTAAAATTAGCGGGGTGGGGGGAGAAAAGAAATGGTGTGTGGAATATGGGTAGAAGAAGAAGTACCAAATCTTAAAAGAATTTATTACTACTAGCAAAACTATCAATTTCTTACTAAATATCTTAATTTAAAAACGAAATCGACAGATATAGAATTTAAGATTGTAAGATATTTAGGTGTTTACAGAAATTAATTTCCCAACAAAACTTACTTTACCCTATGTAGTCAATTTTCATAAATTAAAATGGACTTTTTTTCTTTAATAGTCAAATAAAGCTGAATTTTAGTAGTCAATTTTGTATCGCAAAAACAAAAAAAAAATCGAACTCGTTTTGCTGTTTCCCTTTTTCCGGTGGTAATTAATTTATATTTGGCTCGGACAGTTGGAAGGCGCGCGTAACGTTATATGTCCCAACTGTCATCTCCCGCAAAAACTCATAACTCACCAGAAACAGAAACACCCTCAGGGATTCAATACCTTCCCTCGTCACAGAATCTCCCCCGACACAAGCTTCATAACATCATCCAAAAAGCAGAAACCCTAATTCTTACTAAACCGATACGAAACGTGTTCCTTTCTCTTAAGAATATTTCCCTTCCTTTTATTACTTAATTCGTTTATATACAACCGTGAACCGATCACAGATTGATGAAATAATAGAGCAAAAATTTACCTTTTTTTTTCTTTTAATTTTGTTCCTTCCAATTTGACAAGATGCTGAGGATTGCAATGGAAGAGTTTTCTCCCCGGGTTTCGGTTGATTCCCCGCGTAATTCCGGTTCATTATCGTTTCCATCGTTGATGATTGATGGATTTTCTCGGAAAAGTTTTTCGTATAGTAAACTCCCTGAACAACCGATCAAGCTCTCCGTTCGCAAGTTGGACGGCTCTTGCTTTGGTATTTTCTCTCATTCTTCGAGTTTGAGAAAATCGTAGGAAATTTTATAAGGCCTTGTTTATTACATAATACAAAAATAATGTGTCTGCAATTGTGGTTTATATTCTCAGCATTGTTCATATCAGAAAGCGCATCTGGATGTGTTTGATGTTAGCATCGTAGAATTTTGTTTTTGCTTTTCATTTTTTTTTTTTTGCCATTGTTTCTCGTGAATGGTACCCAAAATTTTAAATGGTAATATAATTTGTGGAGTTTATTTCTGCATCGCAAATTAAATGCCTCTCACAATTTACTTCTAAGATTTTTTGTTGTGTTGTCTTCATAAACAATGTGATGTTCATGGATTGCACTCAAATTCTGCCTAAAATTTTCCAGATTTAATGACTTGTAACTGATTGAAATGGTACCAAATTTTATGAATTTAACAGATATTGAAGTTATGAAGACAGCCTCAATTGCAGAGCTCAGAATGGCTGTAGAGGCTGCATTTAGTCACATGCCGAAGAAGGGACCAGGCAAAATTTCATGGTATGTTCATGGCATAATTATTTATGAGGCATCTAATGATTGAGATTTGTTATTTCTCTCATGTTTCAAGTACCTATTGAGAAAGGTTAATCACCTGCATTTTCTGTTTTCTTGAGGTTGTTTTCTCGTGTATATGTGACATTTAATTATGTATGCAATATGAATCTTCCTGTAGGCCGCATGTGTGGGGACATTTCTGCCTATCTTTTGCTGGTCAGAAGTTAATATCAGAAACTGACTATATCAAACATTATGGCATCAAGGATGGTGATCAGGTTTGTGACCGTCTGTGAGTTCTTGGAAGATAGTTATTCTGTATGGGAATTTTGGAATTTCAGAGGTGTCTCTTAACCATTGGTTGGTTACTAAGAAGACTAAACAAAAGAAACTAAGAATCTAATCTTGCGTGGTGCTTTGATTTCTGAAGAGTGTATGTGATAAAGGTTTTTATGATGTGGTTAACAAGCTGAGAATTTTCTTCACCAAAAAACGATTTCAGCTTCCTGAATTTCTCAATGATAAGTTAATTAGATTCAAATTTAGTAGTTCTCCATGAAACAAGATGTGGTGAGGGGAGATAATGATCAGTTTGATTCTTTTTCTTTTCTTCCCTTTCCGACTCACAACTGGTTGATATGGATTATACATTTGGATTGCCTCTTTCTCTCTTATTTGGCCTGTGATAAAACTAGATATCTGGTTTCTAGAAGATGTTTCATTGCTTAATTGGAACCTGGTGAAGTGGCGTGTGAACCAGTTTAAAGATGAGTAATGGCATAGACATGCATATGCAGAGAACTACAATTGTAATAAAGCTGATAAACACATGGTTGAACCTCTGACTTATTTGCAATTTATTTTAGATATTCATGATTCTGTTTGTTGTTATTATGAGGATTCTGTGTCCTTTGTCATTGTGTTCAAAATCATATCTGACATAGGCACCATTGCCTTGCCTTCCAACTTCTTCTGTTAAGTTAAATCTTATGTGTTTTGGATCATGCAGCTTCAATTTATTAGGCATCACTCAATCAGCTACATTATGACACGGAAGCAATCTAAGAAACAAGAAGCTGCAAAACAGCGCTATATGTAAGGCTCTCCAGATGACATTTCCTTTATCATAAGGGTATACCTGAAATATACAGTAACTTGGAAATCTGTGCAATGTCTGCATAGACAAAACTAAAATTGCCTGGCCAGCAATATTGCACTCATATTGCATTGATGGCCTGTCCTTTTACTGTCATTGTGTTTTTTATTACCTACTGAAACTGAGCATGATGAAATAATCAATGTCTGATAGGTTATCATCTCAATCATATATCTCGAATGAGAATTATCAAGAGCTGAGCAGCGAGGAAGACTGTGATTGTGATGATGTGGAGAGTGGATGGTATCGGTACCATGAACATGAAGAGGAGAGTATTGATGGTCAGAATGACTCGAGGTTTGTTCACTTCTTGAGAGGGTGGTTCTCATACTCCAGGCTGGTGTCTGGGGAAAGAACAAGATATAAATGCAAACCTTATCCATCAAGAACCTGTGATTTCTTGGGCGGTTTCAGAAATATTATACAGCTTTATGGAAGTAAAAACTACTATCGAAGGAGTTCATGTAGAGAGGATTAGTGATGGCCAAAATGCATCAAACACATCGCTGCCAAAACACTGCTTCCCAAACTGATACATACGTAGAGATCATGATTGGTGATGACTAAAAGGAAGCCAGAGTCGGTTCATAGGTGTGAAGTTTCCAGTTGCACCTAAGCAGCAACATTGCTCAGAATACATGCTGCCCTACAACTACAAGCAAAAATCTTGATTACAGATCAGAATTTGTTAATATGAGCTCTAGTTGGCTACATTGGTGATGGGTGATGAATATTCCTGTAATGCCTACTGGACTTGTAGTTTCGTTCTGTTCTTTTTGGTGTACAAGTTTAGGATTAATGCTCATTCCCTCCCTGACTAGTCAACTGCAATTATTTAGTCATTTTTTTTTTAAAAAAAAAAAGAATAAAAAACAAATTAAGATGGGAAATTTAGCCCATTCCAACCCCATGTGTATTTGTTTGTTGTCGAAATATGATCCAGCGGGTAGCATTACTGATGATGCTTGCTACCATCACGAGGCTAAAATTTAATTAAAAGGCCTGTTTAAACAATTCTTGGGTTGGAGATTGGTTGGCCTCAGAAACAGGCCCAATACAAGCAGTCCAATGCGCCTCCACACAATCATTCCTTGGTCCATCAGTTCACAACCTCATCATTTTGTGTGGCAAAGAATGAGATGAGATGAGATAATCTTTTGTTTGCAGAAAAGTCCCCGCCCCACTTCTCCATTTTTCATCTCATACTCGCAACAGTAATAGAAAGCAAAAAAGAACCCGCGGAAATCCGCCATGGCTTACGTGATCATGGCTTCATCCAATGCCAAACCCCTGGTTTCCCCAATCCTGTCCTCTCTCCCATCCAAACCCAGAATTCAAATCCCCCAAATCTCCCTCCCCACCACAAAAATCTCTCAAAAATTCATTTCCATCTCATCCTCAACCCTCAAATCCCTCTCCCTTTTGGCAGCCACTTCCTTAACCTTCTCTCCACCTTGCTTCGCCGAGGAAATCGAAAAGGCTGCACTTTTCGACTTCAATCTAACGCTGCCCATCATTATGGTCGAATTCTTGCTTCTCATGTTCGCTCTGGACAAGATTTACTTCAGTCCACTCGGCAAGTTTATGGACCAGAGAGACGCCGCAATCAAGGAGAAGCTGAACAGCGTGAAGGACACATCCGAGGAAGTGAAGCAGCTAGAGGAGCAAGCTGCTGCGATCATGAGGGCCGCCAGAGCGGAAATCTCTGCAGCTTTGAATAAGATGAAGAAGGAAACCCAGTTGGAAGTTGAGGAGAAATTGGCGGAAGGAAGAAAGAAAGTTGAAGCTGAACTTCAGGAAGCTTTGGCTAACTTGGAGAAGCAAAAGGAAGATACTGTTAAGGCTCTGGATTCACAGATTGCTGCACTCAGTCAAGAAATCGTTAACAAGGTCCTTCCTGTTCAATAAAATTTGTGTTCGTTCGTTTGTTTATTTTGTTGACTTTGCGTTTGACATCTGTAATTGAAGAATGTAATTGTTGTAATAACTACACTCATATTCCTTAAATCATCTTATTTTTTCAATTTTTTTTTGGTTTATTTGCAATAACTTTTCGTCATATAATTTGATGTTGAAATTGCTAAGATTGCACTCGGCATTGTGGGCGGACCATAATTCATAATTGTATTGTATTTTACTCCATCTGTGTAGGATGCAATGCTTAATTGCATAACAATTACTACTTTTTGAGTGGCGATACTTGTTGTTCAGATGTTAATTGATATCTTCTTGATCAAATACCCAAATTGAATTTTAGTTTTCGTTTGCAAATCAATTCCTAGTTAAGGAGGATTAATTTATTCTTACAAACACATTGAAAATTGAATTCTTAACCTCAATTTGAGGCAAACAAAGTGGCTGCCATGCCACTAAGTTGTTAAAACTATTATCTCTTTAATCCTTGAATCATTGTGAAATGAAATAAATAATTATGAGATGATTCATCAATACTAAACAAATTCTTAATATGGTTGTGCTTCATTTCAAATTAAACAAACAGAAGGAAGATTAGAGTCTCACAGACATATGTTGGTGCTAATAATTTGGGTTGGTATGGTGTTTAGAGCCACAATGCAGTAATTGTTCTGCACAGAAGCAAGTGGAACTGGGCAATACGTGATACTGATAAGTGTTTCCTTCCAATTGTATCCATTCCATACTAGAGGATTTTGAACTAGTTGTTTGCTTTGGATTTTTTTAAAAATAAGATCAATGAAGTTAATGGGTGCATGTCGTACAGTGATTTGCAGTCGCCGCCGGCTCGAGTTATGTTATCAATTATCCCGACGAATGTACATTTACGTACGTAACCAAACCTGTGGAGTGGAGGCCATTTAATTAATCAAATTAATTGCACTCCTCAATCCAACCATTTAGCAAGCCCACTTCACTTAACAAAAGAAATTTCTCGCTAGAATTTCCGTATACTATATTCTCTTAAATAATCATAATACGAAATTTTATATGATGTTCCTCAATTATAACCATCAAAAATATGTTTCTCCAGAAACTTCTGTAAACTATTATTTATAATTTTTTTTTTAATAACACATTCATTTGTACTATAAATATATTAAAAAAAAATAATTTCTTTCTAGTTAAAAAAAAAAATCATATTATCTTAATTTTGAAATTTTGTTATTAAAAAAACTGTCGGTAATCCAAAAAAACAAGGTTCAATTTATGCAATTAGTCTCTATTTTGTTTGGGAAAGGAAAAAAAAAAAGTTGCGTGGGTGGGGGCCATAAACCCCTCGGAGGTAGCTGGAAATTTATTTATTCGTCATTTGGGATTCACGTGTATTGCAAGCGTCTGCTCTGCGACTGCGTCTCTCTCTCTCTCTCTCTCTCTCTCTCTCTCTCTCTCTCTCTCCCCTCTCGGTTTATTTATTTATTTATTAGCTCTAATTCTATTATTCTCTTGCACTTTGATCAGTTACTTTTAATTCTTTAACTTCTGTGATGACACCTTCTCATGAACAGAATATCTTCGAACTTTTCTCCTCCTGTTTTTTCAGTTTAGTCTAACTTTTGACTCCGGATTCTGGTTTCTGTATTCTCTCTCCCTCTATCCTCGTACACTCTTCAGTTTCAGTAAGTATTTTTTTTTTGTTTTATTATTATCTATGACTGTCTCTGTTTCGTAGACTGGAAAACTTAAAATTCGAGAAAATAAAAATGAAACTTTGACGATGATGTTCTAGTGTTCAGGAAAAAGGGGGTCGGCCCCACTATAAGTTAGTTTTATTAATTGGTATACTAAGACCGGCTGGGGAATTGGAATATTCAGATTTTTTTAATGGGTTGAATATTGCTGTATGTTCTCTAGAACACTGGAACTATGCGGGTCTTTGAAAGTGTCTCTTTATAATCATATATTGTGTGGTTACTAAGATTTATGAAGTTCGATTACGTGATATCCGCTTGCTGCTTCATGTTTGATTCTACTTATTGCGTAAATACACAGAGATCGGGAGATTTGTTTGTTCGACGATCGAAGTATCCGGCTACAGAAAATAGGATTTTAGGGTTAGAAAGAATGAGAAACCAGGTCTGCTGGTGTGTGTTTGGATTATTGTTTCGCACAGATTATCAAAGAAAAGAATATATGTAATTGACCATGCAGTTTTTAAGAATACATATGTCTATAGAGGCTAACTTCCTTTTCGGGAATCTTGACTGGAATTGTCTAACCTCACCGACAACTTTTGTAGAAGACTAATATTGCAATTTTGTAATCAATAAGAGCTAAAGCTTGTTCAATTTCAGTATTTTTTCCTTTCCTTGCAGTGACTTATAATTTTGCCTTTTTTGGCAATTGATTCTGACCCTTTGAGATATATATATATATATATATATATGTGTGTGTGTGTGTGTGTGTGTGTTTCAATTAAGAAGGAATGGCTGGAAAAGTTGCTCCTGGGCAACCTGCTGCATTTGAGTATGAGCTTTTTGAGGATGATCCATATCACCTTAGAACTGTTGTTGCTACATCAAATCAGACAACTGCGTGGATTGACCCTGCAGCATTGAAACTTAGACACAGAATAGGGAGGGGCCCCTTTGGCGAAGCTTGGTTGGCTACCCATCATCGATCCACTGAGGATTATAGTGAGTTTCATGAAGTGGCTGTCAAGATGTTGCATCCAGTCAAAGAAAACCACATGAGGCTGCTGTTGGAAAAGTTAGATGATTTATTTTCAAAGTGTCAAGGGGTAGTAGGTGTTTGTTGGCTGCAGGGTATTTCAGTCATTAGTGGAAAAGTGAGTGAATTTTTCCCATTTGATTTAATGCAAGGTGATTTTCTTTCCAGTCTTGACTTTTAGCTTGCTGAGATACCATTTGCACGCCTTGCAGATATGCATAATCATGAAATTCTATGAGGGTTCAGTTGGTGATAAAATGGCTCACCTTAAAGGAGGGAAACCCTCACTGCTGAATGTTTTCAGGTGCTCTAGTTCTGGATTAGAAAAACAGGATGTTTTTGTTTCTTGATGTTATTTTTGTTCTGAAGACGTAACGCGGCAATGACAAGACAATTCTCAGTGTCTGCTAATGTTTACAGGTATGCAATCAATTTGGCTCGGGGAATTATGAAGCTGCACTCAAAAGGAATCCTAATACTAAATCTTAAACCTTTCAACTTTCTTCTTAATGAAAACGACCAAGCAGTCTTGGGAGATGTTGGTATTCCATATCTATTGCTTGGAATTCCACTGCCAAGCTCAGATTTGGCTCGCAGGCTTGGAACACCAAATTACATGGCCCCAGAACAGTGGCAACCTGAAGTCAGAGGTCCAATATCTTTTGAAACTGATTCATGGGGATTTGCATGCAGCATTGTCGAAATGTTGACTGGTGTTCAGCCTTGGCGTGGGAGGTCGGCCGATGACATTTATGATGCAGTTGTCAGAAAGCAAGAGAAACCACATATTCCAAATGGCCTTCCTCCTGCAATTGAGAATGTTCTTCTTGGTTGCTTTCAGTATGACTTCAGGGGTCGCCCTTTGATGATAGACATACTACGTGTGTTTGAAAGGTAAATCTCTTCCTTTGTGTATATTACATACGAATTTCAGAGAAGATTATAAGAACAATTTTCAGGTAACACTATCGGTATATTCTTATCAGTATAATTATATCTTTTGGCTAAATTTTTTTTTGTTTATTGCTTGTGTTCTTCGTTATCCATTGCAAAACAAATTTGCAGCTTGCAGAATTCTGTTGATAGTGATGGAGGCTGGATTGGTCTTGGGAGTAGAATCCTGCCTGACAAACCAAGTAGTGGTTATACAGAATGGTTTCTTTCGAAGGATGAGCTGAAAGTTGGTGACATGGTGCGTTCTAGAAAGCCGCCTAATTCTTTCAAACCTGAAAACATGGATGTTCCTGAAGGAAAGGTGGTGGGTTTAGAACAAAGCACAGAAAGAGATAGTTTTGTTTTGGTGAGGGTCCATGGTATCCATGACCCCTTGAGAGTTCATGTTTCTTCACTGGAACGGGTCACATTTGGCTTGGCTGCTGGGGATTGGGTACGGTTGAAGGAAGAAGACAAGAGGCATTCACCGGTTGGTATTCTTCATTCCATTGGTCGTGATGGAAGTGTGGCTGTTGGATTCATAGGGCTGGAGACTCTCTGGAAGGGACAATGTTCAGAGCTGCAGATGGCAGAATCTTACTCTGTGGGTCAGTTTGTGAGGTTGAGAGCTAATGTTCTTAGCCCTCGATTTGAATGGCCTCGTAAAAGAGGAGCGGTTTGGGCTACTGGGAGGATTTCGTGGGTCCTACCAAATGGATGCCTCATGGTCAAGTTCCCAGGGAGGTTGACTTTTGGAGAGCAATGCAGCAGTTTCTTGGCTGACCCAGCTGAAGTAGAAGTAGTTAATTTCAGTACCTGTCCAGGGATGTTAAAAAAATATCAACATCTTGAGGATCTTCACTGGGTTGTGAGACCACTTCTTATTGCATTGGGTATTTTTACAGCCATGAAAATGGGTATTTTTATTGGCAAGCGAGTGAGAGGGTCTAACACTAAGGTGAAGCAGCAGCAGAGCAGTGTAATTCAAAAGGATGGTCAATATGTCGATGGCAGCCGGGTCGCCAGCAACACTGCATGGCTTCCTCCGTCGGTGGCAAATATGCTTTTCAAAGAAGGCACTAATGCCAGTACTGCTCGGTAGATATCAGGCCAAATCTAGCTGAGTTTGCTGAAATCTGTACATATTAACTCTTTGGCTACTCTCTGGCTTCTGTCAGTGTAGAGCAATCTACTGATTGTAGCTGTTAAAGCTGCAGTCGAAACTGGTACTACTGCTAAATCGTCTATTTACTCGTTTAACACAAACAGATGTTTGGGTGTTGAGAAATATTTCTTAAAGGTGTACATAAATTCTCTTCCATTGACATTCTTCTCGTGAATTTGCATGTCTAATGAGAGATGTTCCAGTATATCTCCTAGGGCAGAGGTAGAAATCATTATTGTAAGATCTATCGTCTGCATTATTTCAACACAACGATTTCAATTTTGAGCCCCCGAGTTTCTCTTCAGTGACTTGAAAAAGGCATCAGTCATTTTGGAGAGGCCGATCCAAAAAGTGAACAATCTCTACTTGGAACCTTTCAACAAATTTAAAATAACATTCAGCAGAACACTTTTCTATATGATAGTCATACAACAAAGAACATTTCATATCTCATGCCAATATGTTTAGACTACAACAATCTGCTGATGTAGTAAGCAAGTCAGTTAGATATCTATATACAGAACAAATCTATTGACTACTAGCCAGGCCAACAATCCCAGCGTCTTTCACAAGCTGTTCTGTCAAAGCTGAAAGCCGGGTAACTTCTGTTTCAACCTCGGTGAAACATTCGTTGTTTTCAATCACACTTATCCTAGGTTCAAAGCCACTTATCGGGAAGATAGTGTTATCAGCATCAGTCTCAATACTCAGATAAGTTTTGTTCAAAAGTTCTCGACTCATTTCAGCAAGTTTTTGGAGTGCACCAGTTGCAGCTTCGACTTCTAGTTGAGCTGCTTCAAGTTGTAGCTTTTCAATGGCCAAGTCTCCAACACTTTTCTCCCCAATTCTCTCTTGTGCTAAAGCATAAAACTTCCTCAAATCCTCAGCATCTTCAACCATTTCTTCCTTTAATCTTTTTATTTCTTTCTCCCGCGTCTCTAATCTACCAAGAACAACTTTGAGCTCCTCATCTTTGATTGTGAGGGCTCTCTTTGCAGATAGAACCTCCATTTCTTTAGCTCTCAAGTTTTCTCGGGCAAACTTCAGTTCTGCTTCAAGCTGTTTTTTCTGCAACCTGAAATTTTCATTTGGTTCACCCAATCCCTGCTGAGCTAACTCGGGGACCAAAGCATCGGTTGGTATTGATGTATTACTGTTTTCATTCTTAACGGAGATAACCAGTCTGTTTGTGAGCTCAGCAATTCGTTCAACCACAGTTTCAGCTTCAGAAACTTTCAGTTTTGTATCATCTAACTCATTTTGTAATATTAGAACATATTCATCTTTCTCCTGCAGCAAGTTGGTTGCTTGAATAAGCTGTTCTTCTCTACTACTCATGATCATCTTTAACTCTGCAACCTCCTTATTCAGTTCCTCCAACTTCTGCCTAGCATTTGAAAGTTCCAAATCTTTTTCTTCCAAGACAAGTTGAAGGGAAGCTTGCTTGGATTTCAAATTTTGAATTTCTAGCTTAGCCTCCACCAAATCTGACTCCTTGACATTAAGAAGATTCTGAGTTTCTCCAAATTCAGAATTCTTTCGCTCTAGCTCCTCTTTGAGTGAAGAGATCTCATGGATTGCTTGCAGCAGAGAAGATTTTTCTTTCTTCAGCTCATCCTGTAACTCTTCGACTAGCTCTTTCTCCATCGATAAGTCCCGTTCAAGCTCCTTGTTTTGAGCTTCTGCAAGTCTAAGCTTCACTCTCTCACTCTCAACTTCTATCTGTGCATTTTTCAAACTAGTCATGTACGAAGTCAGACTTTTCTCCTGTTCTTCTAGTTCTCCAAGTTGCTTGTCTAACAACTGCTCTTGTTCTACCATTTGCTTCCTAGATGATGCCAGAGACTTCTGAGAAGAAACCAGTTCGGACCTCACATCGGCAAGAAGCTTCTTCACTCTTCTAAAATCTTCCAACGTTTCATTAGTTTCTTGCATGCGTCTAAATGCATCCACTGCCAGTTTCTTCAGTTCTTCCCGTGCCAATAACCACTCCATAGTCTGCTTTTCCAAATTGATCTCTGAAACTTTAAGCTTCTCCTCTTCGACTTTCCTCATAGCAACAGAAACTTCTAGCTCTTCTTCCTTCTCATGAACAGTTTTCCTGAGATTTTGAAGCTCAATTTCCTGCTTCTTAACAACTTCATAGGCTTCATTGAGCAGCTGAGCTTTAGATTTGAGTTCAGAATCAATCTTGGCAGCCTCCTCACTCTTCTTCACCAATTCACTTCTCATTTTTTCTAGTTCATCTTCTTTCAAAGAGAGCGCAGACTGCACAGCAGCAACCTCATGATCTCTCTCCTTCAGCCGAAGTTTTAGATCCTCTATATGCCTGGCTTGAGAAACTAACTTGAGGTTCGACTGGCCTAGCTCCGCTTCTAGCTTTTCATGCCTACAACAAGCAGCAGCGATTTCTTTCTCCCGTTGCTGCAACTCCTCCTTTGCAAGGTTCAGCTCACTATGCTCCAAACAAACCCTTCTTTCTGCATCTTCTAGATCTTCTTCCTTCTTCTTCAAGGCAGCCAATGCAGCCTGAAGATCGGATTCCAAAATTTCAAGGTTAAACCCCAGCTTAACATCCTTACCTACACCAGAATCTCTGCTCATTCGTTCTTCCAATTTCTGGGTTTGCGCAAACAATCTCTCAAGAAGAATCCTTGCAGGTTCACTTGCCTCATTATCGTTAACACTAGACTTCCCATTATGCAAGACTGCTGTAATGATCGACAGAGACTGCCCTCTTCTTTTTCTGGTTGTCACAAAAAGGCCCGGTATTTTCTGCTTCCCGTGGACTTTCACCGAGCACAACTGCACCAAACATCATCTTAACAAGCGTAATCCACAAACAAACTCTACACCAAAACGTACACATAACATATTATATATTCCTAATTCTTAGTCATTCATGTCCCTTCCCTTAATTCTTTTATGCAGCATGTTCATCAATCCAGCAAATGTGAAATCTTTCGGGCACCACCATCCGCTTGTAATACATGTGAACATCTGAACACTTCAAATTAATCTGAATACCAAATTAAAAACTAAAACACAGGTTCCAAATTCCAAATTCCAAATTCCAGTACATTGTTCCTCGTCTCAGATAAATAAATCTCAGTCTAGTCCAAACCTAGTTCCATTACTAGAAAACAAAACAATATCAAGGAAGATAGAGATAACTGCAATAGCATACCTTGGAGCTAAGATGAAGATAAGCGGATGAATGATTGGGGCAAAAAACCGCTGAAAACGCCATGCTTCACTTCTCGATCTCATTCCAGCTCTCATTAGTCATTAATCCCTGACTAATTACGTTAGTAGCAATCAAGTTACAACGCTTACGATTCGACAATAGCTTTGATTCCGTCCGCAGAAAAAGAGCAACGGAATGGAGGGAAAACGAAGGCTAACTTGCGCCGCGTATTTGTCACCTCTCTGGCAGATTTGATTTCGCAGTTATTGAAATTGATAGACTATATCCTACGCATAGGATAGACATGATCCCCTGCTTTTGAAAACCGTTGAGAGTACAATGCACGTACCAATAAAATTCTGCCACCTGGCTTGAAATTCTCAAATTCGAGCATTTAGAGGTTAGGTTGTCATTTCATTCAGTAGAATCACGGACACTGACGTATGGAGATTACTTGACCCGGTGATAAAAGAATAGACTCTTGATTGGAGGAGTAATAGCCTAACACGTGTAACGGCTTTCTACCATGGATTTTCGTTGGAGAAGAAAATTCAGTTGAATTAGCGGGCCCATAGATTTGTACGTTGATAATTGATATTCATCAGAATTAAGAGGAAAAATTAGGTGAAATCGATCTCATTATTCAACCAATTTAGTGAAGAAATATTATCATATTATATAAATTTAAATTTAATGATAAGTTTTAAGTTTACGTATCATATAATAATGATCTTATCTAAAAAGCGGTTATTTAAACAAAAACAAATAATGGCCGCGACAAGTCGAGTCCACAGGATTGCGAATACAATTGTGGCGCACATCTAATGTGGGCCATAGCAGTGCACGTGATTCACGATCTTTTGAATGAACAATTTGAACACTCACGCTTTCTTCGGGCTTCGAGAGAAACTTTCACAGAATAGCTATCATTGCATGCTGCACTTTCATTTTATTTTGTGGAGGAGAAAGTAACACCCGAGCTCGCTCACGTGATTACTGCTCTGATAGGAAATGTCGGATGGATCTGCATAGAGGCCCATCAACTTTAGAACAATGGTCCTCAGCCCAATACTATACTAGGCTTGGCATCCGACGCAAAATATTAATAATGGAATAGAAGTAGCCAGAGAATATTCAGTTAAAAATAGATAAACCTCAATAATCTTGCTTTTCCTACAACGAGGACAAGATTTCTCCTCCACATCTACTGCATCAACAAGATGATGTGCTTCTCCTGTCAACTAACTAGCAAGGGTTTGTATTTGTATGAGATGATATAAGCCTAAACCTAATAGAAAACGAAACTAAATTTTACCGAAATTTTATTACCAATTTTCTGTAATTAGTCAATTGTACTGCCACTGGATTCTGGATTGGCGCTTGCACTGTGGAATCCATCAAATTTTTGTATCAAAATGTCTAATTCCAATACAAAACAATCTAAACACGCCTCAGGTGACTAAGAATTGTCAAATCGGAACACAATAATCCAAAGACAGAAAAGTCCAAGTTGGATTGCTAAATCCAAACGCAATAATATTCTTGAAAATCTTGCATCTTTGTTAAACATTAAAAAAAAAAAGAAAAAAAAGAGTGGCTATAAACAAAAGAAAGTCAGAAATTCAAATGTCATATGATGAGGAGATTATCCTTTCTTTGTTCAAACAAAAGTCCAAAAATTATATCTTTTATATTTTTTTTAAAAAAAAAATTCATACTAATTCCCACTCATTAATCTCTTCACAAAAGTGCATTGACGCTGCCCCCACCCACCATCTCCTTCTAATCATCAACACCAGACTCTAAACAACGTATCCCTGAGTCTTTTTTGTACTACAATGCCATATGATAATATTTTCTTTGAGATAATATTATTTGAGTCCCTAATTTATATATCGTCTCCAAATAGAGACACATTTTATTAATTGTACCAGATGAGTTCCTTATATAATTATCCACATTGCAATGACGATATTATGCTTGCAACTTTTAACTTTTCATTACAGACACTTTAATTAATTTGAGCAGTCACAGTCACTATTATACTCAGGCGGTAAAATCATCTTTAGAGTTTCAATAGAGGACGGATGGGGACCTATTTGATACAAATGCACAAGTTATGTCTTTATTTGTAAAAGTGAAATATAGAGACCTAGATGTTATTATCCCACTTTATCTATTTAATTTTAAAAATAAATGTTCTTGATATTACGCCAACAATATTAAATAATTAACAAATCTATTATAATTTGTAATGGATAAACTAATAATATATAATTAGTGAAAATAACAGCCAAAGTAGCCGTCTTATGATCAATCACAGACCCGGAAGTTTAGATGAAGATTTTGGTTGAGGTTAGGTATCCGACTGAGATGTGGTTACTGTAGAGATAAGCCTCGTCATAAATTTTGATCGTACGAGGTCACAGCCAATCAAAAAATTAAATAATATTAAAATCACGCTCCCTTGCTTCTACGTGCGTCCGCTCATTGCTTTGCGTGATAGGCTGGAAAACATGTGATCGCTGCTCTTGGACATACGGCTTTGACTTTGCGCGTGGAAGAGTGAAAAAGGCAAAGATCACGAATGATCTTGATCTTGTGTGTACGTATCAGATTGGGGCGGTTGTGATGAACTGTGGGAGAACGGCTGACTGATCTGGACCATTGATTTGGACCGTACGAAACTCAAAAAGATGAGAACCATGGGAGGGGAAGGGATATATTATTTATATATTTATATATAATATATATATGTATATATATAAATATATATTGTAATCTAAGGGATGTGAGAGGTGGTCTATCCAAAGTCTTAATGATCATGTTATAATGTTTATCAGAGGACACAAGCGTGCGCATGAACAGTGATCCTGTACGTCCATCTTTATTTCGCGGGACCCCGTTCGAAAAGTGCGGCACCACGCCCTCGCTGAGCGCGTCCACTACAGCTGCGTGTATTTATAAATTTAATTAACCATACTACCGCGGCTATAGTGTCGCTCTCCGTAACTTTTAATGTTATTAATGATATACTATATGATCAAAATTTAACGAATTAAGACGACGCTAATTAAATTCCTTTTGCAATATAACTTAAATTTAGTATTTGCACATAATTGTCTATAAATTAACCTGGAAGTAAAAAAATAACAAAAAATAAAAAATAAATAATTAATACAATAATATAGAAACTTAATCCCATAATTGAAAATAAGGATAATAACCATCCATCTTGCTGATTCTTTATATATACTTTTGAAATAAAATATAATTCGTCCACTTCTTATAAATAAGTTCACAATATTTATCAAAATAATAAATTATTTTTACTATGTTGAAGTTTGACAATTAAAAAATAAAAAGGATATGTTGTATATTTTAAATTTTTATCCCAAATAATATTTTACCACTTATTTGATAAATGTTATAGAATTTTGGGAAGAGAAAACTTATCATGAAGAATATGGCAAGAACATCAAAATTGGGGCCTTAGTTATTATAAATTTAAATTTTACATAAATTTATAGTTGTAAAAAATTAAAAATACAGGGAGCTGTATGTTATTAACCCAATTGAAAATAATAAAAATGGTGGTGGTAGTAGCAACGCGATTAGTTAAGCGAGGGGGCAAAGTTTCTATGCGCTATATATGATAACGTCACCATATCTAACAGGGGGTCCACAACAATAAAGAAACAATATATGGTTTATACAGTAAAAGACAAATGAACAGATCACCAATCAGTGCACGTGGCAGCATTCAAGAGATATTGATGATAGATACTGTTGTATAGAGACCCACACCAAACCATTTTTCAAAAAATATCAATTTCCATGATGCCACGAATCACCAACATCTTGAGTTTGATCGGATCGGGTAAAACCGCCACGTCACGTAATTTGATGGACCACAAGTGTTACCTATGGCCAGCAGGGACCACCTATACAAAATCTTAAAATCTTCTGCTACATGATTCTCTGCCAATCAGTAGCCGTCAATTTATTCTAAATAGACGAAAATGTCCTCGCCTCGGGTTTGACAAAAGCTGAAACTACGAGAGTGGGTAAAGTAACAGTAGAAACCAAATGAGAGTAATAAAATACATAGAAAGCCACATCACTGTGGAAAATGGGTACCAGCTGTTTGATCAGAACCGTTGGATGGCATTGATAGCCGATTGTAGAATAATTTAATGAGAACTGTTGCTTTTAATACAATAGCATCTGTAACATAGAATCTTCCTTTATAGATTGTGGAAACGTAGGTTTCTCAAGCTAGATACGCTCCACAGTATTAAGCTACATCTTTATCGTACTCTCCTTCTGATCGCGTGTACTTGGCGTTGACCCCAATCTTTTTCTTAAACTTTGTTGTTTTTATTTTTTATTTTTTATTTTTTATTATGTTGGTAATTTATGGATGCAAATTAAAAAAAATATATTAACTTATAAATTAATTTCTCTCTATTATGATCGAGGTGAGATCGTTTCAAACCCTAAAACTCTTATAACTTTATTTTTTTGTCAATTATATAATACACTTTGATTAGAAAATTATATAAATTTTAACAAATTTTAGCAAATAAACCTCAAAAACTGTAAAGATAATTAAGATACTCAATAATATGGTTTTGACCATTGCTTTATAAATTCAATTTGAATACACCACTCTATCACATCAAATTTAAATAACGTTATTAAATCAGTATTTTTTATTTTAATTTTAATATCTCAATTCAATTTTTTATTTGTCTCAATCTCATTGCTAAGGCATATAAATATTGAATATAATATCATAGTCATAACAATCAAATGATGTTTAAAAAGATCGTGATCAAGATTAGGATTTGAATTGATCCAACTTTTTTCTATTATGTAAACAATAATAAACAAATGACATTGTTCATATTTTAAACATTGTATTGGAAAGGTTAGATAAGCATTATTAGTATTTAGTAGTTGTAGGAAAACGAATACATGCAATGCAATATGTATATTGTATTGCATTTTGTTGACTGGCACGCGCTTTAAGATCGCGTGATGGCAAACATAGTCGCTCTCACAAGTAGTGCTTTGGTTGGGCCAACATAAATAGACAAAATATTGGTATTAAATACACTCACCTTCTTCGCATAGAAAACAGAGAGACAGAAATGAAACATGATATCTCAGCAGCTCAACTCAAATTGGGAGGGAAAGATTACATGTTAAATACCCAAACCCAATTCAAGAAATAGCAGACTCACAACAAAATTGCTTTCAGAAAACATTTCAGAGAAAAACATAGCCCATAATAATATTCAAGAGAGAAAATGTTTGCAGCAGAGAATGGACTTAGAGGAGACCCAAGACTTCAGGGCATTTCTAAAGCAATTCGAGTTGTGCCTGACTTCCCAATACCAGGTTTGTCTTTGCTTTTCCGTGCTTTCTTATCTGTTTTCTGTTTCTATTTTTTGTGTTCTGTGTTTCTTGTTTTTGTTTCCTCGTGTTTAATATTTTGTTTTGAGCTGTAGGGATAATGTTTCAAGATATAACAACTTTGTTGCTGGATCACAAGGCGTTCAAGGACACAGTGGACATATTTGTCGATCGCTACAGGGACATGGGCATTTCTGCTGTTGCTGGTAGTACTACTATATTATTTTCTTTATCCTCTTGTTTTCTAACACATTTTCTTTTCTTGAAACAAAAATTCTTTCCCCATAATTTTGTTTTCTTTTTCTTTTCTGCTTCTGTTTTCTTCACTTCCACATTTGTACTCGCACATGTTCTTGTTGCTGTGGAAGAATTTTTTTTTTTTAACTTTCGTTTGGAGTCCCTTGTGCTCTGATTTTACCAGTCCCTTTATTCGTCATGCATTTCTCTTCATTTTACTTCCATTACTATGATACGATGTTTTAAAATATTTTTGGTATTTGTTTTCCTTCAAAGACGTCTTGATTCATAACGAGTTACAGAGAAACGAAACTATTTTCTTTTTTTTTCTTTTTTGTGTCTTTAATAATTAAAATGTGATACAATATTGAAAATGGAGAAGCATTACTGTAGCATCGCAGGGAATTTAATTGATGATTTGATCATCGAGGCGCCGCTGGATTTTATTGTGGCGCGCTGCTGCATGTCTGCATGTGTCAGTGTTATTTGTTGCACATTTATGATGATATCAACACAGCCTTGTCCGTTACTTACCAAAAGGGAAAAAACGAGTTGGCCTTTTTAAATTGATAATCTAGAAAAACAAATGCAGACAACACCTCCCCATTTCTGATAATGGAGCTTTGAAACAAAATTAAATTGGGTTTGTTTGTGCTGATTCAAATGTAGGAGTTGAAGCTAGAGGATTCATTTTTGGTCCATCTATTGCTTTAGCTATTGGTGCAAAGTTCGTTCCTTTACGAAAACCCAACAAGCTCCCAGGTACTTTCATCTTTTTTCTTTGTCTTTGATTCCGAAAAATATAATACAGAATAGCTTTCAGATTATGGACTAAGGAGAGCCTTCTTTCGAATGTGGTAGGTGAAGTAATTTCTGAAGCATACGAGCTTGAATATGGAGTTGATCGTTTGGAGATGCATGTTGGCGCGGTGAAGCCAGGGGATCGAGCTTTGGTGATTGACGATTTGGTGGCTACAGGCGGGACTCTTTCCGCAGCAGTAAGACTTTTGGGTAAGGAAGTTTGCACTTTTTGAGTATCTATTATTATTATTAGTATTATTATTACTACTACTATTATTTCTGTTAAAGTTATTACTTAGATTAGACTTAGTGCCATAAAATTTTATGTTTTTGTTTCCGTTTTTAAAGAGCGCATGGGAGCAGAAGTTGTTGAATGTGCTTGCGTCATAGGCTTGCCTGAGGTCAGGGTAAAGCCTTAAAACCTTCTATGTTTTGTCACGATTCCATCCTTACATCTTTACAAATTACTCCCCCAACTATTTTATGCCATTGCAGGGGCAACGCAGGCTTAACGGGAAACCTCTTTATATTCTTGTGGAGCCGCGCCTATCAGAAAACTATTCATAAGGTTCTTTTTTATTTATTTATTTATTTATTTTCCTAGTTACTACTTGCTTAATTATATAAAACTAGCTGCTTTGTGTTTAAAGTTTCTTCTGACCATCAAAATTTTCATTTTTTTCACACCCAGTGAACGCTTGGGCTGAGCTGTAGCAACAAAAGATGGTGCTTCAGCGTTTAAATCACCTCTACCAAGTTTTCAGGCAATCAATCTGTTTGCCCCGCCTGCGCAAGCCTTATTTGTTATTATTTTCTGTAATTCTTTCTCTCGTTAGAATAGATCTGTTTCTTCATTTAGGATGTATCGTGTAACATTAATGAATTTTAAACAAAGGCATCAATGAAAAAACAAACATGATGTTTTTTGCAATATTGGCAATATCCCAAGAAAGATTTATCCGTTCGTCTCCTCAGTCATCTGACATACATCTTGTACAATTTATTCAAAACTATTTATTCCGGAAAACAAGATGTATTTCAGATGAAAATTTTGATGTGACGGATCATGTGACGGTAATTTGAAAATAAGAATGTAATAAACAAATAAAGTAAATATTGATATAATGGTCAATATAATGACCCTGTCACCTTCCATCGATCAAGGTGATGTAGCAGAAACTCAAGAAACTTACCTGCATGTAAGAAAACTAAACCAACCGGGTATACTTTTCATTAACGCTTTTGACTAATTATTCAATTTTATGAACATAAGAATACAACAGTAAGAGTAACAGGCAATTTCTTTTCTCTGAAAACTTTTATGATCCCACAAAATTCCAAGCTAAACTACTGATTTTAGTGAATTCAACCATTTGAGGGGGCAGCAGCATCATCATACTCTATAAGAGGGGGGGAAAAAAAAAAAAAGAGATAGAGATACAGCGTTTGAACCCCTTTTTTCATCTTTCTGATGACTCGTTGAGTGAAGTTTCTCTTGAAGCAGCCTCATCATTCCTAGATATGAGAGCTTGGCGTATAACAGAATTCACCTGTTTTCTCAGCTTAGCATTATCAACTAAGATATCTGCTATCAGTTTCGATAATTCGTCATGTGTTCTTGTATCAACATTGGAATTTTTAGTATTTTCAACACTGGAGGTCGCAGCTTCATTATCTTCAGAAAATTGTTGAGCCTGATCAATTTTTGGGAAAAATGAATTTAAGTCACCAAAAGCAACAAGTTAAGGGGAAAGCAGCTAATGGAGAACATGTAACTATGGTACACCAATCATGTAACCATGAGGTCTAAAAACAATAGAAAACAAAAGAGCAGCTTTAAGATTCAACGAGGCTTGTTAATGTATGGACTTCCCCAACTGGGCTAAATGAAAGCAATGAAAAGTAAACTGGTTATGAGCATATTGCATCTATTTGGTGATCAAATATAACTTTAATCATACATCTTAAGATCCTGAAATAGCAGATCACTAACTTGCACCAAAATTTATGACTCTGGTCTTAAAATTCATTTAAATCTTCTTGTCCCTCCCGGTTCTATCTTATCCAGCAATATGCACAGAGGCTTCACCTCAATTTACCATTATGCAGCTTCATCTTTTGGTGGTCATGTTCGAACCAAGATGTTACCAGCTATAAAACCCATAATTCACAAGCCTAGATACTAAGTTCAGATCTCAGACAACTTCTACTTCCTGCTCCTTCAATGTCTATCTTCTGTGAGCCAGTAAAAACCACCACTAATCCCAAGAATCGGAGTTAACTTAAAAAGATCACAAAATGCAACTACATCACCAATGTTTATAACAGAAGAGTAGCCAAGTTCTAAAGTTTACAAACAACAATGTGGTGGAAAAATGAAGAAAGTACCTCGGCCATCAGGAGAGCAATTTGGCCATCTGATGAAGTCAACAAAGCTAAAGCATCAGCTAGTGAAGATGATTCCAAAATAAAATTGTCCTTATCTTCAGAAAGCAGATTAATATTGCATGCTTGAAACCGGCTGAGAAGAATCCTGCATTCATGTAGCAACTTCTCTCTAGCAGTTTTCATGTGATCATTCATTTGTCTTTCTCTTTGAAGAAGTTCCTGCAAAAATTTACCCCACTTTTCAGAATATTATGGTATTGCTTATTCTACTCTTTTGATCCAAAGTAGAGATGAAATTATTAAATAAGATTGAAGAACTGTAAGATAGTTAAGAAACTCAATGAAGATTCAAACTGTCATTCTACTACTACATTGAACCAATAAACAAGATCTTTATAAGGCTGTAAGACAAAAAAGGTTCGCAACAAAACAGGGTAAAGCAAATTGTACCTAACCTAAATGAAAAAACTGAACAATGCCTCAACACAATAATTTATATGGTTTTATTGGTTGGACAATAATCAAGATCTTTATATGGTTTCAGGACCAAAAAGGTCCACAACAAAACAGGCTAAAACAATGTGCACCTAACTTAAATTAATTCAGCATTCTTCAAAGTCTGCCTCTAAAACTGAAAATAAAGCCTTATTTGTGGTGGCTTTAAACCTAAACAAAAGCGGAAAGAAATCTACTTCCACCAAGAAAATAGAAATTCTACTCTATCATGAACAAACAAAATCGAACAAACCAAAATAGATAATCCAAATCATAGCTGTAACATGAAAACAAAGGCTAATTAAACTCAGAGAAGGAAAATCAAAATAATGCTAAAACCAGCCTAGCTTGTTCGATATCAGGTTTACACCATAAAAATCATATTCTTCCAGAAAGAAAATTGACATAAAACATGATTTAGCAGAGTGGCAAACACCTGAGTTTCAGATTTCTCATTCAGTGTCTGGCTAAGCTCCTGCTTCAGTCCTTTTTGTGTATTTCTGAGAGATTTAACCTCTTTAACAAGAACTTTGATATCTGCTTTAGACTTTGCTTCTAGCTCTTCATATTGCTTTGACAAATTCTCAAGTTGCTCTTTAGTAGCATCCAACTCCTGCAACAGCACATCTTTATCATGGACACTAGACCCTTTCATTGACTCCGCATGTGAATTTCCATCCTGTAACATTTTCCCACGTCAATATTTAAATCACAACTTATTGAGAAAGGACATCCATTCAATTTATTTCATTTATTGGGAGATTACTTTAGTTATGTGTATTGCCATTCCACCCCAGAGAAACATGTGAAACTCATGAATACTAATTCTATAATCAGAGAGCGTCGGTTATGTGTATTGCCATTCCACCCCAGAGAAACACGTGAAACTCATTAACACTAATTTTATCATCAGATGGAACAATGGAACAATTTATGATAAATTACATAAGTCAAGATCAGTGATGAAAGAATATAAAATTTGAATAACATTAAAATGGCTAGTATAAGAGTAGTGTGTAAAAGTAACTTGACTACTGTATGGAATTCTCATATTTCTGGTTGACAGTGGTTAAAAATTAGAATGTCTCTGTCATACGCTAAAAAGAAGTTTCAAGTTCTCTTTTGGATGCTCTTTTATAAATAAAAATTTAGGTGGTGTCTCAAAGATTATTGGAATGTTTTATCTCATATGCCTCTGTCCCTATCTTTGCCAGTAAACTTGCATGTGTATAATTCCCAGAAGAAAAATGCCAGAGGCAGTTGAAGAGAAGGGGAAGAAATAGACAAATAAGCAGCAAATACATAATAACCTGTTTTGACTTCAACTTCCACTCCATTTCCAAGGATTTCCGCCGAAGTTCCTCCATATCCCATTGCATTTGTGTAAGCCTTTCCCTTTCACTCAAAATGGCTTGCTGCAGGGTTTCTTTACTTTTCTGTTTAGTAGTTTCGAGTTCCACTTCCAAATCCTTAACCTGAGCAGATGCAATTGGTTATCACACTGTCATATAAAACTAAGACATTATTTACTCTATCAGAAGGGTGTTGTGGATATTAAAAAAGGTCAAAGTCTGGACCTTTGTTAGTGCAGAAGCAATTTTGCCTTTTCATTAAGGAACCTCAATTGAACTTACAATACAGAATCTACCACAGTTAATTTACATATTTGATTGCAAATCATTGTCTCAAGATCAAGAGAAATAACAAAAATACAGAAACTTATTTTTGGAAAATGCATTTGGGCAATTATACCCTGTTCAATGTTTCCCATGAGGAGCTAAAATTGAGTGATGCTGACCAAGCACATGTACCAGGTGGAAGAAAAAAGCTATCCATATCTTTGTGTAGTAAATTTGTGTGTGGTGATCTATTGAGTTTGCATATTTCTTTTGAAAGGCTGATTTTGTCATTTGAAAGCTCAAAATAAGGATAGAGGTATATATAAGTCTAAAATACTAATACTTTGCTCATATACATTATAACAAAAGTTTATATAATTGTGCTAAAATAAAAATGTACTTGTTCTCAAAAGATCACAGTCAACCAACATAACCCACTGACATCTGGAAAACAATATTGCATAGATACCTTTGTCATAAGATAATCTTTCACTGCTATTTCTTGATTTAATCTTGTTATAAGATCCTCCATGTCCGTTTTTGCTGTTAATAATCTCCGCTCCATGGTCAAAAGAACCCTACTTAATTTATGGCGCTGATCCAAAGGAATAACTAGTTCTGCATCACCTGGAAACTGAGAGCCTGCGTTGCCTAGAATTTCCCTGGTACTTGAAACCTCAGCACATCTGTGAAGATCAGGAGAGCCATCAGCAGATGAATTTGGAATGCCAGAGTTCGATATTTCACTACCCCTGAGAGAACTTGTGTCGCTTCTAACACTCTCAGCTGATAGCTTTCGTGTGTGACCAATCACCTTACTAGGCTCTGCCTCAGAGAAAAGGTCCATCCCCTCACCATTAAGAAATAAAGACTTAGAAGCATTTCCATTGTACACATTCTTCCCTGTAGAATTGTTGGCTTGTTGCTGGCTGTGTGCTTTATGCTTAGGAAAACCCTCAAGCTGCTCCAGAATAGTCTGTCCCATGAACAATCCCTCATCAATGTTGGACATTCCATACTTCACAAGGTTTTCTATAGGACTTGTCAAATCTTCATCCAGTGTCAAATCCTCTGTACCAATTTCAGAACCATCTTCCCTTCCTAATTTTGGAGTTCCAAGCTCAGATGTATCATAAGCAGTATCACTACCATAATCTGAAGCGACTGACGAACTGCCCATAAGAGCTGAGCTTGAATTGGGAGGCATTTGAAGGGAAGAATTATTGGTATTGCCGGAAGAATTTGCTTCTGATGTGCTCTGATTTACATCTTGAAATGCTGAAAAGAATTATATAAAATGTCAAATCTCCAACATCATGATACGAAATTTGCATCACCTAGGAAAGGAAAAATATTTTAAAGATTAAAGTGAACCAACTGGATATCCACTTTCAAACATAAGAAAGGACAGAACAGAGAACAAAGACATTTCTCAAATTATACTTGACGCAGTAAAATGGCACATACATGACCTAGCAGCAGCTTCGAGTTCAAGAAAGGATGCCACTGCAACACTTCTTGATAAATCAATGTCCGACAGTAGCTTTGTCATCCACTCCTCCAAAGAGCACCTTCTCTGCAACAAAAGTTAGCCTTTAAGAATATTAGTCAAAAGATAAAAGAAGATTAGACTTTAAACAATTTGATCTCCCAATAAATCAAATATACTTGTTTTGTACATTGTGTCCACAAACCCCCACACACACCCCGGCGAGAAAAAAGAAAATGAAAAACCTCCTCTAGATGATAGTATAACTATGATTACTGGACATAAACCATGTTTTTGAAAAGACAAAAACTACTACTTGTTTCCCTGTTACATCTATAAAACACAAGTTTGTTAACAATAATGCTAACCAACCGCATAAACCTACACATTTTTACTGGTTACTGGAAGTAAACTCCATACAATTTTACTGGTTATATGGAAGTGAACTCTATAATTCTGTAAACAGGTATTAGGAATGGAGACATGCCTATCGTGTTCTCAAATATCTGAAATGCCCATCTTATAATAGAAAAGCTGTCTAACAAATCATAGCAATGCAACTACTGTAAACCAAAAAAGTAGTACGTAGCACATTTCCTACCTCTTCCAATAGTGCCCTGCTCTTCATACGCAACAATCCCTTGGGTGGAGCTGGGGGGATATTTTTCTTGGGAAAAGCCTTTTTGAGCTGCAAGAAAGCCAATAACAATAAGAGTGATGACCTTAGAAATGAGTGCTTTTTAATGTGTAAAAAAGATAAATTTCCATAAAGATGATTAACCACTTCAATTGTTACAGTGTAGGTCATTTTCCCAAAGGAAATGATAAAAGCAGTAGTCCTGGCATATCCACAAGTGAAAAGAAAATTTTGAAAGACTCACATCAGTAAACAACTTCAGAAAATGATTAAATCGTCTCAACACTCCTCGTGTAGTTGTGATCCCTTCTGGTGATTGTACGCCAACCTGAACCCTGTAAAACTGCCCCCTAAGAATGTTAAAATTAAACATGTGTATAGCTGGATATGTTTCGCAAAGAAATTATAAGCATCGGCATAATTCAAAAAGAAATAAGGAAAAAGGAAAAGTAAAACAGAGAGAGACATATAATATTGAATAAAATAATTTCACAAAGCTCAACACACCTCCCCAGTTCTTACAGCACAATATTGTATGTCACTTTCTTGCAGTAATTTAAGGAGGACCATGACATTCGTGATGGTTGACAATGCACAATATTACCAAAAAACAATTATAGCAAGCTATGCTATTAATCAAAGTAACACTTAGATCCCTGTAATGAGTTGCAAAAAAAGGAGTCTGTGGAAAATATTTAATCTTTTCGCATGGTGACAGACTTTGAAGACCATAAGGTAAGTAAATTTTCTACCATGCAAAGTTTGGACATAGACATTACATGCCCATTTGTTTGCAACAAATTGCTTTCTAATACTACAGGCAGTTGCAGCTGTCATACGCAAAGATATTGCAGATAAAGAAAACAAATTCAACCATTTGAAAACTAAATCAGAATATCATTCAACCCTAGAAGATTGTACAAAAACAACATCTAACCCTCAGTATAGAGAGAAACGGAAGAGTCATTCGATTTGAGTACCACTACAGGATCGGAATCTCTTGATTTTGGTAAGACAACCCAGGAAGGTATTGTGACACAGTAGCTCCACCCTGTGTGAGGATCATGAGGCCAAACAGTTTCCCGCCCATTCTGCATAAAAAAAAAAAAAATTAAATATTAAGGATCACAGAGCATTTATATCCTTCTAAGTTTATTAAGGTATACAACTCAGGATTATTAACCAAAGCAACCATCATGAAAATATCAATCGAGTACAAGATATTGCTATTGTGAGACCAGTAAAAAGATTTTAGTGCATGCTAAAAAAAGTGAATGCAACTAATACCTCATATTACAGCATTACACACCCCAGTTTTAAAACAGACAACAAATCCAGGACATGGAAGTGTAAGAACTCAAATTCTTTGAGCTGCTTGTACATTACGTGTTGACGTAAACAAAATTTCAGCTCCAGAACACTAAGCAAGAAACAACTAATGAGAAAAACTTTGGCCTTTATTAAAATTTGTTGCAACAAATTCCATGCTACATTTTTGCAAAGTAAATTTCTTAACTTCAAATAAATTTTCTACGAACTAAAATTTTATCTCTCTTCCAATATATCAAATTTGATTTAAACAAGGATTTACAAATTTGGCACGGATTTTTCGCTAATTAATGCCAATCACGTCTTGGCCAATTAAACATTCTTGCTTAATTGATCATGATTATGAAAATAACCAACTAAACAAAATAATCGCCCGAAACTCCAAATTACTAATCAAGTATTAATTACACAAAATATCTAGATTTCATAAAAATCACATTAGATCTCTCAATGTACTAAAATTCAAATAATCTATTCCTATAGACAGGTCAAGCTCTAAAGTCAAACTAAAAGGCCAAATTAATCAAATTTCCGAAGCAAACAGAGAATCCGATGAAAACGCACCCATTTTCGAGGCGGAGGACTCCAATCCATCCCCAAAGGCAGCGGCGAAGTTCCATCGTGTCTATGCTTCGGTGGACTCCGTCTCTGCATCGTCGTCGCTTTCCTTCACTGTCACTTTCACTCCAGTCTTTCCAATAAATAACCTCTTTTTTATTTTCTAAATCTATCAACAGAATTGAGCATTTGGTCACAGACTTCGTGATCGGATCGGAATAACGCAAGACTACGAGCGGAGAACGCAGAATTTCATTTTTGAGAGAGAAACGACACTGCGTTTTAACAAATGAATTATTTAAAACGTTTTAGTGAGACGTGGCATCACCATCTGCTTCGGTTTTGTCCCTTTGGTCTCTTTCTCTTTAAGTCTCTTTCCTTTCCTTGTTCTCTCTGTGCGCAGAGAGACATACAGAGAGTGCCAAAAAGAAAAAAAGATTTATTCTCACCTTTTTTTATATTTATTTATTTATTTTGGTAAATTTATTTCTTTTTGTTTTGTTGGAATTAAAGAAAAATATTTAATTAAAAAAAAGAGAGAGAGAGAGAAAAAAGCTTTTACCTAACATTCTCCTTTAGCAATTTGCACTGAGGTTCACGGCAGCCATGAGATTAGAGGAGAAAGGCAAATGGACCCTTTCTCTTCGTCGTCGGCTGAACAGCCTCTCGATATGGGCGTACATCTGGGTCTTTTTGTGGGTTAATTAATCAACGATTGTAAATACAACTACTTTATTCCTAACGACACCCGTTTAAACAAAAAGGCTTTGTGATATGAGGGTGTTGTTAGAAAATCATTTCAATCCTCTGGACGGCTCCTTGAATCTTGTAATTTAATTTGTTGGTATTGATTGATTGTTTTGGATGCATTAAGTGGAGTATGCTACCAATACAAAAATCATGAGAGTCACAACTAAAGAGTTAGAGGTTGTTGTTCAGTTATATTCTTAAAATTAGTTTTTACTTTAAACATAATTAAAAAAGACACAAAAAAAAAAAGTATATCTGATTCATTTTTTTTTAAAATTGTTTTTACAAATTTTGATTAAAACATAAAAAATAAAAACAACTTTTTGTCATTCATGTTCTTTTTGAAAAATTTGTTTTCAATATTAATTACAACTTTTTCTCAAAAAAATTACTTTATTTTTAAAAATATAATAAACATGTTCTTGTTATTTCTTTTGTTTTAGAAAAATATTTTAACAAACATATTTCCTATTTTTAAAACCATCTTTTTTTCAAAATATTATTTTTGTAGTTTTTAAAAATACATTTTAGAAAAAATTACCAAATACACTTGAATTAATATAGTGAAAAGAATCAAATTAGTTTCTTTATTGCATACATTTCCTATACGCATAAAATTTTCTATATAATGTTATGTTGTGGGTGTAAATGGGATCGAGATTTTTTCTTATTTTTATTTAGACAATAATATATGTACGTAAATAATAGTATAATGAAAGAAATAACATTAATCATACAATTTTCTTGAGGGAAGAAATCTTTACTATGCAATATAATTGAAGAGGTATCAAATTAATCAATATTATTTTCGGTTAATGAGAAGATATTTCCCCTCTTTTTCTTTATATATATATATATATGTGTGTGTGTGTGTGTGTGTGATAAATGGAAAGACAGTAAGCAGTATCAATTTAGTTAATTTATTACAGCCAAGTGCGTGTGTTTGATTCCATCATCGTCTTTCTCACACCCAGAATATTGATTCAGTGAAGACAGGCACGTACCTGTTGGATTTTTTATTGCTTCCAGAAAGAAATTCATATTTTCATAATTAAAAATACAACTAAATTCTAAATACTATGAGTTGGCTTGCTGACAAAATTAATGCATGCGATTCGAGGGTTTGCTGTTAAGAGTTGAGACAACCATATCGTGTTAAGATTATACATGTTTGATTCATTCACTCACCTATCTTATCATGAACATGAACCTCCAAAAGACTTGCCTTTTCTTCCTATAATTTACCTTCTCTTAATTAATTTCTCCAAAGCAAAAAAATTTACAGTCCAAGAAAGAATTGGTTTTTTGAACGCAGTGATTCAATTCAAAAAAGCAAAGGAAGGAAGCAAACTACGAAGGCAGGGGAAGAGGCAAGAACAACAGAGGAGACAAAATTAACCTTATGTCTCCGAAACTGAGAGCCGAAAGGACTTTCCATCTTCTTATTTACAGCTCACTACTCTTGTCTTGACCGCACCCTACAAGTACTACACATTTACCTCTAAGACCAAACAATAACAGTTCTTAAATTAATGTGTACTAAACGTGCACAACTGCATGTTTTTTATATACATAACAGTATTGCTCATATTCAAATGCGTTTTGTTCCCTCTCTTTAATGGAAATTAAATAGATTTACGCGTACATAACAGTATAGAATTAGCACGAAATTAACTTCACTATGATCGACATTCTTTTGTTTTCTATAGATAATTTTGCCTTTAGTCTTTACCGACATTTACCATTTAACTGTATTAGTACTGTTATAATTAACAATTAATATATCCTTACTCTTTCTCTCTTTTTACAACAAAAAATCAACCCATTTTTCTACTCTCATAATTTCATGCAATATTAATTAATTTATTACCTTTTTCATATTATTTTTTCCTTATTATGGAGTCATGAATTTAGTTGCTAACACCTCGCCTCACCTCACCTCACCTCACCTGTAAGATCAAGGAAGACAAAAACAAAGATGTTGTTGTTTAGCTAGAGAGAGGGAATTGAAGTTAATTAAATTAACCAAAAATAAAATCATATATATACATATATATATATATGTATTAAGATTATAAAACCCAAATAATTAAATCTCCATCAATCGAAGATAAGCCACGAACATCTTGAAGCCACCTGTGCATAGGTGCGGATGGATAACAAGAACAAAGAGGGAAGAAGAAAATTCTTTTACCCACCAAATGATCATCAGATCTAGCTAACTTTCTTGATCCTTGGTTGATCTTCAGATCTTCTTGGTAATTTTCCACAGCTTTCTTGAATCGTGTCATAAATTAATTTCTGCTGCAATATTGGAATCTCATCATGCAGAGTCATGGAATTTGGAAACAGTTCAAGAAAGCTGTGGAAGATCACAAAGACGACCGTCTAATACTGAAACCCATGCAGAATTCTTCATTTTCATCTCATCTCAACCCTAATAACTAATACTACATAGACATACATACATAATATATATATATATATATATAATTCTTTTGGTGTTTTTTGCTTTGTGTTTAGGAGAGAAATTAATTAAGAAAGAAAGAAAGAAACGGAAAAGGGAAGAGGAATGGGAAATGAAATAGATTTGTGGACACAAAATATTATGTATTTATAGGAGAAGTTTACATCCTCTCTAGTAAATTTGTTGCCTAATAAACCAGTCGTTATTCACTACGTCATTTAATTTGGCAGAATAATTAACTTAATGGATGGATCCCACTACTTGCTACGATGAAAAGTCAATATTAATTTACCATTACCATTATCCCTCTTCATAATTCATATACCAATATCATCCATCTGCTTTAAAAGTAATATCTGTAACCGTTCCATTTTCGTTCGACTTAGAACTTACTAATTATCGACAAATGTTTACAGATTAAGCATAATTAGTACTAATTTAGTGTTTAATGTTTCAATGCCCATCAAGTTAATGCTAACTTACATTAAATTTGGATTTTAAAAAATTATGAACATATACAACTAAAAACTTGTATGTAAATTAAAATAATAAAATAATAGTATTATGTCGCATTAAATTGTAACAGTTTATATGTTTAACATCACTGTTAATTATTTATTTATCTAATTATATTTCACCCAATTTCAACTTGTTACATCTTGAAGGCGTGATGTTTACCCCAATTCTATAGATAAAAGGGCAGGAATGTTATGGTAAAAAAAAAATATTAAAATAAAATGTTGGTGTTGTTAATATGGTAGGTGCACATGATGAATGAAAGGACTAACGGGGAAAGAATGAAAGTCGTGATTAGTGCTACAGAACCACTTTTATAGTATATATAGTAGTACTGTGTGTGTCTTTGTCCTATTTCGAAACTAATTCTTACAGCACAACCGAGGTCTGATCTCTCAATAATTGTCATAAAATCATCCCTTGCTGTTCAGGCCACCAACAACGCTATGAAACGGTGACGTATTTTTATTTGCGGGCATGAAGTTTCAATTTGATTAGAACCAGTGACCTGCGATAAGGGGAAGTATTCCTCCTCCACTCTGTATGGTGGGCCTGCTTGGCTGTTGGGATAACCCTCCAAACTAACGGCTGGGTTTACCATTCATACTACTAGTGGTAATAATTTGCTGCAAAATTCAAGAAAATTATTATAGGAGAAATCTAAAATATGTTATTGGTTGTGTCCTTAATTAAATAAATATATATTTATATGTATATATTATAATTAATATTTTAATCTAATTTTATTTTTTAATCCGGGGGAATTCGCGATGAATATTGTTGGTAAATGATATAAAAAATTTTGTCTTTAAAATTGTGGCAAGCGAATTGATGAATATTATATTACTAATTAGATTCAAAAAATTGGGGATAATTACTATATTATTTAAGACAGAAATTTTGGAATATTTAATTGGAATGAATAGGATACTTCTAATTCAAGGGTATTTAATTTTCAGATGTTTCTGTTTCCAACAAGTGGTATAGATAATAAATTAAAATACCCAAAGCCAAAGGTAGTCATATTCAAAAAATCCAACTGATTGAGAAATAGAGAAGAAATCTTAATGAAGTCACAACAATACACACTACAACTGAGATAGCTAGGCAAATTTCTTTGCCTACAATTATTTGCAAATAAAAATTAATCACACAACAAACTAGAAACTAGAAATCATTACAAGAAAAATAACAAAATAACAAGATAACAATAAATATTCCCAAAGAAGAACAAACAACAGCTAGCTGCTGCATCAGCATTACAGCTCCCTATTGACATTTGAAGCCTGCAGGAATTGGCCTTTTGCATTGGCTGAGTAGCAGCTCGACAGCTGTCGGCCAGTTCAACTGAACCGTTCCAAGAACGTTAGCTTTTATCGCAATGCAAAGACACAATGCAGATTCCAATTCACCCAGTCCATAGAGTATGCTGCAGCACTCGGTGTACGGCGGGCTTCCTACGGCAACTTTAACGCCGAGAAGTTCTGCACAAGCGCCGAGCTTCAACGTGTCTTTCGGGCAAGACGCCACAGGCGGAGGAGCTGGCTTGGGAGCAGGCTTGCATGAACCGCAAGCACTGGACAATAATGTGGAAGATAGAAGAAGAGAAAGAACAAAAATTGGAGCAGCAATCTTGCGGGAAGCCATCGCTGTAATGGTTGCGTGGCTTGTTAGAATGAAGAGTAGCTGCATTTAAAGAAGAATTATGAGGTGGACGTTGGAAGTTTGATTTTGTGGAAGAGATCTAGTGAAGAAATGAGAATGATGATAATGCGCGTATACTTAGTTGGATTTTTTTTGTATACTTGTCAGAGTTATGTTGTATATATACTTTGTTGCATGTATTGTTGCCATCTAAGACCCTATCAAATTGCTGGACCAAACTATACAATAAATATATATATATATATATATAGATTGAAAATGCTACAGCTTCTCGTTGTCAATGGCATATTTTTCAGAGAACCAAAAATTAAAGTTTTGAAAATAATCAAATAAAGCATAAATGTATAGTTCCACATTAATTTCAAAGAAATTAATTAATTTTTTGTAATAGTTTACTGGAAATGCGTTTTGGATTTGTAGTTAAATAAAATAAAAAGAACATTTGAGATTGGCAAAGTTTGGCGAATGAAAACATGTGTTGTGTACATGTTACACATGCATGTTCGGATGAATTATTTATGGTCCCAAAATGTGGGGGCATGTTATTGATGGGTACATGCACTTAGAAAAATAATATTATATAATTTGTGTTGATCAGGATGTCATATTTAGATGCATAAACATGATAAAAATAAAAAAAATAAACAGAAACTTATATTTGATTAATGAAATGCGAGTTAAAGAATATACCCTAAAAAAATTCTCTCTTTTTGTAACGAAAATTGTTAAAAATAATAATAATAATTTATTCAATTTGCTGTGCAGATGATAATGTTACTCGACATGTTGTTCCATTTCTGAACTTTGTTCAGAAAATTGTCTGAAAACTTATGCAGTTAAAAACAAACACCTTTATCAAGAAAGCTGAAAGTGCTAGCCCAGACATGATATAAATACCAAAAAAAATGGCAACTTAAAATTCGGAGAAAATGAAGATCAAGGTGAAGTCACGACGTGAAACCCTTTGTTTGTGTATTGGGTGAATTAAACAGACGACAAAATCGTATATAAGAAGAGTTTTTTTACGTGTATGATCACTTACGCACTGCATCAATTTTACTCGTCATCATCGACATTTCAACCTGTAAAAATATTGTATTCTTTTTATGTATTAAATTGTCTCAAAATTAAGTTCAACTGACATCTGACTCAAAACATCTATTCCGGAAGAGGAGATCTTCAACTATCATATACAAGAGAATTAAATCTTCAAGCTTAAAAGTTGAGATGTAGTGAGCACCACTGAAGCATGACTTAAATTATGTACCCACTACTTTCATGCATGCAGCAGTCTTTCTGTAGCTATAAGTCTTGCGTATTTCTTTTCAAAACAGATGCCCCAATCCATTTTGATCTAGCGCTGGCTGTCTTGGGCCAGATTGATCGAACTTAGCCCACCATAGAGCCTAAAGCTAGACCAAAGTATTCCCGATCACCTCGGGCCCTCAAGCTATGGTGTGAAGAGTTTCGACTTTACAACTCCGATGAGATCGGCAATAAAAATTTTCAAAATTCAAAATTCAAAATTCTGAAAATACAGGCAAGCGAGTGAAGTAACTGAACCCCGACAACGATAAGCTGTAAGTAACATTCAATTTCTGTACGGAAATTACTCCTCCATTATTGCCCATTTTCAAATTGTAATGATTAAATCACGTCTTATTCCATGATTTGCGATAATATTATATGCTTAAACAAAAAATTAATAATCATAATTATCCAACAAAGAGAAAAATACATTTAATAATTTATAAAAAAAAAATCCAGATGTTTCTGTTTGTCCTCGAATAAAAAACAGTAAAACAAACGCGTACAAAACTACATGTTTGCATTTTTAAAGCTTTTCTCCCAAACAGTCCCTCCATGCCCAAATTTTTAAGTATGCCTTTCCGCCAAAATCAGGTCATTTCAGTTATTTACAGTTCTAACCAATTTGATAGCCGGAACGAAAAAGTTTGAGAGAGAGAGAGAGAGAAAAAAATCAACGCGGATCTTGCGCAATCTATCAATCAATTGGACGAATTTTAGCTGCCTCTAAATTGATCGGCGTTCAATTGCAGAGGAAGAGAAAGAGAGAAAGAGATGGCGATACTTTACGCTTTAGTAGCGCGGGGATCGGTGGTGCTGGCGGAGTACAGCGCTACAGCCACGAACGCCAGTGCGATCGCCAGACAAATTCTGGAGAAGATTCCAGGAAATCATGACAGCCACGTGTCGTATTCTCAAGATCGTTACATTTTCCACGTCAAACGCACCGATGGACTCACCGTTCTCTGCATGGCTGATGACACCGCCGGAAGTAAGCAAATTGTTCGATTAGTTTTTATTTGTTTGTTTGACTTTTGTTATGGATCGATGCGTAATTTTGACTTTTTGGAGATTGGTAATCGATAGCTAGGTTTTTACTATTTCCACGCCGAATTGCTTGTAGGAGTGAATTTTCAGTAATTTTTCTGTGAAAGATAGCTGGTGATCATCAAATTGCGGAATTTTATTTCAAACCTGAAGGATAAATTACTTACTGAATAAGTTAATTCGTGTGATTTTAAATCTTAGCAACGTGAACTGATTAAAGCTTTTAAAGTTCTGTTGAATCATTGTCATTTTTTGAAATGATCTGGAGCAGCTTGCCGATTGGCTTTAATTAAATTATCTGTAAATTAACTAATGTATTTACAAATTGAACACCTTTGTTTTTCTTCTTTCCTCGTTGGGATGGAGAAAAGGGGTGGAGAATTGCAGAGAGAATTGATAATTTAACATAGGCAATATGATCTTCAATTCTATCGTTCCAAATTATAAAGTTAATATCTCTTTCCCTTTCATGTTGGGAGTTAATTATATAACTTGGAGTAAGATTGACATTTTTAAATGGTGTTAACTCAAGCTTGTCCATTAATATTTGAAATTTCTGGCATGATTTTTCTCCAGCCGCCTCTTGCAGTTTTTTTTTTTTTTTTTTTTTTTTGGTATAATGTTTTCATATGTTCTGTCCAGGGAGAATTCCTTTTGCATTTCTTGAAGACATTCACCAGAGATTTGTGAGGACTTATAGCCGTGCAGTTCTTTCGGCCCAAGCTTATGGCATGAATGATGAATTTTCAAGGGTCTTGAGCCAGCAAATGGAATATTACTCAAATGACCCAAATGCTGATAGAATCAATCGAATAAAAGGTGAAATGAATCAGGTAGGTTTGATGGCTTTAGTCAAATAAGTTTCCTAGTTTCAGCCATTTTTAACCTTCCATGGCTGCAAACGAGCTATCGTGGTTAATTGAAATTTGTGATTTGTTTTGAAGGAATTCTCTAATTGATATTAATGATGATGTTGTCAGTTATTCCCTTCTTGTATATAGAGAAAACCATCTATTTATATTCAATCATGTTAACAGCTTGTAGTATTGTGTTTGCCTTCCACATGGATGGTGATGACAAAATTAGAACTGAGGGCATTCTGGTTGAATCTTTCATTTTAAATATAGTGTTGGTGGTGCAAATATTTAATACCCCTATTTTAATAGGTACGAAACGTCATGATCGAGAATATTGACAAAGTCTTAGAAAGAGGTGATCGTTTGGAATTGTTGGTTGATAAAACTGCTAATATGCAAGGAAACACATTCCGCTTCAGAAAGCAAGCTCGGCGTTTCAGAAGCACAGTGTGGTGGAGAAATGTTAAGCTCACGTATGTTTCAAACTAATACTTTTTACTTGTGACTTTTTGCATAAGATAAATAATAATATAAGCATTTGACCATATTAGGAAGTATTTTTTCTTCAGCTGTCATAGTTTTGGCAACAGATCCATTCCCATGTAATATAAAATTACCTAAATTGAGACAAGAAGAGAGATAAGAACACTGATTTCTCTGTTGCGCACAAACTTTGTTTCTTGCAGGGTTGTGCTGATTATCCTTATCCTGGTGATTGTCTATGTTGTCTTGGCTTTTGTCTGCCATGGGGTTACTCTACCTTCCTGCCTGAAGTGAGGTTTAGTGTTGAGTGAGATTGGAGTTATGCTTTTTCTATTCATTTGCTTTCCCCCCTCCCCTTCTTTTCTGGATATGGGATTTTGCAATTTTCAGCTTCCTCTGCTGCAACTTGTTAGGTTTTCTTGTTAATGTGAACTGCGAAGTATTCAAAACTCTATTGAGTGCCCGCTGTGTTACTGTCTCATGTGTGAGATAAGAAGTAGTTCATGAGGCATGACGAGTTTGTATTTATCAAGGACTGAATTTTTTGTGTAAAATCCTCTGGCTGTTTTCTCCATTTAGTTTCTTCTTCTAATGGTATAGTTGCATTACTTGTTTGCGGCATCAATTTAAGAAGCTGAATATGGAATTGATCCTCTTATTGAATCCAGTTTGAAGTAATCAACAGCAGTATGGAAAAAGAAAAGTAATAGACAAACTTGGGAAACTGATACAGTGATGTGAAAAATTGAAGCCACTGAATTTATACTTACGTTAGTTGGAGAATATTTTAGAATCACAAGATTAACGTTATCTTGAAAAATTCTAACATGATCATTGATCAACTTTAATGTGAGACCTAATGGTAAAAGTAAAATGAAATACCCAATGGTAAAAATGAGATGCTTTCAAAAAAAATGATGTCAAAGATGAGGAGGAAAGAGTGAACAAATGACATTTCATCGCCTCTCTCCATAGAGTGAGTACTTCAGTGACCATATCCAACTTAATCATTGAATACGTACAATTGAAAATAATGGCAATAACCTCCAACTATGAGTCGCAGATAATATCTGTATTTTGTGTATCAGTTTAGCTACTTGGCTTAAAGGTTGGTGCAGATAGACAAATAGGTTCCAGAATAAATTTTCATCTATAATCTGTATCTCTGATGACCTATCAAAGAAAGGTATATACATCAAATGTACAGTGGAAGAAATCCTGTGAGTATAAGAAAGACCTTTGTAGTTTTTGCTAGTTAAAGCATTGGATTTGACATGTTTAAACTCTGCTGTCCTCTACAAGATTAAATCTGTTCATCAACTCCTCCAATTCATGCAATGCAACCTTATAATGATCTTGCGACTGTGCCCCTTGTTCCAAAACTGGAATGGCACGTCTATACAGATGATGATACCAGTAAATTGGGTTATACATATCAACATTATTGAAGTCATGATGAAGAAGAACACCCCTGCACTTAAAATCCTTAGTCCAACGTGGCAAGATGTAGCGAGATGGAATTTCTTCAACACCATTATAATTGAGAACATTTAATGCATGCCTGCATAAATAACCTTTATAGTTGAACAAACTGCAAATGCATCGGATATCAACCTGACTTGTCTCGTACAAAACCTCGTAATTTCTCACCTCCTTCTCATTTCCCTCAACCTCAACTCGTTCTTTCACTATATACGTTATTATTGGCCCCCTTGCACTCACCTGCCTTGTGTTAAAGCAAGAATACATTCCCTCAACCTCTGATTGAAACCTCTTAAAAATTTCTTTTGTATACACTTTAGAGAGCTGCACCTCAAAACTGCATCTTGTTTTCAATTCAAAGCATGAATTTCTTGACTCCTGATCAGCCATGGCTTCTTTCATGTGTTTCCTGTGAAGAGCTAAATCATACTTATCAACAAATTCCTTAAAAGATGTATGTTTATGTACATAGCCATCAAAAAATGCATTGAAGCTCTCATTTTCCTGGACAGGGATCATTCCTGCAAAAAATATGTCTTTCAAGTAAACTGGAACCCACCGTTGCCTGTCATCATACAGTGTTTGAAGCCATTTATTGTCCCCAAGCCCATGTTGCTTGATCATATCAGCCCATGCAGTTTCAAACTCAGCTATCTTCAAAGAACTATAGACAGCTTTGCTCAGTTGCCTTTTAATTGCCTCATATCCCTTCAATCCTCCCAACTTCTCTGGAACTCTCTGCATTATATACCACATACAATAGCAATGACGGGCTTTTGGGAAAACCTCAGAGACAGCACTTTGCAAGGGTTTACTCTGGTCAGTGATAATAACTTGTGGAGGCCGGCCTAGAATGCAATGGAGCCATGCCCTGAAGATCCAAACATAATACTCTACTGACTCATGTCCAAGGAAGGCACAGCCTAACAACACGTGTTGTCCATGATGGTTCACACCAATGAATGAAATCAGAGGGATCTCGTATTTGTTAGTAAGGCATGTTGTGTCAATTGCAACTGTGTCATTAAAAAGGCCACATGCAGCCCTGGACCTGGCATCAGCCCAGAACACATTCTTCAAGCGACCATCATCATCAATATCCATCAAGTAAAAGAAGTTCGGATTTGTTAACTTCATTCGACAGAAGTAGTTATAAACTGCATGTGTATCTCCTTCTTTAAGTACCAAATGTTTAGAGAGATCAACAGGAGTCAAACCCTCTCTTTCATCAACATTTGGAAATCCATTACACCCAGCATCCACAACAGCTGTTCGATACAACTTAATGGTATGTATTTCAGTAACAGGCTGTGGTGGGGGCTGTGCTCTTCTTGCTGCAAGGATCATCTTTTTATGGGACTTATAGAACCGTTTGATTTGCGGACTCACCGGATGATTATGTTCAAGCTCAACTTCAACAATTCTCCACCTTTTTGAGTCCATGAGTCTGATGATTATCATTGCAGGACAACCGGTTCTTGTCTCTGGTCTTGGATTGTTTGCTTCGCTCTTTTTCTTGAAACCTGCACTGCTGCAGCTAAGTTTTGCTCTATACCGCTCTTTTCTCTTTGATCTAAACCATGAATTGCTTACTCTGATGCCAAAACCCTGTTCCTTTGCGTAAACATTATAAAAATCATAAGCTTGATCAAAAGAATCAAATTCCAAACCTACAGTAGGTTGGGAGGGTTGCTTCTTTAAATGTGTTTCACCAGCTCCATCGTCTTGTCCTTCTCTAAAGTCTCCATCAGCCTCATACTCATCTCCATCATCAAAAAGTGGCTCACTATTGAGACAAACTTCTTCCATCTGAAACTGAAATTGGAAGGCAAATTTTACTGCCAAATGGTAAGACAATCTCTCTATAAACACTAACTATTATGCACAAAACTAAGGAGAGAGCTGACAAGACCAAGACAAGTTCTTACATCATGTTTCATTGTGAACAATGAGCAGGCTATAACAGCTGCACAAAGAAATCCAAATCAACAATGTTTTTTAGACCACTGCAGATGCAAATCTTTCTCTGAACCAAAATACCCTTTAAATCTCCGATATCAAACTGTAGACAACAGAAACAGCACTGCTATATGTGTATGGCTATCAATTTTATTGAAAATCTTCTAAGGATGGCACTTTCAAAAATCTGAAAGTTGACAACTGAAACTAAAGAGAGTGGATATTTTAGAATCAGCCAATGTGGCAGGTATATCAGCTGCCCCTACATTGCCTTTAGTATCATTCACGCACTTACTCACTTCATAAATTGGTCTGCTATGCAATCAATGCATGAAAAATGTATAAATTGCAAAACTTTAATGGTTATTATTCAATTATGATTTTCCAGTCTCCAATTGATGCCATCCAATAGTATCTCAAAAATACATACTTTAAAAATCTGAAGCCTATGCAAGTATAACCGGTATTTCTTCAATAGATTATACCAAGTTCGCTTTTACATATAAAGCATAATATTAACTATGAGGGCAAGTGTCAACACACATTTAATCTCTCGAGCTTCCATTGGGATGGAAATCTCTTTTGATATTTCCAACATTGCACCCATCAAAACTTACAACGCCAGCAGCTAAACACGCGTATCATGCATATTTGGCAAATCAAGCTTAAGGTAGAAGAGAACAAGAAAAAGAAAAGTACAATGTAACTTGTAATAGTACCTCGCATCAAACCAGATCACTGCTGATCATGTTGAAAAATTCATCTTGTTGGCCTCTTGGTCAAGTTAAACACTTGGCATACTTTAAGCACTAAAAACAAGCTCAAGACGTTCCCCTAATCTTTTAAAATTTCATCTCCAACATAACAACCTGGTTGTCCCCGCAAAGCTAATTCATAAATGCATTCATGCAATTCATTTAACAAAAACAAGAAACCAAATTACAATTCATTTCCATGAGTGACAAGAATAATCAAGGAATGTAATTTGGGTTCTAAAATTAAATAACTTAATCGGTATCTACTCAAAACCAATCAACTAACCATACTTTTATTTCTTCTATCCAGCATTTCTTATTGATCAAAATGGAAACCCTAAATTAAATTAAACAACATAATTGCAGTCAAATTTAGAATTGACAGTCTGAAAAAGTGACAATGTTGGACGATCTTACAGCGATTTAATAAGTCGAGGTAGGAAAATCAGAGATGAGATGAAAAATCCGAGGGACTGAGTCACAGCTCCGACTTGTCGTCGAGGGAAAGTGTGCGACTCACACCGGGGCTTACGAAGCTTTCGTAGATCTTTCGGCTTCGCCTGCTGACACGTGTGATTTGTGTTGAGAAGAGTAAATGGGAGTACTGTGTTTTCTATTGGCGCCTTTGCTTCGCTAATTATAATTAAAATTAAGAAAAAAACAAAATTACACAAAATATTTTTGTTCATTTTATATAAGAGGTGTTAAGACATAAGATTTTACCTTTTAATACTTAGATAAAATATTTGACTTAATTAACAAATATCTCCCTTAAAGAAATCAAATTCCATTTATGAGTCATTACTTACATGGGCATTATGGTAAAAAAAAAAATTACCTTTTTCATGTTTAGTAAGAGGCAAGAGTAATAACTTTATTATCTATTCACAAAATAAAATTCATGTTACTAATAATTATACCGAAACACTTTATTACAAGTGATTTGAATTTTACTAAAATAAACCAGTACTCAAATTTGTTACAATTATCAATTTTTTGTAAAAAATAAAAAATTTTTGTGATTTATGATTTTCGTTCTTATCTTTTTTACGACAAAAATTGCATGCTATTTTAGAATTTTTACTTTTTTTTGGATAATTTGTAAACTCCCTGTCAATTGTCATTATTTCCTTTATTTGTGTCTATTTTTTTTTTTTTTTTTCTCATTCTTTGCTTGAAGAAGTAATGAAATTGAGGATTTGTGCTAAAAGATCAAATTTCACTTAAGCAATTTACACTCCCTTCCTTTTTCTATAACATGCTTATGATTTCTATATTATGAACCTACATTAACAAATAAATTAAATAAATTATTAACATATCTGAAGTACAGAACAATTTGACTTTATTTTAAAAATGACAAATGAAAGGCAATTGTGTCTTTCTACCTATTATGGATAGAATTTGATGTTTTTAGGGGAGGTATGTGTTAATTAGGTCAAATATTTTATTTAAGTATTAAAAAATAAAACCTCAAGGGAGGTATGTGTTAAAACTCTTTTTATATAATTCTCAGGTGTTTTTTAAAATCTTACATTTTAAAAATATATATTTTATATATTATATATTCTTAAATAAAATCAACATAGGATTATTTTTCAAAATCCAAATTATCACAAACAAAATTTTCATGTTATATTCATTATTTTTATTTACTTCGCTAAGTATTTTTTTCTTTAAAAATATTAAGAAAAAATGCGCTATAAAATATAAGCAATTTTCTGAACAAACTCGTTAGTGTGATGAAAATAAATCAAAATTTGGTAGCGGCTGTTTATTTAATTATTTAATAATTATGCAACTCATTTTCTTCAACCTAAAATTACGAACCAGTTTTGTATTTGGTGATGTTATCTTAAGAATAAAAACAAAATGTCGCATTCGGAATAAGCAATTAAATAAATAAGGTTATGGATGGATGAAGCAAGCAACGTCTATTGCCAGACCATTGATGCAAGCTTTTTTAAGATAATAAACCATCAAATGAGAATTATTCCATTTTTTATTTCCCTGTCAATTTTCATCATCTTAATTAGTTGTCTAAAACCATCAAGATATATTTAATTTGGAATGGCCCAATTGTGTGGTAAAAAAAATGTCTTAAAATACAACTATTGTAATACGTTTTATTAATTAAAAAAATGGCACGTTATTTTATCTTTTTTTATTTGTCTTAATTATTATTTAATATATATATATATATAAAAACAAATACTTAATAATATAACCAAAATTTAATTATTGAAAATATGAAAATTAGGTTGTTGCAAATGATATGTTATATATATATATATATAAATTTAAGATAAATTATAATACCTCTTACAATAAATTTAACGTCATGTATATCAAAAAATTATTCATCATAGATGTAACTAAATTTAAAAATAATTAAGAGGTTGCCGAATGTCAATAAAAATAAAAAACGTTAAGAATCTAAGTGCTTTAATTTTATTATTATAAAGTTTTATCTTATTAATAATTATTTTTTTTAAAGAATCGAAGTTGTCGGAGGCGGGTCTTATTTGAAGTTTATGTCTATCATGTCAGATGAAAAGAAACTCATAGATGTGATATTATTCGTAATAATCATCGCCATTAGAATTCAGATTTCATAAAATTCCCACTACAAATACATTTGGTTAAAAAGAAAACCTCTTAACACGTTGATTCTTTTAGTAAAATACAAAGAAAAAAAGAAATTAAAATATTATAACCGTTGGATTTTCATCAGTTTGATTCAACGGTTGAAAACTGAAAAGAAATTTTAATAAATAAAAATCCAGGAGATTATTCCAAGCAAACCGACTTCATGATGGGGCCAATAGATTTTTAGGGATATGCTGACGTGGTGTCATGCGAATTTGAGAAGACAACGATGAAGATGCACAGTATATACAGTAATACCGTATACAAAACCTTCACACGTGCATCATAACCAGGGCCCATCACTAGTGGGCCCAAATGCACGTGCAGACTATCAATCCACCGAACCAACGGCCTACACATACCCCCGCTTACCATAACGAAATCACACCACACCGGTACTGTATCAAAACCTTCAACCCTCCCGCACCCAACGCGAAAAAGAGGAAAAAAAAAAAGAGCGGCGCAGGTTAACTATCATGCGCGCCTCGTTGTCCAAGGCAACCTTCTCTTAACCTGTCACCACATAATATCACCCTCCGTTTCTCTCTCTAGAGAACTCTATTTCTCTCTCTTTAAATTTTTTTGATCAAAAACATTAGAAAAAAAAAAACAGAGAGGGAAGCAAACAACAAAACCCTAAATAGAGCAAATGAAGGGTTCATCCGAAGCAGTTTCCTCATCGTCATCGTCATCCTTATCCGACCAATCACAGCCCGCCACCTCATCCGAAAAACCACAATCATTGTCAGCTGCGGCGGGAGGAGTGGAGGACTTGTCCCTGGGTCCCAGGGACGGAAGCGGTGGGGCTCAGGAAAGCGTGACCGTCGATCGGCGCGGAGAGTATTCCGCCGTATGCCGATGGACGGTCCATAATTTTCCACGAATCAGAGCTAGGGCACTGTGGAGTAAGTACTTCGAGGTAGGAGGCTACGATTGCCGTTTATTAGTGTATCCGAAGGGAGACTCGCAAGCGTTGCCTGGCTACATCTCTATTTATCTCCAAATCATGGATCCCCGAGGCACGTCATCTTCGAAATGGGACTGTTTCGCGAGTTATCGGTTAGCTATCGTCAACTTATCGGACGAGTCAAAAACGATACATCGTGATTCGTGGCACCGTTTTTCAAGCAAAAAGAAATCACATGGTTGGTGCGATTTCACCCCTTCGTCCACTGTTTTCGATCCCAAATTAGGTTATTTATTTAATAACGACTCCGTCTTAATCACTGCCGATATTTTAATTCTTAATGAATCTGTTAGTTTTACTCGTGATAATAATGAGTTACAATCACCGTCGATGATATCATCCTCGGTGGTTGCCGCCCCAGTGTCAGATGTACTGAGCGGGAAATTCACATGGAAAGTGCATAATTTTAGTCTGTTTAAAGAAATGATAAAGACACAGAAGGTAATGAGCCCGGTTTTTCCTGCTGGGGAGTGTAATTTGAGAATTAGTGTATATCAAAGTTCGGTTAATGGGCAGGAACACTTGTCAATGTGTTTGGAGAGTAAGGACATGGAGAAGACAGTGGTGTCCGATAGGAGTTGTTGGTGTTTGTTTAGAATGTCAGTGTTGAATCAGAAGCCGGGTTCTAATCACATGCACAGGGACTCCTATGGGAGGTTTGCAGCAGATAACAAGAGTGGTGACAATACAAGTTTGGGATGGAATGATTATATGAAGATGGCAGATTTTGTTGGGCCTGACTCCGGGTTCTTGGTGGATGATACTGCTGTCTTTAGTACGTCCTTTCATGTGATCAAGGAGATGAGTAGCTTCTCAAAGAATGGAGGTTTAATTGGATGGAGGAGTGGGGGTGGAGCGAGGAAGTCTGATGGGCATATGGGAAAGTTTACTTGGAGGATCGAGAATTTCACGAGGTTGAAGGATCTTTTGAAGAAGAGGAAGATCACTGGGCTTTGCATCAAGAGCAGGAGGTTTCAGATTGGGAACCGGGATTGCCGTCTCATTGTTTATCCCAGAGGTTTGCAGGACTATATACATATTGATTGTTTGTTTTTGTTGATATCATTACATTTTGTCATCTAATTGTTGTCAATTAGCTGCTATGTTTGATGTATTCAAGTATATATGACATATTTTTATTATGTGGATAAATGATGACTAGATGTTCCTCAATTATTTTTATTGATGAATGACAAGGGATGACCGTTTTTCCGTAATTTGTCTGAGCCAGGTTCATAGCTGCTTAGGATAGTGGTTGGATGAAAATTTTCTTGTGATTCATGGTGTTGGAGCAGTGTAACATTCATTTCGTTCATCATTTGTACTCTGATTTTTCCGCTTTGAAATTATTTGAGTTTGGATGACACTTGCTTACGTTGTGCCTACTAGAGTGTAAGTGACGGCAATTGTTCATATGCTGAAAGAGCATGACCATTTGGGTCTTACCAATACTGAAATTTCATGGATTTTAATTTAATTGAACTTGATGCTTAGGTTGTCCTAAGGAAGTGACTTTGCAACCATGAATTGTGGCTTTCATTAACACTTGGATCTTTGGACTTGATATTGTATGAACTTGCTCAATTTGAGACCGAGCTGATGTAAGTTTCCCGTATAATTGATGGTATCAGGGCAGTCTCAGCCACCATGCCACCTTTCAGTGTTTCTTGAAGTTATGGATTCACGGAATACTTCTAGTGATTGGAGCTGTTTTGTGAGCCATCGATTGTCAGTTGTGAATCAAAAAGCAGAGGATAAATCTGTCACAAAGGAATCTCAGAATCGCTATTCCAAAGCTGCAAAGGACTGGGGTTGGCGAGAGTTCGTGACTCTTACCAGCCTATTCGATCAAGATTCTGGGTTTCTTGTCCAAGACACTGTTGTATTCTCAGCAGAGGTTCTCATTTTAAAAGAGACTTCAATAATGCAGGACTTTACCGATCAGGATATTGAGTCAAGCAATGCTGGTTCGCAAATAGACAAAGTTGGGAAAAGAAGTTCATTTACTTGGAAGGTGGAAAACTTCTTGTCATTCAAGGAAATAATGGAAACACGGAAAATTTTTAGCAAATTCTTTCAGGCTGGTGGATGTGAGCTTCGGATTGGTGGGTGCTTGCCTGATTTCTCTCCACTCAAAATGTTGTTGTATTTGTTTACCTTTATTTGACTGATAGTTAATTGCTTAATTATGCAGGTGTATATGAGTCCTTTGACACCATCTGTATATATTTGGAGAGTGATCAATCAGTTGGTAGTGATCCAGATAAAAACTTTTGGGTCAGATACAGAATGGCTGTGGTGAATCAGAAGAACCCAGCCAAAACTGTGTGGAAGGAGTCTTCTATATGTACAAAGACGTGGAATAATTCTGTTTTACAATTCATGAAGGTGTCTGATATGTTGGAAGCGGATGCAGGCTTTCTCATGCGTGACACTGTTGTTTTTGTTTGCGAAATATTGGATTGCTGTCCTTGGTTTGAGTTTTCTGACCTGGAGGTTAGTATTTCCGGACCTGCTCAATCTAATCATTTATATGGAAGTTATTCTGTACAAGTTTTATTTGTTCATTTGATGCTGTATTTGGACCTATAGGTGTTAATTGCTTTGTCATTGGATTCTTGAAAATATTTTCACTACTTACTAGAAGCTGGTGTCATATTGGCGAAGATGGAGCTAATGATTGTCACAGCACCCCTAACCTTCTAGCCGTTCCTTGTGCAATATGGACATTGATGTGTGCTAAAAAGGCATTCAAAGGGGTCTACATTATGATATTGTTATCAATAAGTTCTATTGTATGTTGAAATTAATTCTTCGTGGAAGATTGTAATAAGAGAACATCTCTGCCATAGCATTTCTGGATCTACCCCATATCCTGCAAGGAGGTTTCAGTAACGTTTAACTTTTGTCACAGCCTTTGTTTTTTCATGTACTGGGTTAAGTTATTTCAGATGTCTACTTCCTGTTTGACGTTGTATATGCCAATGGTGTCGAAGTTTTAGTTGAATGCTGTTCTGCCTCATGGCCATGCCAGGGTATAAGGACCTACATTTGAGATCCAAATACCTTATTTGTCTCTGAGACCTGGCTGTTAGAAGTTCAGTTTAACAAAAGTGAAACTTTTATTGAGGGGCTTTACATGCTTTAGATGTTATAGCACAAATTTATATTGGTGTGAAACTGGAGATGTTTTTCTGTAGAATCTTTTTCATTCTGGTTTGTACTATTCAACAGATCTATAAAGCAATTGAATGCAGCATTTGATTTTGCCTTCTCTTTTTTATGTCAAGAGTTACACATGACACCGTTTATCTGTGGTTTTCTTCTGTCAGGTTTTGGCTTCTGAGGATGATCAGGACGCTTTGACAACTGATCCTGATGAACTCATTGATTCCGAAGACAGTGAAGGAATAAGTGGAGATGAAGAAGATATTGTAAGGAGTCTTCTTTCGAGAGCTGGATTTCATCTCACATATGGAGATAATCCTTCACGGCCACAGGTCACTCTGAGGGAAAAGCTTCTGATGGATGCTGGTGCAATTGCTGGTTTTCTGACTGGACTTCGTGTGTACCTTGATGACCCAGCTAAAGCTAAGCGCTTGCTTCTACCAACAAAGCTCTCTGGTGGTAATGATGGAAAGAAAGTCGCAAAGGCTGATGAATCTTCCCCCAGTGTGATGAATTTGTTAATGGGAGTTAAAGTTTTGCAGCAGGCAATCATTGATCTACTTTTGGATATAATGGTTGAATGCTGCCAACCTTCAGAAGCAGGGTCTCCTGGTGATTCTTCTGATGCAAATTCTAAACCTCCTCTTGATGCCAGTGGAGTTGCCAGACCATTGGAATCTGATAGGGAAAATGGAGCGATAGAGTCTGCTCATTCTCCTGTGTATGAGAGACTGGACACTGGTACGGACGATAGTAGCACTACATCTGCAGTACAAAGTTCTGATGTGAATGGGATTGATATACCTGAAAAAGCAGTTCCTGGACAGCCTATTTCTCCGCCAGAAACATCTGCGGGGGGCTCTTTGGAAAGTTCTTTTCGCTCTAAGGTATGAGTTTGGATATGAACTGATGATCTTCCTGGCTTTCTTCTTTTGTTTTAACTTCTTGACCAAATTGGTTATCAGACTAAGTGGCCGGAGCAATCTGAGGAGCTTTTAGGATTGATTGTAAACTCACTGAGAGCCCTAGATGGAGCTGTTCCTCAAGGCTGTCCAGAGCCAAGACGACGTCCACAGTCTGCACAGAAGATTTCTCTTGTATTGGATAAGGCTCCTAAGCATCTGCAGCCGGACCTAGTTGCTTTGGTACCCAAGTTGGTGGAACATTCAGAGCACCCACTGGCTGCGGATGTGCTTATTGAACGGCTTCAAGTGCCAGATGCTGAGCCTGCATTAAGGATACCTGTAAGATGGCTTAAAAGGGATTTTCAATCCTCTTACTTTAATGGGACTTGGGTCTTGTTTTTAGTTTTGCTATTACAAAGTAGAAGAGATCCAGAACGTTAATCTTGGTCTTAGATGTATTATATTTAATGGGCTTTTTGTTAGAAGGAAAAAGAAAAAAGGGAATTTTGTTCCCACATCATCCGTTGCTTAATTATGATGCTTTTTTCTTATAGGTTTTTGGTGCTCTTAGTCAACTGGACTGTGGCTGTGAAGTATGGGAACGTGTTTTATTAAAATCTTTGGAGCTTTTGACAGACTCAAATGATGAACCATTGGCAGCAACCATAGACTTTATATTTAAAGCGGGATCCCAGTGTCAACATCTTCCTGAAGCAGTATGCATTTCTTATATCCTCATCAAACTCTCCTCCTGGACTTAGTTTTCCCTTAGGTATGTTTAATATTGTTTCTTACCATCTGCAGGTCAGATCAGTTCGTGTTAGGCTTAAAAATTTGGGTGCAGAGGTGTCTCCTTGTGTCCTTGATTTTTTAAGTAAAACTGTAAATAGTTGGGGAGATGTTGCTGAAACTATACTTAGAGATATTGATTGTGATGATGATTTTGGTGACAATTGCTCGACAATGCCTGGTGGGCTCTTCACGTTTGGTGAGAATGAGCCTACTTCTGATAGGTTACATGTGGTGGATGACCTGGCTTTCCATGCTAGTTGTCATTTTGCTGATATTTACATCCTGATTGAGATGTTATCAATACCTTGCCTTGCTGTTGAAGCTGCTCAGACATTTGAGAGAGCTGTTGCTCGAGGAATGATTGTGGCTCAATCTGCGGCCATGGTTTTGGAAAGGCGGCTTGCTCAAAGGCTGAATTTTAATGCCAGATTTGTTGCAGAGAATTTCCAGCATGCAGATGTGGTGGATGGGGAAGCCACTGAGCAGCTAAGAGTCCAACGTGATGACTTTACCTGTGTTCTTGGTCTTGCCGAGACGTTGGCCCTGTCAAGAGACCTTTGTGTGAGGGGGTTTGTGAAGATACTGTACACCATACTATTAAAATGGTATCCTGACGAGTCCTATCGAGGTAGGATGCTGAAGAGACTGGTTGACCGTGCTACCAGCACTACAGAAACTAGTCGTGAAGTAGATTTAGACTTGGAAATTTTGGTTACTTTAGCATGCGAGGAGCAAGAAATTGTTAGACCTGTTCTAAGCATGATGCGGGAAGTTGCTGAACTTGCAAATGTGGATCGGGCAGCACTTTGGCACCAGTTATGCACTAGCGAAGATGAAATTATTCGTATACGTGATGAGAGGAAGGCTGAAATATCAAATATGGTCAAAGAAAAAGCTCTTCTCTCACAAAAATTGAGTGAATCTGAGGCCACAAACAATCGCTTCAAGGTACGTTATGTGACTGACTGATGATACCATCTGGGGCATAACTGTTACATCTTAATTGTTTGAATTGACTTCATTTATGATTTGACAGTCTGAAATGAGAGCTGAGATGGATCGCTTTGCTCGGGAAAAAAAAGAGCTTTCTGAACAAATACAGGAAGTTGAAAGTCAGCTTGAGTGGCTCCGCTCTGAGCGGGATGATGAAATTACAAAACTCTCTGCTGAGAAGAAAGTTCTTCAGGATCGTCTTCATGATGCAGAGACGCAACTCTCCCAGTTGAAGTCTCGGAAACGCGATGAACTGAAGGTAGTAATACTTTCTAATCTTTTAAATTCTTTTTTCAATTTCTATTTACCTTGCTCCTTTCATTTTATTAAGTTGTCTTTATACTTGTTAAAAGGTAGCTGATGCTGCCCAGATAACCTTTAAACAATTACTTGTCCATTTTCTTTTTATTCAACATTGATGGTTTTATTGTCTCATTTGTATATTACTCTGATGAGTATTCATCTGCTGATATATTGGCCACCTTATATTTATTATATCCTTCATATGTACAGCTTTTTTGATGCTTTTTTCTGACAATAATTTATGATGCAACAGAGAGTAGTGAAGGAGAAAAATGCTCTTGCTGAAAGATTAAAAAGTGCTGAAGCTGCCAGGAAACGATTTGATGAAGAACTGAAACGTTATGCAACGGAGAATGTGACGAGGGAAGAAATATGTCAGTCACTTCAGGATGAAGTACGAAGACTGACGCAAACAGTTGGACAAACTGAAGGAGAAAAGAGGGAGAAGGAAGAGCAGGTTGCTCGATGTGAAGCATATATTGATGGCATGGAATCAAAATTGCAGGCCTGCCAGGTTTCCACTGCAACAATACTTATGCCTTTTTTCATATATATATATATATATACATCAGCATCATCCTCATCACCTCTTCTTCATCCCAACCTTTCTTTGTGTTTCTCTTTTTCTTGGTTCATCGACTATAGACTTGAAGTGCATTATGTCATTGGCCATTGAAAGAGTCATGCCCTAGCAGTCACAATGTGCTTTTACATGTCTCTTACTCATTTTAAGCATTTTTGTCTTTGATTGGTTCAATGCTTTGCTTACTGGATATGACCTATGGGTAATCTTGAATCAGCTCATTTAGTTAATAGCTTTAACATGTAATGTCTGAATCACTGAACTTATCATCTGTCAGCATTTTTTTTTGGGTCTGTCTGCCTAGGTCCTATAGATTCAAACCGTTTGAGTTTGAATATAACTGGGCTTCAGTTAGCATAATAATCATCTGTTATAAGCCTATCTTAAATGGATTCTCGGAAGTTATTCATCTTGTGTGCCTTACCTTTCTTGTTCTATTTCATTTTTGTCTTTTGCAGCAATATATTCACACCCTTGAGGCTCAACTTCAAGAAGAAATGTCAAGACATGCCCCACTGTATGGTGCTGGTTTGGAAGCTCTTTCAATGAAAGAGTTGGAGACACTAGCACGTATTCACGAGGAAGGGCTTAGGCAAATCCACAATCTACAACAATGTAAAGGCAGTCCTGCTGCCAGTCCTCTTGTGAGCCCTCACTCTCTTCCACATAATCATGGGCTATATCCGACTGCACCACCTCCATTGGCTGTTGGGTTGCCTCCATCTATTATGCCAAATGGTGTTGGGATTCACAGTAACGGACACGTGAATGGTGCTGTTGGACCGTGGTTCAACCATACTTAATTAGGGGATCAGTTGTTCCTATTTAGTAACGAATTTGTTCACCTATATTGAGCTGGGTGACATCTCTGTACCAAGGGATGTGCATTTTGATTTACGTATTGGCATTTTTGCCTGGTAGGACTGTTGGTGCACGGTTCTGGGAAAAGGAATGGGTGGTTAGCATTTCATTATTTGTATTGCGGGAATGTGTCCAATAGAACTGACAGTTGCAAAATGCCATAATTGCTTCCTTTTTTTTTTTTTTTTTCCTTTTTCTCTCATAAAGTTAATTATAGGTCATTGAAAAGTGTTGTTGTGCTTATCTTTTTTTTTTTTTTTTCGGTTCTCTGTCCGTTCATTTCTTCTTAAATCATTTTTTTCCTTTATTTTGGTGCCCGTTGTATTGTTGTTGGTGGAGCAATATTGTTTTTATGGCCGTAGGTAAATGTGTGCCTGTTTTAGTTGGGAATTAGCTTATCAGTCTTAAAGCAGGATTAACGAGATATTCACACTCAGGTTCATAACAAACTTAACGTTTGAAGTGGCCGTAATCATCGGATCAATTGTGATCAATTGAGTTGATGGGATTTGTGAAATACTTAACACGTTTATTAGGATAGCTTGAAGTTGTAGAAGAAGAATCAACAGACGCGGGAATCGATGACATGAATGTACAATTCAACTGCATATAGCACGTAATCTAGCAATTCATTTGGTATGGTGAGTTGACATTTCTGCTGTTTCCTCCTGGATCACGAAATTATGTAGAATTTGAGTGGGCGTGTGGTTCATTGCATTGTTTTCCTGCGAGTTATTTCATTTCAATTGGTTATATAATACTAGTACTCGGATCTTCATATAATAGATAGCAATTTCATTACGTCAACAAAATGTAGAGCCCTAAGCAATCTAATTTTCTTGTTTTCACGCATAGGACAACATTTAATTTTCTTACTAAGTTAATTAGATCAACTACCTTAATGTAGCTTATTTTTGGATCAGTAATACTAGGCTTACTAGTAGTAATGTGGTTTCTTTTCAAAAAAGAAGAAAAAAAAAAAAAGAAAAAAATAGTAATGTGGTTTTTATCAATTGGTTAGTGAAATTGAGTACTTAATCATTTTGTAAATCGTAAAATTTATTACTCCCTTTCAAAACTCTTAAAAATAAAATTATTACCCATAAAATTTATCACTTCCATTCAAAATCTTTAAAAATAGAATTATTACCCATATAAGACTATTCTACAGCAACTATTATTATTACTCATGTTCTATAGCAACTAATTTTGTTATTGCGAAAACGAATCACTGCTGAAAAGGACTAAAATCAAACATTTTTCCGACATGCATCACTAGGAAGTTGCTTTAAATAGAAAATAAGAGAAAAAAAAAAAAAAAGGTTTAACTTACTTTGCATGAACATTTTGACGTTATAATTCATATGCACGAGTTTTCATCCACCATGTAAGGAAAACAAAAACTAGAGGGAAAGCATATGGATATGATTAATGCATTTAGAGTCGTATGACTAAGAACAGAAGAAAAAATATAATCCAACAAACGTGGCCGATAAACATCGTTTGACTAATTTTATACCCGAACTTTCTAAGACAATTTTCCTATGATTTTTCTTACTATTAATTTCCTTCACACGTAATTCTCTAACATAGCTGTTTAATTATAAGCTGATCACATTTTGTATCCGCAATTCGCAAACCTCAAAATAGTAATAAAACCCGATCTTCTCATTCTCTTTTGATCCACTGATTATATTGCAACAAAAAATAAAAATAAAAATAAAAATTGCTATTTGTTTTTTATCATCATCATCATCATCATCATCATCATCGAGAGAGAGAGAGAGAGAGAGAGATAGAGACTGAATTAATTAATATTCTTTGTTCCTTTATCTTCAGGTCAAAATTGAGCATTTCTGAATTGGTTATGCGCTGGGCTTCTCCTTTTACACACCTGTCTAACCATCACTTAAATTTTATCTCTGTATATCTGACTTGAGAAAACTGTAATTCATTCCCTTTTCGTTGTTTTTTTTTTTCTTTTTGTGTTCGGTACTTTAAAATGATCAACATTGAATAAACGATGCTTTTGCAGCATGAAGAAAGTTTGTTGGCCTTACTTTGATCCCGATTTTCAAAATCTCCCCGAGAGGATATATGGCCCCATGTAAGCACAACTTGCCTGTCAACGGCGGCATATAAATACCATTTGTTTTGATTGAAAATTTCTGATGAGGCGTTTACGTTACGTTGTTTCATGCAGGTGTAGAGTTTGCATTGATAATGAAAGCATGGAAGACTGTACTTTAGTGAAGGTAGATAGTATGAACAAGCAAGGCCTCGTCCTGGAATTGGTGCAAGTTTTGACTGACATGAATCTCACCATTTCTAAAGGCTTCATTGCCTCCGATGCCTGCTGGTTTATGGATGGTAACTCAATATTTCATTATATTCTATTTTATGATCAAAACCTAGCTAATTCATATATAATTTGATTAATTAAAATAAAAACTTGTTGTTTTTGCAGTTTTCCATGTGAAGGATGAGCACGGGCACAAACTTACGGATCAGAAAGTCATCAACTATATCCAGCAGGTACTCATCATATTAATTTCACCAAAAACCGAGTTAGGCTCGACAAAATTTTACATACAATTACGTCCAAATTTATATTTATGATTTATGTAATATGCATGCACTGCATGCAACCATGCAGGCTATAGGTACAACCGCAGAGATTCCAAGCTCCGCCGTCGCAAAAACCTACACCAACAAAGCTGTATTCGGCTCCGAACATCCTAGCGAACACACCGCCATCGAAATGACCGGAATCGACCGCCCCGGTCTTTTTTCCGAAATCTCCGCCGCTCTAGCCGACCTTCAGTGCAACATCGTAGAAGCACACGCATGGAGCCACAACGATCGCCTGGCTTGCGTCGCCTATGTTTCCGATCAATCTACCGACACGCCAATCAAGGATCCACTCCGTCTCGCCTCCATCGAGGACCACATGACCACCGTGCTACACAACGCTGCGGATCTGAGCCCCAGCGGGACTCACATCAATCCGTTAGAAGTGAAGAAAATTAGCGGCGGATTTCCTGTGGGAGATGTGATCAAAACTAACGTGGAGAGAAGACTGCACCAGCTTATGCTTTCTGCTAGGGATTTTGACGGACCTTATGCGCCGGCTAATACGAGGGCGACGGAATTAGGGTTGGGATCGAACGGTGAGGAAGACGGGAGGAGAGCGGGGGTGTGGATTGAGAGTTGCGATCAAAAGGGGTATTCGATTGTAAGTGTGGAGTGTAAGGATAGGCCAAGACTTATGTTCGATACGGTGTGCACGCTTACGGATATGCAGTACGTTATATTTCATGCTTCTGTTAGTTGTCACGGAGATTATGCATTTCAGGTACCGTACGTACGCGCAAGTCGATATGTGAATAATCACAATATATATATATATATATTTTAAAATTATTTTTGTTCATTTACATAATTTGATAATTCAACGTGCGTATAATGTGTAATATAATTAGAATTTTATTTCACAAGGAGTACTTTATTCGACATATAGACGGCTGTGCCTTGAATACCGAAGGTGAAAAAGAACGGGTAATCAAATGTTTAGAAGCTGCCATTGAACGCCGGGTTTGTAAGGTACGTACCGTAACGTAAGTAATTAAAATTAAGCATACTAACCAAAATATATTTAATTAATAAATTCTGATCCATCATCTTCAACATGAACTTGATGATTCATGATTGATTTTCTTTTACAAAAAAAAAATATTTCAGGGAGTGAGACTGGAGTTATGTGCAGCCAACAGAGTAGGATTGCTTTCGGATATAACCAGAGTTCTGAGAGAAAACGGTCTAGCGGTTGTGCGAGCAGATGTAGCAACGCAGGGAGAGAAATCGGTGAACGCGTTTTATTTGAGAGACATATCGGGGAATGAAGCACTGGACATGGATTTTGTGGAGAGATCAATGAAGAAAGAGATTATGGGTCCAGTGGATCTTGCAGTGAAGAACGATACCAAAAATATTACACCACCAGAACCAGAATCGGCACCTAGCTCGCCGGTGAGGTCGCCTCGTTTCTCTTTTGGAGACTTGCTTAGGTCTAAAATTGGACGTTTCTCTCATTATTTTGTTCCCATCAAGTGATGCATGTAAATATATATATATATATATATATATACAATTAATGTCGTACAGAAATAAATAATTACTTGTACTGGTCGTGCATGCATGCTTGGTTACTGTATATTAGGGGTTGTAATTTCAATTAGCTAATTGTATTTGTTTGAATTAATGACTGCTTTGACTGTAAATAAAATTATTCTTTTCATTTGAAGTTCAAACATTGGTTAATGCATATGATTATGAATTATGAATCCCATATATATGTGTATAGAATACTCATCTCTAAATTATATTAAGAATAATGTTAAATATTTATCTCAAATTACTAAGGACTCTCAATTGCATTAATATTTAATTGAATCCTGAGCTTCCTCCTATGTCGGATTGTGGTAGCCCCACAATGGAACTGGAAGCCCAATTTTATAGTTTGTATTAATAATATCGTTTTGAAGATGACCGGCCCCGATGTATGTAGCAGGGATGAAATTCTCCCAATCCCATACGCCATGATATAAAATTTAAAGCCCAAAAAAAAAAAAAAAAAAAAAACCAATTTATTTGTTTATTTAAAGAAACGAAGAATTGAATCAATTGATTAAAAAACTAAGGATTGAAGCTTTGTTCACTTCAGCTGTCATAATAATTACTCTCTCCATTAGCTCACAGTAACAGACCTGCCATATTTTCAAGAGCAGTTGTGGTTGCATGTAAATTTACTTTGTACAGGAACCGCACGTGAGGAAGAATAACCAATTAATCATTTTTTTTCCTTCGATTTGTGTGATCGATCTATGCTCGCAATATCATGTAAATTTTGGAGCAGGCTATATAGTCGGTAAAAATTGATGAAGGATATGAGTCATGTCATGACTTGCTTCATTATTAGCCAGAAGATTTCAAATCTTAAATCGGGCATGAGTATGCTAGATAAACATCATATAGACTGTTGGGATTTGTTGGGATTGGGGAGAGAGAGAACTTGTTTAAAAAGACCTAGAAAGAGATTCTTCTTCCTAGTTTGAGAAATAAAATTACAGGTCATATGTGACAATAAAAAATACATTTTATAGTTTTTAATAGAGTAAATTAAGAAGAGGAGTTAGTAGGATTTTTGTATGGGGGTGGCAATAAAACCATACTTATTTTTGTTTTATAATGTTTTAATGTAAAAACTTTGAAAACCAATAATTATATTTGACATATGAATAAACCAGCTATTTTTAAAGTTGCTTATGCTCTCTTTGTGAAATTTACTAACAGAAGAGAATCTGATTGTATATTTCTTTAAACGTGAAAAAGTGTATTCCTATTTTCTTCTATCATGTCAATTAAATTCTGAATACAGAAGTTAAAAAAAAATGTCAATATCTGTTTCATCATTTATTCTGACAATCTAATTATCTACCCAAGTCTCATATTTAACCTCCTAAGCCATATAGAATGCAAAATCATATGAAACACATCAAATCTTTTAGCCGGCTGGTTCAACTCAAAATGTCTTCTCGCAGCTTTTAAATTCTCCTTTAGCCTCTTGTATTTCTCCTGAGGAACTGCCATTAACACTTCCTTTAGTCTTGGAATATCCGAAACCTTAAGTTCAATCGAAAACGCCTCCCATCTCAACACATCGCTGAAAGGCAACACATAATTCTCCGACAGAATTACAGGAACACATTCGGCATAAATGGACTCCACAATTCTGGGGCTAGCTACTTCATACCCACTTGGACATAGACAAAACCTGGATTGTATCATAAACGAGAAGTAGTCAAGGTCTTTGGGAAGGTATTCAAAAACCTTGAGATCGTTGTCACGCTTCTTCCAGTGTTGGAGCAGGAACTGGCGGATTTGGCCGTGGAGTCCGCCCGCAAAGAATCCAAGATAAGGTCGCGGTGCGTTGAATGGTGGAGGGGAGAGGAGCTTGGGGGAAACAACGCCGGCGTATAGGTGGATTTCTGGGAGGGGCACATCTTTCTGAGGGTTAAAGCCTTCAGAGCTGTTAGCGTTGCAGAGGACCCGGATTGATGCGTTGTAGAGCTGAGAGTTGCCCCGTGATGCATGAGGACCCTAAAATGCCATGCAATGTAAAATAGAAATCAAGTTCATGATGACATGTTAATATATAAATTTGTGGAACAAAGTTTTTCGTTTGGCTTTTCAGTATGCAGAAGCTAGCTAGCTAAGGTTAATTTAATTATGCCAATCTCTTAAAAACAAAATGACATTTCATGATTCCTGAAAATAAAATGTGATCGAAACTAATAATTTTGATCATTAAGTTTATCTTGGAAGCTAACTTACGTAGCCTTGCGTAAAGTTCAAATCATATTCTGTCTGTGAATTAAAGAATTAAAGACAAATACTTCATTATTCAACCCATAATTAAAACCCCTTAAATTATTTAGGTAAAAGACAATTGCAAAGTATTTGAAATGGGATTCAATCTAAAGATATATATTCTAGACAATGACTTCCACCAAGGCCAACATATTCTCAGAGGGGCTATGATAACTAAGAAAAAGGTGGACAAAATGATGAATATGTGCAAAGGCTTCTACCTTAAGGACAAAGAGAAACCCTAGAAAAGGAACAGCTTTATATGTATGAAAAGAGATCAAAGAGGTCAAGAAACTCACCCAGTCATGACAAGCAAGCATGAAATGATCTGCCCCACCAGTTCTATTCCAAAAGGGGTATTTGCTGGAGACCACCCTCACATAATCAGCAACAAATTGCTTTAGCGGAGTGAGGTTATAGGATTGAGGTTTATAAAGGTATTTGACGATCCAGGTGACACTGAAAGGCAAATAGTAAACGTGAGCTCGATCAGGATCACTTGTCTTGAACCTCTTAGCACCATGCTCAATTTCTGATATGAACCTTCCTTCTATTGTGTACAAGTCCTTGCATGGCCCGTAATGTGTCATGGGTAGCTCCCCTTCTCTGTACACATAAACCTTGAATCTCCTTTCCATCTCCACATAACTCCTGAAATTTTAATTTTATAAGTTAAAAACAGCCGGATAACATTGTCACTAATTAAGTCAAAATTGGCTTTAGTTTGTGCGGAATTAATCGCTCAGTGCTTACACCGAATTAGAGTCTAATGATTCTAAATCATCGCATGATTGTAATGATAAGGAAAGCAGTGATTATGATATCAGTAATATGTAAATATAATAAACACTAGCATGAGTAATTTAGGTTCCTATATGTGGCAATCCTAGAATTAAAAATACTAAATTGTTACTCCTTAAGAAATAGTGCTAAACACTACAATTAAAATATCTGATAAATATAAATCTATATTTAGATGCTTTAAATGGAAGCCTTCTCTATTGGAATCTAATTAAAACACAGAGATAATTAATCATTTGATCTGGAAAATTACACACGTTTTTTTGGTGTTCTCAACAGCACCTATCATCTGCAATGGCAAATTGTAAAAAGTTTTCAATTAGCCACTAGCAGAATATTGGTAAATTGGATGAAGTAACATTTTCAGGACCGCCCTGCCCTAAAACAATGAATGGATATGTTAATGAGTAGAAAACGCCGACTTTTTGCAGTAGCTATGATGCATAGCTAAGAGTAATAAATTGTGAAACTGATCAAAGGAGAACAATGAATGATTGCATGCGCATTATACCTACAACATGCGTCAGTTTCAAGAATTCTTCCATTACACACAGAAAGAAAAACCGGTGCTATCTATCTTTATATTAATTGGTAACTTGGAAGCAAAGCAGTTTAAAATACAAATAATAATTAATTAGTATATTATGATAAATCGGGAAAAAGGAAAAGAAAACTTACTGATAAAACGCGCTAGGGTTACGATAGATTAGGGGCTCAGGAACAAAATCGTCACCGTTTTGGATGATGATTGATGATACATTTCCATTCAGAGCTGCCTTCCGAATCGAAGCTCGCGCTCTAGCCAGTCCTTGGTTCAGCTCTTGTTTTTTACTCAATGATTTTCTCTGTAATAGATAATGATAAAATTATTAAACTATATTACATACGAAGAAGAAAAAAAAATTAAATAAACTTTTTCTCAAAGCCAAAAAAAGAAATCATCATGAAAAGCTTGTTTGTCAGGTGTTGACGGAACGTACTGGTTGTTTCTGAATCACTGTAACATCTGTTGAGTTTCTGAGCCGGTTCATCTCTAAACCGCCGCTAGATCCAGTAAAACGAACGGCTCGGAATTGATGATCAGAGATTGCTGAAACGGTTCTTTGCAATGCAGCCGTGGGTACCGATACTTCAAATTTAAATTTTGAAGCAATTGGGAAGCTCTTGAAGGAGGAGCTAAGAAAGCCACCTGAGAGGATCAAAACGAAGACGACCGAGAAAGCACAGAACACGAAGATAGCCGGCGTGAAATATCGGGGGCAATTCTCCATCGTAAATGAGTTGGAGTGGTGTTTGGTCGGTGAGAAATCGGTTTCTTGGGAAATATATTAGGGAGGGAAAACTAGTATTTGTAGAGAAATTGAAACGACGTACGAAGACTTAAGTCGGAAGAGAAATTCTATTTAAAGTGTGTAAGAGTGGTGAAATGACTTGTCATAATTCAAGATTTTGAAAAAATTAATAGGGATAATTTAGTAAATTTAAAGTGTGATGCCATCCCTCTCATTTTGAAAATTTCTTGCCCCCATATCTTACGAAAATAGTTTGTCAATTTTCTATCCCAAAATTTACGCAAATTTGTCTGTCAATTTTTGAATGGAAATTTACCAAAATTGTCTGGAAAATTTTTGAGTGAGAAATTATTGTGACACACGATTGAGGGATATTCATTTTACATTTACAAGATATTTGTAAACTAATATACACATTCTATTTATTCGAAACGTATCTCACATTAAACATTAATTTTCCTATATGTGTATATATGCCACATAATTTCTTTCCTTTTTTTTAAAAAAATTCATTATCTATAACAAAAATATATGTATATATATATGATTAATTTTATTATGTATAGCATTATATTCATAAAGTTAAACATGAAATTTGGATCATGCGCATAATCATATAACTAATAAATATATATCCTAGCTAAAATATGACAAACCAATTTAAATTGAACATAAATTTAAACCAAAAGCTACGAGATCAGTTAATTATTTGTTTGGCTGATAATTAATTAATTAAAATCATTCAAGCTATCTATATGAACACGACAGTACTACAGTCACTAACTAATTACAGAAGCTAATTAAATATAAATATATGTATATATTAATTACAGACGTCGGAGCCTGAGATTAAGCCGTCTCAGCCACACCGAATGCATCACCATATGCATTAAATCATAAGGTTTACTCGGCCGATTTATCACAAAATGCTTTTGCACCTGAATCACTCTCTTCTGCTTCTGCAAGTATTCTTCTTCAGGAATTTCTTGCAAAATTTTCTTAATTTCCGGTATCCTTGCCACCGGAATGTAAACGGAAAACTGGCTCCAATCCAGGACATCGCTGAAAGGAAGCACGTAATGATCGGAGATTATCACCGGAACGCAACCGGCATGTATAGATTCCACCACTCTAGGGCTTGCAACTTCATAACCGCTAGGGCACAGGCAGAATTTGCTTTGTCCCATTAGTTGAGTGTAATTTAGGGTTTTGCGGAGGTATTCATGAACTTGAATATCTTCATCTTTGTCTTTCCAATGAGTAAATAGTAGCTTTCTGACGTCACCGTGTGCACCACCAGCAAAAAATGCAAGGATCGAACGGTTTGTTAAGGCTTGTCTGAGTTGCGGTGGTCCTAAAGATCCACGTTTGAGGTAAATTTCTGGCAAGGAGACATCTCTCACTGGTTGGAACCCTTCTGATGAGTTTGCATTGCAGAGAACTCTGATGAAATACTTGTAAAGCTCTGGATGAGAGGCCGAAACATCCGGCGCCTGTAATGTTACTTCCATGAATAACAATTTATAGATACAAGCTATTTGCATTATTTATAGATGCAACTATTTATGTACAATTTAAATATAAATATTACTAATATTGATAGAAATTTAACCATACAAATTGAGTCGAACAATGCAAATTATATATATATACAAATACATCCAGTTGGATTGCGCCACATCAATCTGTCTGTACGTATTCTTCATATATATTTTATATATATATATATATTTATATATATATATATAATTGCCTCTTCTTGCCAAGACCAATCATCTTTAAAAAATAGTTTCTCTCTTAACAACAGGCCAAAAGCCTAGCAAATATTATGAATTAAAGAGAGGAAAATCATACCCAATCATGGCAAGAAATTAGAAAATGGTCGGCTCCGCTTGTTCTGTTCCAATAGGGATACCTACTGGAAATCGTGTAAATGTAATCCTTGACAATGTTTTGCAAGCGATCACGAGAGTAATTAGTGTAAGGTCTGTAAACGAATCGTATGATATTCACGATGCTAACAGGGAGGAAATAAGCAACGGCGTCGTCAGGACTGCGGGCCGCGAAAGGACTTTTGCCGCTTTCCAGTTCATCGATCAGTTGGCCCTCAATTGAGTAGATGTCATTCATTGGACCTCTATGAAAAAGCGGTTGCTCTCCTTCTCTGTATGCCCACACTCTGAATCGCTTCTCCATTTCCATATGACTCCTGTTAATGTAATGCATGCATGCGAATCAGTAAACATATGTAAGCAATAGGGTTTCATCTTTAAGGAATGTTTTCTACTAAATGTTTTATGGGACCATCTCAATGAAGCCAAAACATAAATTAATGTAAAGATTGTGTGTAGTAGTTTTCAGAATAGGCACCAAAATTTATGGATTGCATGCAGTATATGACAGGCAGAGCTAGCTAGGGTTAGAACTTAATAAACACAGTAAAAAAAAAAAAATCTCAATTCTGACCCACTCCATCGCCATACGATGCTGCTACATAACCCATCATGGGCCTTAATTAATCGATCTACATAATCTAATTTGACTTTCTTATAGCAAATAAAACGATGCAAACAACTTTATATATAACGGTAGAGAAAAAATTGATTTCAAATATATATAGAACGTTATCTGATTAAAGGAATAATGGCATGTTAGTAAAATTGATGATATTTCTCGAAAGTATCCCGGATGATGATTTGAACTTGATTTTAGCTCGAGAAAAGTGGGACAGTTGACTCATTTCGAACTGAAAAAAGGTCAAAATTAATAAGGAAATTGAAGTTTGAATTTTACTAAAACATATAGATGTAACTAAGTACAGTTCTGTTATCGGATGATACTCCATCAATTAAATGACTCAAGGATAAGAATAATTTCTTGTAATTCAAAACTGGGCTAGACTGAGTCCACATCAACAACAAAAGAAGAAAGGTAGAAGAAGAAATACTTAACTGATGAAAAGTACGAGGGTTCAGGTAAATGGAACCCCTGGGAACAAAACCTTCCACCTTGTTTGATACATAACTGTGCGATCGAGACGCCTGCCATATTGCTGCTCTTGCTGTCGCCAACCCATATTCCTTCGTCCCAAACGGACTCTTCTTCTGCACCTCCTAAAATATAATATAACAAAGAAAAAAAGTATATTAAATGTAAAAAGGAAGAAAACCATGAAAATCAAACTACATTCTATGGTTTTGAGCGCTTACCGTGTCACAATTGTTGCTTACATTATAAACAACTCTATCAAAGACCTCAAGGTTTTCTGTGTGATTGGAAAGAGATTGATCAGAACAAGCTGGGAGAAAATGGAAGTGATGATCGACGGTAGAGAAAAGGAGAATGAGAATGATTACAGGGTAGAGAAAGATAGGGGAACTGAATGTGAAATCACCCATTGTTATTGTGTTTAAAGCGCTAGCTCCTGGTTAATAATTAATACTTTGTAGAGAGAAATATTAGTAGATGTTTGGTCTATTATTGAGAAGACTCCTTGACTGCCTGGGAAGATAGGATTTAATTCTAAGTGTACTTGCTAAGAGAAGATGTTGGATTTAGTTGGGCTCTTCTTTTCCTTCTCCGTTTTGGATTCCCTATGTGCTTCTATACAGTTTGGCCATGTGTCCTCCTTTGGATTTTGACATCCCAAAGAGATATTGAATTCTACGGCTTGAGATTTGAGTCTATTTCGTAGTAGCCACGTCAAATGGTTGCGAGCGTTTTTCTAGAGAGTAAAGGATAGATATTTCCACCTAGCGGATCTATTGTGCATTCAGTTAAGTAATAATAATCCCTTAACTGAGGTAGAAATTGGATAATTGACATCAGATAGATCATAGATACTAAAGAAATTAAAAAAGAAAAAAAGAAAGCATTCAGAGAAAGAGATAGTACCTGTAGATGACGATTCGGGTTAATGAAGAGATAGAAATCTGAAGCAGAATGAACTAGTAACCAGAAATGTTGAAGTCTCCTCTTTGTTTCGTTCAAGTTACGAGACAAGTAACTATTGGCTTAAGTTCCTTTACCAATCTGGATGTGTTCTAAAGTAAGCCACGCATTGTGACCTTAAAAGTCTCAATCCATCTTTTTAATGAATTCAGGATTCAGGACTTTGCTACTATACATTTGTAATGTCTTTAGTGTCTTAGTGATCGATCTTGATGGAGCATGCATGTTGCCTGCTGCTTCTATTCTCAATTCAACGCCAACATTTTTTTGCAACTTTTCCAGTTAGAACAAATATATCTCGTCTGATCATAGAATTAAGTTTTGAACCAGTTAAACATCTCCATCTATGTCAACATCTTAGCATTGAATCAGTAGGTCGCGGTCATAAAAGTCACAACATCGATCTCATTGCAAATTAAATAGCCCCTTCGGATATTAACCTGTTGCAAAAGAAATTCTGCTGGATTAACGAATAGCTGTCACAATAGGATTCCATGTTGGGCGGAGCTAAGAGCTCGGCTGACAGTGACTACCGTGACAAAACAGGTTTCTGGTTTCAATCTGGTTTTGTTATCGATTCGGCAAAAGAGGAAAAGTAGATAATATCAGATAGCTCGTAGACTCGAACAAATATTTTTTTCGACCTTGGTAGCTCTGCGTCGTATGTAAATATGATTATTTATACCGTTCATTCAGAGGTACATCATAGAACAGTCAAGTTAACCAGGAACTTGCAGTATACAACAAAACAAGCATAAGGATATTTGTACAGTAACCTGTTGTTTGTGTCAATATTCATTAGACAGGACAACAACAAAAGAATGCTCTCTTCGGTAAAACCATGAAAAGGAAGCATGCAGCAAGGAAGGATCATGCTTTTGAACACCTGTTCCAAAATAACTTGCAATTAAGATAGTGAAGGAAAAGCAAGTAAGCAGAAAAAGAAAGAAACAGGGTAACCAATTTGTAGCAAGAGAGCAAGGAAGCAAAAGGTTCATAATTAACAGCTAACACAAACCAAAACACTAAAATCAAAATCAACGAAAAGGTTTTCAAGATAGAAGATTTTGGGGCAAGAATAAGTTATAGGCTTTGGAGCCAAGATTGGAAGTGAAATCTTACTATATGACAGCTAAAAATTAGAAAATTCTCCTTTGTCTCCTACTTACAGGATGCAAAATTTCTACCCCTTAAAAAGCCCTAATTTTTCCAATGATGTTCTTATGCCATTGCTGTCACACTCTTCAGTTTGAACCACATTGGGACTGTCAAATGGCATGACGTCCTCTAAAGGATAATTTCTGTTAGCATGTAGCGTACAGGAATTAACACCAATTCCCTTCAATATCACAGTTTTATGGAGTCCCCCAAGCAAGCCTTCATAGTCGGTGTCGCCGCATTCTCCTGCAAAGACCACCACATTCGACAAGTCCACGCCCCAACGGACATGAATATATCTGAAAATATGTACAAGAGGTTATTAGCAATCTCCACAAGAAGTAAAAATGGACTCAATTCAGTAACAAAATTGTACAACAGATACATGTAGCATATCAAAACAATTGCATAAGTGGGTCATATAATCCCATAATTGTCCGAACGTTCCTATTTGTTTCACAATTACAGCCATGCAATTAAAATACCTGAGAGCTTGGGATCGAGAAGCCAATACAGGTATCACGTGAAGCTTGGTACCATTGTGACAATAAATAACATGGCACCGAAGTGCCTGAATTCTCATCAGTTTCCTCAGTTCCTTGATGGGAGGAATCTGTGAAGACAAAAGTAGACATTAACTTCTGCTGTCTAATCAACATAAAGAGGGAGTTTATCCATAAGTTCAAAAGACAAAGTACCATTTGTGGATTTGTCACTTTGAATGCATAGCAATGCATAGTGGATCTCGATTCATCCTCTTCGACAATTTTTCCTCCTCTCTTTTTGTCATTCACAGAAGCAGCCCAACGAACTAAAGTCTTCCTCAAACCATCTCCACCCCAACGATATTCAGTATGAGAATGATAATCTACATCTACCACAAAGGGTAGCCCGGGAGTGTCTTCCATGCTTGATGATGGATAGCAGAGCTCACTACCACTATTGCAGATAAAAGCATCAAAATCTGATGGGCTTAAACCTCCTGACACCAGTAGAGAGTGAACCTCTGAGAAGGTCAATGCTGTTGATAAAACGAACCCAATAAATCCTTCCAGATTGTCCGTTGCTGCTGACTCAAAAACCTTTTTAATGATTTCAAGAAACTCTGAGGTTGCATCACAATCCACAGCAATGACAAAAATATACTTCCGCCTCCTCAACGATGGAAATTTACCAGTGCCAATATTAAGCTCTTCCTTTGGTGTCCCTGCAATGGCACCCTTGGACAATGTCAAGATGGCATTCTCTAATCTGTTCTTCCCAGTAACAGCATTTTCTTCCGTATCCTCAAGAGTGCTAACCCCTTCATTTTTCTCACCATCTAGTGACAGCTTCAAGTTCAAAGATAAATCCTGTATGTCTCTCAAGGAATCACTGGGTGAATCAGATTCCAGATTATCAAGTCCATCATCACTTCTCTCCCATTGAGGCTGCCTTGGTCTGCAACTGGCTATACGAGACAAGTATGTTTTACAGTGCTCAGGCCATGAAAACAAATGAATATTTTTCAGTCCATTCTGCCTGCATCTTGCCCAAAGCTGCTTATCAGATACAAGTTTAAGAAGGGCATCAGCAATAGACTGCTGATCATGAGGATCTACCAGCAGACCATTGTCAAGAACCTGCAACAAGTTCCATTATTATCTAAATCCATCACTTGAAACTTCTGATTACTCTTCAACACATAGACAAGTTAGAGATAGGAAGGCTCTAGAGATGGACAAACCCGATGAATGTCAACAGGACCCCCATTTTTTGTGGCAACTGTGGGCAAACCATGAGCTGCTGCCTGTTAAGCAAAAAGCTTGTATTAAATTGTCTAAGCTCTAAAATTTGAAGCATTAAGAACTGTAAATACTATATGAGAAGTGTAACCTCGATTAAAGTAAGCCCAAAAGGCTCAATGAAAGCTGGATTGATGAAAACACCCTACACCAACCACCAAAAAATAGATTAATAAATCTCACTGACGTCAAGGATGAAGAACACATATAATAGCGAAACTTAAGACAAAGCAAGACATTTCCTTTCTGCAAAATAATTGCATTAAAATTGAGAAGCAAAAGACTCATAGAACATGGTACCCGAGAAGTCTGTTTGCTAAAATATGGCAAATAGCAATGGTTTATCCCCAGGACTATAATCCTTGTTAACAGCAGAAAGCATATGTCTCAAGTTTAGAAAATACATGAGGAACTATACCTTTGTTTTAGCTGCTAGACGATAAATGTCAGGAACATCAGACTGCTTATGGTGTTTAGGGTATGCGACCTGACCATATAGATCATATTTGTCAATCAACTTAAGTATGGAAAGAAGCACCGATGCATTTGTGCCAGACATTTCATCAATATCATCTCGGTTTCCCATTATTAGTGTCTGCAACAACAAAAGATGGTAAAAGGTATCTCCAGAAAACTTGTTTATCAAAAAATTTTGAATAGGGGAGTCAAACTCATAAAAGGGGAAAAAAGATAAGTCAAAATCAGAAACGTCACATAAATGCATGCACCATGCAGGTATAGATCCAGACTTCGGCTTACAAGGTTAGCAATCTCCCTCAGAGGGCGGCATTCTCCAAATGCTTTGACCAAAGTTGTAATATTCTTTTTAGGGTCTGGCCGAGCAAGGGCAAGGATCATAGGTTTGCGTGGATTGGAAAAGAAACGCATTATCTGCCAATTCCAAAACTTCCAAGGTCAGTGTATTGTAATCTCTCCTACACCAGGAGAAGATTCTCAACATATAGCATTTTCCTTTTGGAAGTAAAATAATAAAATAGATAAAAGGATAATGACACTTGGGCTATCATGAACCAAATGACTGACAAGAAAGAACTATTATAACCTCAGACCATATCGGTGGATCAGGAGAGGCAGGATTGTCTTCATCTTTTTCCGCTTCTCCGTCCATATCTCCATCATGTGGAACAATATCATGAAATTCCATTCCAGGAGGAATTACCTGGTCATTAATATGAAAATTTCAGAAACACATAGAGGCCGCTAAATATACCATCAAAAGGGGAAATTGTAATAACCAACTAAAGTTTAGATGCAGAAGAAATACTTACAACCATACGAGGCATAAACCTGCCATGACAGCTCACACCCCTTTTGATCCTTGCTCTGAGCTTGCGCTCCAGTACTGGATCAAATCCATCATAAAGGCGCCACTGCTCTTCTATTTCCTGTCTAGTGCTTGTTATAACAATTTCAGAGGCATCAAGTGATAACTCTTCAGCCTCTATCCGCCGCATTATTTTGTATGTCGCATTTATTTCATCCCTTGATTGACGTCCTTGCTTTAAAAGTTGTTCAAGTTTATCTCGCCCCAGCGAGTGGCCGGTAAAAACCATTGGCACATTTAGAGCTCCAGAAAGCAGAGCAGCAGAGTCACCTGCATCTGCATAATGTCCATGAATGGCAACTGGCCAGACTGGTTGTCCACTACCAATTTGCTCACCCAGAACTTTGGACATCTGAATAATGTGGCTCAGTGCAGCATCAACAAATTCAGGAATATGAGGCCAAAGAAGTTCTTTTGGTACATATTTATTTTTTGGGCCAAATGGTATACGAATGATATAAGCACCACTGCTCTCCCCAAGCTCCTGCATCAATTCTCGGTACTTCTTGGATTCAACATTTCTGTTGGTTCAGCATAAGTCCAGTCTACGTCCGAAGCTGATACTTGTCTTGTCAGCAAATCAACACGATAAACTCCTGGCATTGAACCCAAGGCCCTTGCAAGTTCTACAACATACTTAACCTGTTTAAAACACCATATTTCAAACTTCTCTGTGAGAAGGAGAGTAGCATATATTTCTTGGATGGGTGTCTGAGTACATGTTTATTGGATGGAAAACAACATCAGTGAAAGTATTCAAATGAAAATAATTATTGGTAAAAGTTACCTGACCACCTGTATCAGAATCACGGCCTAACTCCATGTTTTCACCACGTATCAAACCATGAAGACTGCATAAATAATTCATGATCAGAACAATTAAAAACCATCTTAAAAGCCAGTGATTTCATAAGCTCTGTATTAGAAGATCCTGTATTTTTGTTTACAGTCATAAACAAAAACAACATCAAAATAAACCTCCAAATAACCTCACTAGATCATGAGGTCATAATGAATAGCAATTCATGCCTTATCAACACAATATAGAGTTTCTTTTTCTTGTATTGACTAGCCCAATTCTCCATCACATCAACTGAACTAATTCTTGGCATTCCGCCTCCAGTGCTGTCACCATGAGCAGAAAGTTCACCAGGCACATCTCCTTTCTCTCCTTCCGATAAGTCTTCTGACATATCTGCCGTTGCCTCTCTGCGCCCTCTCTCACACTCAAGACGACGTTTAGCCATACGCTGAGCTTCCTCTCCCTCAAGCTAATATAAGAGTAAAAATAAGTGATCCCACTAAAAATTGGTACTGAACATTTTAACTCTTTTACTTACAAATTAAAGTAGAAGCACGGTAATCCATAAGTACATTAAAGCATAACTAGAATAGCAACAATTTACAAATAGTAAAACTATGTGGTCTGTTCCACTAACATTTTAAGATGAAGCAATTAAGAAAAACAATTTACAGAGAAGGATACACTTTGCATAGTAAAGACAGCTGATAGCGAGTTTAACATTGCTCTAGCCATGAAGTAACTTTTCTCAATATTTTGCAAGATAAACTCTTTCACCATCATGGTCAAAAAATTAGATATCACAACAAAATGTTTTGTCGCCCAATAATAGCATTTCAATTATGAAACTATCAAAATCCGGTTTCAACATAACTCACAATCTCTTCTAATTTCTACGTCTACTCGTATGCTTGAAGACTACAATGCCATGTCAATAAAACAAAAAAAAAAAAAATGAAATTGGGAAAGAAAGAAAACCTGTTTCTTCTTGCGAGCCAAATTCCAAATCCTCCAACACATGTTCTCCAATCTGGTGTTTCTCTCTTGCGGACTCCGCGTAGCGGCGGCCTAGAATCAATTTTCAAGAAATTAACATCAAAATTGAAAAATAAAAAAATAACAATGAAATAAATAATTTTTTAACGGTTAATTATCGTACTCGAATCCAAGAGCGGTGGAGATCGGTTTCATCGAAGCCGGTGATGACCTGTTCGACGAAATAACGAGTAGGACTAAAATGTCCTCTCTCTCTAAGCAACAACGACGATTTCGCGTCGTCGATTCCTGGACCAACATCTAGGATAGCTTCTAAGTAACTGTTAACCCAGTCGTTTCCCGCCATTCTCCTCACACGCTAGAAATTCTGAAAAAATAGCAAACAGAACGAAGAAATTACTTGCGAAACATAAACATATGCAAAATTACTGTTGAATTATTTATAACTTGTTATGTCAAAAAGTTTGAATTATAAGAAGGAGGCGGTTATCTAGCAGCTGTTTTTTTTTTTTTTTTTTCTCTCTGTGCGTGCAGAATGTTGTGGAAGCAGAGAAAAAGTAGAGCGGGTGAAGTGAGAGTGAAGATTTGGTGAGAGAGAGAGTGAGTCGGCCTTGCTTCTGCTGTCATTTATAGAATTTAAACTTTGCGATTTCTGCGGAAAAGGCTTCGGAACTTTGTATTCTTTTTTTTTATGTAATGTTATTTTTATTTTTATTTTATTTTTGGTATATGATTGGCTCGATTTGCTAGGGTCGTGAAAATTCACCGATTAGCGCGGCATGTCGTAATTTTCTCAGACGCAATTTCATTTTAGTACCTAATTGTTTGTACAATTTCTTTTTATTCCACTAATTTGAGTAGTATCACATTAATCCCCAATTTCCCAATATTTCATTTTTGTTTCGCTACAATTCACGGAAACAAATTCTGTTAATTTTATCTAGTGAGAGAAAATCGTAAAATAGTCTTAAAAAACTCAATAAATTATGTATTTTATCTAATATTAAATAAAGACGATTGGAGCATTATAAAAAATGAAATATAATAGTAAAACAAACATATATCTATCATATAGAGTCAAATGAGTTAAAGCAAATACAAGTTTTTACAAAAGATTTAGAGACTGAACTGAAAATTTCCCTGGTCCTTTTTTATCAATTTAAAATATAAACATTTTGAAATTTGTGAAAATGCAGTCTTTTAATTTGTCTCTGGGAAATATACAATAAAACGTAAAGCAACTACACAGAAAAACAAAAAGAATGGCAAATAGCTTAAGATGCACATGGCGTTGAATTCGATTATCTATTGCTTCCCATCCACTTAAAACGTTGAGAAAATTTTGATAGGATTAAATTAATAAAATTATATGAAGTATTTTCCTAGAAAGTTGAAGGATCGCAAATTTGAAAACGCATAAAACCACGAGAGATTAATTGGAATAAGTAATCTGCATTAACATCAAGAATTAAAGATTTACGTGAAAACAACAAAAAGCATCGTTATCACTTAGCAGGACTTCAAGATCAAATCCACAAGAGAAAGAAATCTAGAAGTTCAAGATAAAAGGGAACACAATGCAGAGGCCACAGAGAGACAGAGAATAATCACCTCACATCGCATCTTTTTTAATGTACACCTGTGAAAGTGGAAGTTGAGAAAAAAGAAAGAGGACAGAGATAAGACAGTATTATTCATTTGTTTTTCAAATTGTAATCGGTTATCGTCATTTAATAGTAAGATGGACGCAAAGAAGTTGTGCCAAGCGTCCTCATTGCTTGTGTTTAATGGAAGAGAATATATTACCACTTAAACAATAATAAGATCTATTTATATTCCAAGTGTGGGATTAAGCGAGATTATATTCGGATTTGATGCTTCTTCAAAAGGCTTAGCTTGAAGTGGAAGTGATAACTCGGCTGGAAAATAGGCCGCCAATTGCTCTTCCGATCTGATTGTTCTAAAGTTTTATGGGCTTTTAGGATTTTTTTTTTTTTTGGTGCTTATGACTTTCATGGGCCATCATTTTCCAACCGCATGTTGGATACTGCTTAGAAACAATAGTAGTTCCTCCGATTTAAATTCGGAGAGATTAAAGACCAGTTTGAGATTCTTGTAGATTTTAAGAAAATCTACTTATGCTGTATTGTAAAAGTAATCAATTTTAAAACGAATCAGTTTAATGTTTGGTAAATTTGATATTCAAAAGTGCTGTAAATTTGAAAATCACTTTACTAGCGTTTGGTAAATTTTACTTTGAAAATATTGTAATAATATAAATGACAGAAATAGGCATATGATATTGAATATTATTTTTTTTTTAAATATATTGAATTGTATTCGTTAATATATATAATATAAAATAATTTATAATGATAAAAATAATTATTTTTATTATTAAATAGTGTCATTTCAATGTTGTATGATCTCAAATTTAATGAAGAACAAAATTTCAAAAAACATAAATTAAAGATATGCAATATAATTCTCTCATTAAACTTCTGGCAATATTATTTCTCAAGATTTCCATTTCTTGAGCTCCCGATCCATTGGTAGTATAATGTTCTATGTGATTATTGATCTCACTTTCAACTTCTTCATTGATTAACCATAAATAGGTTTGATTCAATAGGTAATATTAAAAAATTAAAACAAGAAACCTGAGTATAGAACTTTTCCTATTAAACGGATCACAAATTAATTAAAGAAAAGATAATAATTGTAGTGAACTTTTATACAGAGTACGTGAATACACACTAGTTAAATTTTTCAACTTTTATTGGGGTATGTTTCATCAATTATGTTAAATAAATGCTCTCTTTATTTCATTTTTTGTAACTATTTTAGTGAAGCATTTAAACAAACAAATATTAGGCATGAGTTTTTCTATCAACTATTACCTCTTTCTCAATAATAGAACTTATTTAAAATAAAATTCAAATTAACAGTACAAAAATTAGGAAAACATTAAAACAAATCAAAGAACACTAAAATAAATCAACAGGTAATAAAATTACTGATCTTGATGATAACTATAAAGCAACAGTACTTGAACAATGTTTGAAGCAAAAAAAAAAATAATTTTGAAATAATAAAGTTTACGTGAAAGAAAATAAAGAATAGAATTTACGTGAAAAAAAAAATTTTAATATTTAAATTTTATTAAGAGTAATTTTAGCTTTATATAATTTACGTTGGGATATAAAAAAAATTATAAATATAGGTAAAATAAACTTTCAAAATCTATTATAGGATAACATATTTTAAATCAAAGTAATTTTAAAAAAATTTATCCAATACTTAAAATTAATTTTAACAGTTAAAAATCATTTTTAATAATTCTGACCGCAATCTCAAACGGGCCTAAATGTGGTGATCCAACGGTAATTGACTGCAAAATGAGCTTATTTGATATTTTATTTAATTAATGTCAATTACCAAATGGTACGAGAAAGTCATAGGATGTGATACAGCCACGTGGCACGCGTGGAGGTTCAGGGTAGTAAGTCTGCGTCACGTTACGGGTGACAACTGAACAAACTTGAGAGATGTTAATTAATGATTGTGCAACCCAAATATTGATTCGATTACTACAAGCCACCCAGAACCAGGTGCGTCCTAATTCTGATATTTGCCTTTTGCGCCTTCATGAATACTCTTTTTCTAGATTACTGTCCCAAATCTTTAATTATTTCCTTTTAGATCCCTCTCACATTTAGTATTTAGCTTTTGTGTCCCTAGCATGACAATATAGTCAACCCAAAACTTTATCGAGCCAAGACGGGAATGAGATATTCAATGTAATTCAGCCATCAATTTAGCTCATTCATTCATGGAGCTTTTACATAATTAACTACGATATAATTAATATCATTATCTAAATAAATTATGAAATATATACATATATATAAAAATTATTTTATTATCTAAATTATAATGATAAAATTTATTATTTGAAACAAATTTTGTATTCTGATTGATACGCGAATAAAGCCGCACTATAACATATTACTATGTACAAACTAATTATTTATAATATCTATCATTATAAATTTAAATACATGAAAATAGATGTTTAATTCTCACTATTTTCTCCCATTATGTTTATTTTAAGAATATATAACCTTAGTGGATTTAGAAATCCATACGGCAAAATTCAAGAGATTCAATACCCATTTGATTTGACTTTTTTATTGGTTAAAATAATTTTTTTTAATGATAAAAACTCTTATTAAATTTTTTGATGTCATTTAGTTGATACTGGAAAAGAGTTTTGAAGAATTAAAAAAGATATTTTCTTCCTACCGGAAGAAGTTTAAAATTTACGTTTTTTATAATAAAGCTTTTCCAACATTTTAAAATAGGTAACATTGTCAAAAATACCTTTATTTTATTTAAAAAATTTTAAATTATTTTTTTAAAATAAAACATTAAAAATTTATTTATTAAAATAATTACTTAAATTTTCTTAAAAGTTATTTATAATAATCAAGTGATTAATAAATTTTTGTTAAAATTTCTACTTATAAAAGTTTTACAGGCAAAAAATTTACTCCAAAAAACTTTACTTAAAAAGTTATATTAAACAAACCCTCAACCTAATAAAATTTTAGTAAATATGAATATCTTGTAAAACTTTAGATAATTAAAGATAAAAGACTTTTAATAAAGATGTAATTCTCGTTTAATGGTCTATTCCTTTTATACATACCTTCTTGTGTTTAAGAATGACTCTATAAATATATACAACACACGAAATATGCATTAATATTATTATGCATGCACAGATAAGAGAAAATTTAGGTACGTTTTCTAAAAATCCGAACAAATAGAGAGAACAAAGAGAACAGAGAAATTAAAGAAAAATAATAATAATAATAAAGAAAAAGGCGGGTGGGAGACCAAACGAAAGGAACAAATTACTTTTCTCTAATTAATTATTATTATTAGATATTGGAAGAAATTAAAATATTAAAAAGTATTATGTTAGGATCAAACTTCCGGCAATAAATTAATCTCGTATTAATATTATTATTATTATTATTATTATTATTATTATTATTATTATTATTATATTTAATGTTAAGCTGACTTCAATTACGCAATCTTCTGATTCTCTGATTCATGCATAGTCACGTTCATACTTTCCCACCGTAACCAATTAACTTTTCCTTTGATCCAAATATTTTCCCTTGTCTCGTTCATACGCGTCGCTGATTTAGTTTTCTTTCTCTTCCGTCGATTAAACCGCTCTCCGAGAAATCTCCTCCCACAATGCCGGAAAATGTCTTTTCCGAGCTGAAAAGAACACAAGAATTTGAGACATAAAATTCCTGCCATCTGTGAAATTTTCCTGCAAAATGTCGTTCTTCTTCGGTGTGTTTTTCGGAATCTGCTTCGGAATTGGGCTGATCGTCGCGTTTGCTCGCTATGAGAAGATCAGATCTCGGGGACGTTCCGAAATGGTATTCTGATACGTTTTTATTTTTTTTATGTGCAGATCTTTCAGCATTCAACATGCATGCATCCGCAGAAATCTTTCACATCACGACGTCGTTTCCCTCTCTTTTTTTTATTTTTATTTTTAACAATTTTCAGGATTGAAGGATTTGTCGTTCGTGGTTTCCTATATTTGACGAGTAGGCGGTTGTTGTTTGATTTATTTACATGTTTTCAGGCAAAAGTAGTGGCAGCATTTGCCCGGATGACGGTGCAAGATACAAGAAAAGTTATTCCACCTGAATTTTATCCTCCATGGGTTGTCTTTTCACAGAGACAGAAGGTAAGTTAAAATCACATTACAGACTACAATCAGTTCTTTATTGATCCTGCAACTGATATTGGATTCTTAACCATTTTCAGTTAAATTGGCTCAATCATCAGCTTGACAAACTCTGGCCATTCATTAATGAGGTAACTTAATAATCCTTTTGTTTAGGATCGCTGTGATTTCATCACAAGCAGTTGTAACTTCGAAACAAACCCTATTTCTGCTTGAATCTCGTGACTCTGATTATTTCTAATAATTATATGGTGACAAATAATGTTGTAGGCAGCATCAGAGCTGATAAGAAGTAACGTTGAGCCCATTCTCGAAAAATATAGGCCAGCTATTTTAGCTTCTCTTACGTTTTCAAAGTTGACACTTGGTACTGTGGCTCCACAATTCACAGGTTGGTTTAACATTTACAAGTTTGATACTTGCAAGAAAACAGAGCTGGTAGATAACTATTTTGTTTATTGAATGATGAACGTGTTGTTTAGGAGTTGCCATTGTCGAAAGTGAAAGTGGAAATGAGGGGATTACCATGGAGTTGGAACTGCAGTGGGATGGTAACCCTAATATTGTACTTGATATTCGAACCAGAGTTGGTGTAGGACTGCCTGTACAGGTAATTTCTGCCTTATTACTCTATGCACTTTGCGAGCAAGAAACTTGAGCGTTATATTCTCTTATGGAAACTTTTTGAGCACTTAAGAGAATTTTTTAAGTAATTGGGTTTTAAGTAATTGGGTTTTTAACTTTCTATTCCTTTTTATTATCATCTTGGTTTTAGGTGAAGAATATTGGATTTACTGGGGTGTTCAGGTTAATCTTCAAACCGCTAGTGGATGAATTCCCCTGTTTTGGTGCTGTTGCTTATTCCTTGAGAGAAAGGGTCAGTTACAATCATCTAGAGTTTCTTAAAATCATGCAGAAAACTATCTGTCGATCATATTGCTTAATTGTTCCTTTGCTGCTTCTACAAGCAGAAAGATTTGGATTTTACGCTTAAGATTATTGGTGGTGATATATCGTCAATTCCAGGGATCTCTGATGCTATTGAGGTTTGAGCAAAACTCTGTCCTGGGTTCTCATGTTACTTATCTCATACAGGACTTATGACTAATTTTTTTCATTCAACTTTGTGCAGGAAACAATCCGCGATGCTATAGAAGATTCAATAACATGGCCCGTTCGGCAAATTATACCCATATTACCTGGAGATTACAGGTATTTTTTTATTTTTGCTTTAGTTCCTGAATCATAGTCTTGCTGATTTAAAATGTTGTAAGTTTTAGTGACTTGGAGTTGAGGCCTTGTGGCTCATTAGATGTGAAGCTTGTGCAAGCCAAAGAATTGACAAATAAAGACGTCATTGGGAAATCTGATCCTTTTGTTGTGTTATTTGTGCGTCCCCTGCGAGACAGAATGAAGACCAGCAAAACAATTGTATGGAAACTCACCCTTCTATGCCTACATTTACCAAGTTTTTCAATCTGGGAGGGAATAAATATTTATTGTAAATTCAGGATAACGAACTGAATCCAATTTGGAATGAGCACTTTGAGTTCACAGTTGAAGATCCAACAACTCAACACTTGACAGTGAGAGTCTTTGATGATGAAGGACCTGTTCGTGCCCCTGAAATTATCGGTGTTGCTCATGTGCCACTAAAGGACCTTGAGCCTGGTAAAGTGAAGGATATATGGTTGAAACTGGTTAAAGATGTGGAGGTCCAAAGGGATAGAAAAAACAGGGGTCAGGTGAGAATTTCAATTGAATATTTTTGTGTCATTGCCTTTTGATTGACCGCATGGAATGCGAGTGCTCAGTTTCCACTGTCAAATTATTGCCGGCTTGTAAAATTTTTCTTGCCATTAGGTGCATTTGGAGCTGTTATACTGTCCTTATGGCACGGAGAGCAGCCTTAAGAACCCTTTCAACTCAGATTTTGCATTGACCACACTGGAGAAGAGCCTTAAGGGTGGAGCAGATGAAAGGGAAACTGCCGAACTTGTAAAGACGGCAACTCAAAAGAAAAAGGATGTCATTGTGAGGGGAGTATTATCCGTCACAGTGATAGCTGCCGAAAACTTGCCAAAAGTAGATTTGATAGGAAAGGCTGACCCCTTTGTTGTCCTTGCACTAAAGAAAGCTGGAAACAAATCAAAAACTAGGGTGAGTTTCAGATTTCCAGCTACAACAACCAACCATGCTTTATATTCATCTTTGTAGCAGGAAGGTAAGAAACATGGTTTGAGTCAAGGAAAGTCTCAAAAAACTAATAATTTTTGTTTTTGGTTTTTCTCTCTCAGGTTGCACATGACACCCTGAATCCAGTTTGGAATCAGACATTTGACTTTGTTGTGGAGGATGGGCAACATGAAATGCTAATTCTGGAAGTGTACGATCATGACACTTTCGGGAAGGTAAAATTCCACAGTACTCTCATCGTGTTCTGAATTTTTTGAACCGATCCAAATAAATACTACAACCTTGTACAGTTCGATTTATAATTTTCCTATATGAATCATTCAGGATAAATTGGGAAGATGCATCATGACACTCACCAGGGTCATGATGGAAGGTGAGATTCAGGACTCTTTTCCTATTGATGGCACCAAATCAGGAAAGCTCTTTTTGAATCTCAAGTGGACTCCTCAGCTAGTATTCCGCGAATCTTGATCATCAGAGGTGATATAACATACTTTTTGATGCCAAAATATCTTTCGGATGTCCTTCATCCAGCTTGGCAAATTTAACCAGAATGCTATGCTGTAAAGAAATAGAAGAAGAAAGCAGTTTATAGAATGGTGTGCTGTCCTCATAGCAGGACTTAAACAAAGCAGAAACTGGAATATACAAAATATCTCAGGCCAGTGTGTTTATTATAGGTACCATACAGATTATCTGAGCAAAATTTTTGAGGAAACAAATGTACAGTTGGATTGTTCTAGCCGGCACTGCAGAAAACGGAGTTTCTGTTATTGTAGACATTGAACATGTTTAATCATATGTTCTGTCTTTCGTTTTTTTTTTTTTTTTTTTTTTTGTAAATGTATAACAAAAAGCCGGGGGGAAAATTCCATGAAAATTGATATTCTTTCATTCATGATTATCAAATATATGTTGTCCTCACAAAGAGGTCAAACTTATATGTTTGACGAAATGAAAACCAACAAATAAACTACAAGTGGAACAGAATTTTCTATACAAAAACTCCTTCGCTGTGGAGATGTTCTCGGAAAACAAGCTGGCCATTTGCTTGGACATATAAATGCATGAATTTTTTATTCACCTAAACTGAACATCATACTTCATTCTCCTGCAATGAAGTGGCGATTCCCCCAAGTTAAAAAATTTGATAGCCCCAGCATACCAAAAGAGATTTGTGAAAACAAGCAATAAACTTCAACTTTCAGCCTTAAGATACTTCTTGAGCCTCCTCCTCCGCAGATTGGTAGCCCTGTATGGCATCCCAGAGCAATTTGAAAATTGGTTAGATCAAACAGAGACATATAACTACACAAATCTGTCTTATTTTCCAGCTAGCTGCATCCTTTGACTAACATTCCCATTAAATGATAGGTTTTCATTAATGTAACCAGACAACTAAAATATATGCCAAATAGGGAGTAATAAGTAGCAATTGTTTCAAAATATATAACAGTGTCGTTTAAATTTCTCCAATTTAGGACCTAACTCAGCATGTAATGGGCCAGCAAAAAGTACATGGCAGTTAGTAAAGGTCCTCATCGTAAATCTCACAAGTTTTTCTTTTATCAGGCTCCTAGTTTTGAATTCTTAAACACACGTCAACCATAATTGGTTAATAAATTTTGATTGAGTTTTCCAGTTTTTACGCACTTTCTGATTGGTTTTGAGGCTGAGACACAATGCCAAGGGGGACTAAGAGAAAAGAGACCATCCTTCTTATGAGAAACAGAAGCAAGAAGAGACTAAACTTACCAGTATTGGTTGCGGAATACTACTGAATCAGTTGGTACTTTCTTTCCACCATCATTTCGGTTCCAGTGGTAGAAGGCATGGGTCCTGTTCTTAATCTCCAATGTAGAATGACCATAACTGGCTTCTCGGAATGCAGAATATTCTGGTTGTGGATCTAAAAACCTAATGATAAATTGAAAGTGAGAGAAATTGATTCGTATTTCTTGAATGAGTTAATGTACAATACTAGCCTTTATATAGCCTTTACAAAACAATATATGAGAAAATAAAGAATATGTAATTATGTACAATATTTATGAAAAGAAATCAAAATAATAAAAGGGGAAGAAATCATAGTAAAGAAGGAAAAATTGTTAATAATATTGATTAACAAAATTAAAAAAAAAAAAAAAAAATCAGCTTGATTTCATTAATCAATCATCATTAATAGCCCCCCTTCAAACTCAAGATGGTTAGTAGAAGTTATCTTGAGTTTGGACATTCGATCACGAAAATGCTTAGGATGATAACTTTTGTGAACATATCCGTTGGTTGGTTTGAAGAAGGGATCGAACGAAAGGTAATAGTGTCTTGAATGATATGCTGACGAAATGACAGTTAACTTTAATACGTTTAGTGTGCTCATGGAAGACGTCATTGTGAGCAATCTGAATAGCACTACTATTGTCACAAACTAGAGAAATGGGATCAAAATGACAAACACCCATATCACTAAGAAGTTAATGAAGTCAAGTAATCTCCTAAGTAATATCTGCAAGAGCACGGTATTCTGTCTCCACGCTAAACCTTGCAATAACAGTTTACTTCTTACAATTCCTAAAAATAAGAGAATCACTTAGAAAAATATAAAGGTCGGTGATAAAGTGTCGGTCAATAGGATCACTAGTCCAGTCTGCATCAGAAAAAGCACGTAACTATAAAGATGAACAAATAGAGAAATGCAGCTCATGAAATAGAATGCCCTTAATGTAACGAAGAATATGAAGAACAGCTGTATAATGAGGAGAGTGCAGAGCAGACGTGTACTGACTCATAATATGAACAACATAAGAGATGTCAAGTCGAGTAACTGTGAGATAAATTAAACTACCAACTAGCTGTCGATAAAGGGTGGCATCTTTAAGTAAAACCTCGTCAAGAGGCGTGAGTTTGGCATTAGGTTTTAAAGGAGTAGAAGCAATTTTACTGTTAGTTAACCCAACTCGAGCAAGGAGATTTGATGCATACTTGGTTTGAGAAAGATAGTAGCCATCAGACTCAGAAAGTAGTTAAGATGGCCAAGATCCTTCATCTCAAAATGCTACTAAAGTGAGGTCTTGAGAGCATATATTCCATCAATATCATCACCAGTAATAATCATATCATCCACATAAAGTAAGAGAAGAATATAGCCATGATTTGTGTTGTGAATAAAAAGAGCTATATCATAAGAGATAGAGTGAAAACCAAGTTGCTGAATGGTAGTGCTAAACTTGGCAAACCAAGCTCGAGAAACCTGTTTGAAACCGTACAAGGCACGACGAAACTTGTAGACTTTGCGTGGTGGGTGGGAATATCTTGAAGGAGGGTTCATATAAACATCTTCATTGAGATCACCATTAAGGAAAGTATTTTCAACATCCATCTGAAACAGTATCCATTGGCGTATAGCAGCTATGGACAAAAGGTTTCGTACAGATGTCATATGGGCAACAGAGGCAAAGGTTTCTTTATAGTCGATACCATATTCTTGATTAAATCACTTAGCAACCAGTCTGGCTTTGTACTGTTTAATAGAACCATTAGCTTTACTTTTGATTTTGTAAACCAATTTGTAGCCAATTGCTGATTTTTGAGGTGGTAGATCAACCAGATCCCATGTATGTGATTTTTCAAGTGCCTGTAGTTCTTTTGCCATTATTTGTTGCCAAACAAGATTAAAACTGGCCTCGGAACAAGATTGAGACTTATACAAGGAAAAAGTAGTAGAAAAACAATAATGATCTTGAAGTCTAACAAGAAGTTCCCTTATTCAATTGAATTGATGAGGTGAAGGACGAAGATCAAAGAGTAAGACAAAGAAACAGTAAAGGTGTCAGATGTGGACCTAAAAGACGAAATCGTCAGCTCAGGAATAGGCAGTAGTGCAGTGGATATATCTATTGAGGGCCCATCTGAATTACCTGCATCAGTGTTATTAAGAAACAAATCTATAGAATTGTGAGTAAAGAAGAGAGTAAAATTAAACTCGGAATGAAAACTAGAAATGAAGGAGAACATTTTGTGTTCTCAGAAGACTACATGTTTAGATATAAGGAGTCGATTGGACACAAGATCTTAACACCTATAACTTTTTGTGTTCAATGCCATATCCTAGAAAACAATATAAATGAGCACAAGATTCTAGTTTGGTATATTCATAAGGTTGTAGAAAAATAAAGCAGGTACAACCAAAGACTTTAAGTATATTATAGTGATGAGAAGTCTCATACATTCGCTTATAAGGAGGTTGATTACTCAGGAGTGGAGAAGAAAGACGATTGATAATGTCTGTAACTGTAAAAGCAGCTTCCCCCTAAAAATGTTTTGGACAAAAGATAGAGATGAGAAGAGCACGAACAGTTTCAAAGATATGTCTATATTTGCATTCAGCCTGACTATTTTGTTGGGATGTGTCAGGACAAGAGCATTAACAAAGAATCTCATTGGTTTACAAGAGATATAAAAACTCAGAATCTCTGTATTCCATAATATTATTAGTGCGAAAAAATTTAATAGAGTAAGAAAATTGTGTCTGAATCATTTTAACAAAATTACGATAGATTTTGGATAACTCTAATATGTGCTTCATAAGATAAATCTAAGTATTACGTGAGTAATCATCAATAAAAATGACAAAATACTTGGAACCTCCTATAGTGACGTTAGGGGAGGATCCCCATATATTAGAATGGATGAGATAAAATGGAGTAGTAGAAATAAAGTCATTATTATTAAAAAGTAAAGTAGTACGTTTTGCTAACTGACAAGGGACACAATCAATTTAATTATCGGATACAATACCTAAAACACTATTAAAAACTAGTGAATAGAGACAATCGATTAACATATGCCCTAGTCGGGAGTGCTAGAGACTTAAATGAGGAGATAGAAGTTGTGAAGGCAATAGACAAAGAAAACAGAGCGACATATGGATGGTAGATAAAGACTGATGAGCTCAAACGTCCAACCTTACGGGCTATCCCAAGCGTCCAATCCATCTTCAGATCTTGCACACAACAACCAAATGTAGTGAAAAGATTATGAAGACCAAGATCATATAATTGACTAACAGACAAAAGGTTGAAAGTAAGAGAAGAAATTAGAAAAGTGTCAGGTAAAGAGAGATTAGATAAAAAGATTTATCCTAAGTGACTGACATGCATAGTAGATCCATTCAGAGTCTGAATGGCAGGAAATTGTTGGACAAGAGATTTAAAAGAAAAAAGAGTAGAGTTTACAGTAATATGATTACAACATGCAGAGTTAAAGTACTAAGAAGATGTACTTGGGGGAATTGAGAAAGCTGAAATGGGAGGATTATCGAATTTCTATAAAAGTTGTTGAAGAAGAGATGCGAGATTAGTGGTGGTAAGAGATGAAAAGGTAGGACAGTCATTGGTTTTATCGATAATAACAACAGACAGTGGTGGATGCTTCGATCTTCCTTTATTTGGAGAGTCTTGTGCAAAATGTTGAGAACCTACTTTGCAACAAACTTTGCATCTCCAGATAGGATAATTAAGAACCCAATGACCATTTTTATGGCAATAGTTACAACTTATTGTAGAGGTAGGCTGAGAAGTTGAAGTTGTAGCCAGAGCAATATTAGGGCGAGGTGGTTGTAGATGAGCAAACCGAGTTTCTTCGGAGACAAGTATATCAATAGCTTCATCAAGAGTAGGTAAAGGATTCTAATGAAGAAGGGAAGGTTGAGTAGGTTCAAATGTATCTTATAAGGCCGTGAGAAACATCATTAATCTTTGCTAATCCCTGTAAATAGCAAATCTCGCTACATCCTTAGAAGTTGTCCACTTAGGTTTTGAAAGTGATAATTGGTACCATAAAACTGCATCTGTGAGTAAAAATTAAAAATAGACTGATTGGGCTCTTGGCGCATTTGATGAAGCTTGCATAAGATCTAATACTGGTGTGACAAATCAGTGGCAACACACCGACGAGCAAGAAAGTTCCACAGTGCTTTGGCTATCTCAAATCTCCTAAAGTAGATGAATAGAAGGGACAGATGTATTACAGAACCATGTAATAATCTGGTGATTTTTGCTGTCCCACTCTTCTAAACAATCAGCGAATTTTTCATCAGTTTCTTCATTAGTTTTTACAAGTTCGGTGATATGGTCAGTAATATATAGCCAAAGACAGCGTTTCTTTAGGAAACTTGACATCACTTCAGCCTTTAAAACATAATTATGTTCATCCAACTGAATGTGAATAAGATGAGAAACATCAGATCTATCCATAATATGAGGATACTGAGGTAAAGATAGACTAGTAATGAGGGCTGACTTGCTAAAAAGTCTCTTTAACAGTGAAAGGTAGAATCGGTTCTGACTTAGCATTGACCACACTAATAAGTGGTCGAAAACAGCAAATGGAGGCTACAGAAAGGTTGATTGACCATTTCTAAGGCGAACGACAACCACGGTGAGACAAGACGCGTCATTGATCAGCTGGAGCAAGATTGGCTGGCGACGAGTTTGACTTAAAATTGACCAAGATGGTAGGTTGTCAGAGATGGGAATCAGGGACCAAAGAATGGACGGCGGACCAGTTCTGAATCGAACGGTGGTGGCAATGAGGCAAGACGCACCGCCATTCGGGTAGATTGGAGGTAGACAGAACTGTAAAAACATTGTCTTTGTAGTAGAGATTGGTGGCGCGTGGAGAGAAGTAAAGGCAACAATTGTGCTAGCCAGCTCATTTTGAAGCTGTAGGCACCGACGGTGTTGAAAACGAACGTCGGGACAGCTTGGAGAGTGAAACTCATGCATGGACGGAGAGGGCGGCATACGCGTTGGAGAATAGGTAGATAGAATTCCGGAAATTAGACCCGGAAGGAAAACCGAGACTAAGGTGAAACTAAACTTAACTCTAATACCAAGAGAGAAATTGATTCTTATTTCTTGAATGAGTTAATGTACAATAGTAGCCTTTATACAGACTTTACAAAATAATATATAAGGAAATAAATAATATGTAATTATGTATAATATTTATGAAAAGAAATCAAAATAATGAAAGGAGAAGAAATGGTAGTAAAGAAGGAAAATTTGTTAATAATATTGATTAACAAAATCAAGGAAAGAAATCAGCTTGATTTCATTAATCAATCATCATTAACAGAAAGTATGACGATACCACTAATTTCTAGCAATAGATTGAAAGCATGCCAGGAAAATATATCAGAAAACTTAAATTTAAATGCAGAAGATTCATAAAGTAAGATTTTCCTTACTTTCCAGCAAGACCTTCCTGATTGCCTCCATCTCCCACTGTTATATATACTGGAGCTGATTTATCAGGTACAGGATAAAGGTCACCGCTTGAGACATTGTAGTGTATATTTGATATGCGATACTGCAGATCAACAAAATTACAGTTTCTGAGAGATCAAGCTATACTAGACAAGAAAAAGTTATTTTAAACAGAATTGTTATTCAGGGTCAGTATCAAAAGTTCAAGAGATGCAGAATTCAATAATGATCTATGACCAACAGATAAAATAGCTGTGGACAGATTAGCATGCATCTTGCTAATCATTGTTTTATGTTACATCGGCTTGTGCTCCATTCATTTATAACAATCTGATCCTTTATAGAAAATGAAAAGGAAAAAGAATCCATACCGATCTTTCATAGGCATGAACATGGCCAGCGAAGACGAAGTCAACCCTGGAATGGACAAACCAGCTCTCAAAATCAGCTCGCATACTTTCGCCTTCCATGTAATGTGCCGAGTTACTATTGTAGATTGGGGCATGCATGAGAACAATAAGCCAAGGTGTCTTCTCTCTGTCCACTCTTTTCAACTCTTTCCGCAGCCAATGCCATTGAGGTGTATATTTCACTGATCAAAAAGAAGATTTGCTTTCTTAGATTGTTGGTACAAGAAATTCAATATTAACTCCATGTGAACTACTGATTTGAACGATGGCCTATATCTACTGCCATGATAACAATGTGTGACATGTAAATTAGCAAATAGTGCGTATTAAATTAATGTGAAGAGGCGATTTTAATTAATTGATGCAAGCAGAAAAATAAAAGAAAGATTACCAAATGGAGAATAGCTGGATAGAACTATGATATGAGCAGATGCCCGTCTGACAGCATACCATAGCGGATTGCTGCTTTTGGAGGCCATATAAGGCGTAGCGATTCTATGTAGATATGATTTAAATGGAACAACCTCTCCCTGGAAAAATAAGCTTTGGCATGTGAGTTCAATAATCATTGTAATAACCTTTATATGTTTGCTGCAGCACATCAGGCAAAAGTTATTCTATCCTTTTGCCGAAAAGATGAAACTCACATTCATATTAGAATTAAGTAGACCACAAGTTCAGAAGTTCAATATCTACCATGTTTGGCATGTACTCTATCTCATGGTTTCCGGCTGACCAAATCCATGGCTGATATGCAGCACTTTGCTCTATAAATCGGCCCCACGAATCCCATCTAATACCAACATCGTTATACTGATATCTATCAGCATACGAGAGATCACCCACAAACAGGACAGTCTGTCCTACACTCTGCATGTAATGCTTGAGAGTGGAAAGAGAATTATATGTTTGGCCCAAATCACCTGAAATATACAAAACCAATTAAGAATGTGAAAATATACATATGTCCGAGCTGCAATCAGTAACTTGTACTTCCAGCAAATTTACTTATATTACTTGGAGCCTGAAAAAATTCTACATGGAAAATGCACATATAGATTATTATTTCAGCATCTCAATGACCCATCTATTAGTAAATGAAAAGCAAAGTAATAAAGTCTTACCAATAATTCCAAAAGTATAAGGAGCATCAGGATCAATCATTAGGGGTGTCTGAAACCAAAATTCTCGAGAAGAGTCACCATCTCCGATCTTATAATAGTACTTGGTGTCATACTAAAAAACCAGAGATTAATAACAGTTAGCATGAGAAGATATGCATGAAGATGATAATGATAAAAGCATAAAATTTTGTAACAAGACTGAAAGTTATCCTTAAAAACACCAGTAAGTATCATAAGAGTGAAAATAACTTAAAATCGTAAATTTAAGAAACATTAATGGCATACCTCAAGGTCATCAACAAGACAGTGATGAATGTAACCAGACTTGTACTTGTAAAAGGTGTAGTTTGTCACCGTGCCCACAGCACTAAAATCAAATTTCTTGTCTGACTTGCCATATTGTACTGTATTAGACCCTGGTTCATCAGGAGTAACCCATGAGATTATCACAGCTTTTCCATCATAGTCCCCTTGAGTAATTCGCACCTACACCAACAAATCCAAGAACTAAATACAAAAGGAAAGAGAATCAAGGAAACACAGATTCCATTATCAATTGCGAAATCAAGTTAATGCATGTATAGAATTTAAATTGGTGAAAGTGAAAGGCTTACTTGCTGCGCAGCGTTGTGACCTTTAGGAATGGCAAAAGCTTCATTGTCAAGAGCGATATCAACGGACGGCCATTGGGAACGAACAAAAGTGCTTGTGATCTTCGCACTTCCGTATTCAGCTCTTGAGATAATTGCAACAGACAAAATGATTTGAAACAATGAAATCTGCTTCCTAAATGAAACTGGCATTGCTGTTTAAATTTGTTCTAAAATCACCCAGTCAAACCACCAAAAAATTACGAATGTCCCTCAATTCAGCGAGCATAGATTTACCTTAAACAATGTGATTGAGGAGAGAATGATGGGGTTGGTGGGATGTTGAGATCGGTCGTTGACGGTTTAAACATGAACTAGTTAAAATTCAGAAAGCGTAAGATAGCAGCAGTAAATGACGTTGGTGAGCGTAAGATAGCATAGACTAGTTCGTTGTGCTGTTAATTTTGTTGTGGCCAACAGAAACGTCAACTTTTCACCTGATTATGCATTTAATTCGGGCAAATTTCAATTTATTTACTCGTTTATTTTCTCTCCTTTTTTTTTTTCTGTTGCACTTTAGTTTTTTTTTAATCATTCTACCAAAATCTCTTAAGTCTTCCTCCAATCAAATCCCATGAAATCAAGTATTTTATGTAAATGACAAATTTGTCTTTAATTTTAACAGATTATCATTAATTCAAATTTTATACCTAACTTTTATGCTTTCTTCCCTTTTATGACTTTAATATTTACTATCTCCATCAAATTTATTTGAGTATCTTTCAACAAAATTTTGTTGTTCTTCTTTCATAAATTTCAAAAATATTTTTTTGTACTTAATACATTTCTTTTAGTTTTGATAGATTAAGGTTAATTCAAAATAAAGTTTATCAATTCCGTTTAATCCCTTGACAGGTATAAAATGAAGATATTTTGATAAATAATTTTTTTTAAAAGATACAATTTTCTAGTGCATCTCGTAACAATACTCTACCATCATTCTCAATTCTCTCCTTACAAAGAATAAACGAAATTTGGTTGTAGTTACTAAAGTGAAATAAAAATGAAAAATTGATATTTTTCCCCCTAACATTTGACCTAATAGATAAATACTCTTTAATGTTTAAAAAAAGACAAATACTCCTAACGTTTGAATAAATAGGCAGATACCTCCGATAGTTGGCCAATTAATTTATTATCATTTGTATCTCTCTTCTTTTATATAATAATACTTTAATATATATTTTATTTCAATATAACACTTTACTCCCTATTTTAATATTTTTTATAATATAATTTTTTCAAATATAACAATTTAGTCAATATTTAATATTTTTTCATAATATACTCAAGACTAAATATATTTTTTTAATTTGTTATTTCAATAGAAAATTTGAAAAATAAAATATTATTAAAAAATTTAAACAATGAGTTAAATTAAACTCATATTAAAATATTTTAAATTCATGTTAAAATATTTATATTCTTTTTTCTTTTTTCTACAATAAATTTGATATTTAATTATTAAAAAAAATTTTAAATATATTTTAATATTTTATTCTTATATTAATATTTTTATTTAAAAGATTATATTAAATTTATTATATTTTCTTGAGAAAAATTATGAAAATATAAATAAAAAAGTAAAAAAAAAATTTAATATCATTTGTTAATATAATTAATAATTAAATATATTTTATATTCTTATTAATCAATATAATGTAATTTTAATTAAAAAAAAAAAAAAAAAAAAAAAAAAATTATTATTTTTATTTGTAATATATATATAACATGTATTTATTATTTAGATTTTTATATATTTTAAAAAAAAAATAATAAATTTAGCATAATTTTTAAATAAATATATTACATGTAAAAATAAAACGTTAAAAAATATTTCAATTAAATTTTTTAATAATTAAATATTTATTATTATAAAAGTGAAAGTAAAATATTAGAAATATTTAAGCATATGAGTATGACTTATCTCATTATTTAAATTTTTTTTTATAATTGTATTTTTTAAAATTTTTTATTAAAATAAAAAATTAAAAAAAATTATTTATTCTTGAATATATTGTGAAAAATATTAAAAATATATAAAAAAATATAAACAATAAATACATGTTATATATATTACAAATAAAAATAATCAAAAATTTTCTTCTTTTTCTATTTTTTTAATTAAAATTAAATTATATTGATTAATAAGAATATAAAATATATTTAATTACTAATTCTATTAATAAATGATATTAATTTTTTTATTTTTTATTTATATTTTCATAATTCTTCTCAAGAAAATATAATAAATTTAATATAATCTTTTAAATAAAAATATTAATATAAGAATAAAATATTAAAATATATTTCAAAATTCTTTTAACAATTAAATATCAAATTTATTACAAAAAAAAGATATAAATATTTTAATATGAATTTAAAATATTTTAGTATGAGTTTAATTTAACTCATTGTTTAAATTTTTTTAATAATATTTTATTTTTCAAGTTTCTATTGAAATAAAAAATTAAAAATATATTTAGTTTTGAGTATATTATGAAAAAAATATTAAATGTGGACTAAATTGTTATAGTTAAAAAAATTATATTGTGAAAAATATTAAAATAAAGAGTAAAGTGTTATATTGAAATAAAATATATATTAAAGTATTATTATATAAAAGATGAAGGATACAAATGATAATAAATTAACCAACCAATTAACGGAAATAAAAGTTCAGGGGATCTGCCTATTTATCCAAACGTTAGGAGCATCTATTTTTTCTTAAACATCAAGGAGATATTTACCTATTAGGCCAAACGTTAAGGGGGAAAATGTCAATATCCCAATAAAAATTAAATATTAGAAAAATGTGTGATATAATGTCAAACTAATTGAAAAACATGAAATTTTGTATAATATTGGAGACTAAAATGAAATTCTCTCTAGATTCTAAGACCAGCGCGAGATGTCTTCCAATTTTTAGCCCACCATGCTACATGGCCCAACCCAAAGGAAAAACCAAACGGGCCCAGTTTATAAACGAGGTCGTCCGAGAATCCAAGCAAGATGGCAGGCAATTCTGGCTTAGAATTAGTACAAATCTGGAATTTACTAACCGCGTTTCGCATGAAAATTCTCGAGTCATCGGAATTAATTGATTTGCGGTCTTTCCTCGTTTGTTTCGACTGATGGTAGTTAATAATTGAGTTACATGTAACCTTGTCTCTCGCCCTTTTCTCAGGCATTTTGATCTAAGCAGGTATGGACCGAGAACGTGTACTAAATCTGCTAGAAAATATCAGAAAATCTTTGAAAGATCTACAAAACAATCCAATTTTCACATCAAACAGTTCATATTTGGATATCAAATCCCTGTTAGAGCTTCACATAAAACCGGACTCTGTTTTCTCTAAAAACCCAGGACTTTCTAAACTCTCACAACTTCTTTGCAGCCTCAAAACCCTACTGGAAAAGTTTGAAAAGTTTCAAGATTACGGCCTGAAATCCCTCCTCAGCCGCCAAATCACCGGCTACAAGATTTCCCAAATTGCATACTCCATCGAGACTGAAATTCAAGCTTTTACTGATCGAGTTAGTGTTGAAAATCTTATAAAAACACTCGAATCAGAGAAGGAAGATGAGAAAGTGGAAGCCTTGATTGAGTTTATTAAGCGTTTGTCGAAGGGTTTTGATTTAGAATTTCAGGATTTGATTTTGAAAACGAAGGTATTCTCGATTCTCGAAACATTGCTCTGTGATGAAAATTGTAGTAAGAGAGTTAGAGAACATGTTGCGCTTGCCATTTCTGGTTTGGCTAGTTTTAACAGGAATGTATTTGTGGGACTCGTGCTAATGGGTCCAACAATTCAAACCTTAACATCAATGGATTCAAGTATTTCAATTCAAGTTCTGTGTTCGCTCATCAGTTTGGTTAGAAGTCCTCTTATTGATGAAATTCACTCAAGGGGAGAAATCCCAAAAATTCTCAGCCTTTTGAGCTCAGAAAACTCGTCCATTCGAGTTGCAGCAATGGATTGCATTTGCGAAATTGCATATTTCGGGAGAAGAGAAGTGATTGAAGCTATGCTAGAACAAGGGTTGATCCCTAAACTCATGGAGCTCCAAAGATCTAAACATAAAGATGGAGACAGAGACAATATGGAAGATCAGCCATTTGCAAATTGCGTTGCGAGATTTGCAGTTCAAGTAGAAGTGGGAGAAGGGTTGAGTTCGAAAGAGAAACAAGAAGTAAAATTGGAAATACTGAACAGAGTTAGAGAATGTTCTGTTTCTGAAGCAGAGTCTGCTTCCATTGTTGCAGAGGTATTATGGGGTTCTTCACCTTGAAAAGTCAGATAATTTAGTGTGTAAAATTATCAAGAATTAACTAGACTATTAACTCTGATGCTCCGATTTTCAAAGATAATGAAAAATGAATTTTGACACTGCCAGGCTATGAATTGAGAGTATTATAATAACTTCTTCTTCAATCTTCATTCGCTTGCTTCAATTTCTTCGCATCACACGGCCATCGCTTGGCAATCGCTTATTATATTACTGATTTCGTGATTCCATTAAACTTATTTCTTTCATTGGGAATCAACTGAACAATCAATGATTTTTTTTTTTTTTTTTTTATCTAGTCCTTACCATTACTAATGGCCAGAGGCCCAGAGCTAGGAATTTCAACCCTTATTCCCACAATTTTCTATGGGCACCTTCCTCCTCCAATAAAATAAAATCTAGATTGCATATGAAATATCAATATTCAATTATTGAATCGTTTAAATCAAAATTTGATTGAATTCTGCCTAACACAGTAGAAAAACTGATGTAATTGATTATGAGCTTGATTTATTCAACAACAGATTATATCCTGAGAATATGCTTCAGTCCTAGTGTACAATTCTAAATGCAATTAGATACTGTTTTATTTTTCTATTGTGTAAACACATACAGCAGAGAATCCATTTGTCTAAACAATAATCAAGTCCTTCTATTTCATTGGTACATTATTTTATTTTATTTTTTAAAAAAAAAAAAGGTAAGAGATCCATCAATTATTCAATTAATTATTGTTTAAAGTAATTGAGAAAAGAATCTTATACCTACCAATTTTTGTTATTATTTATATATATTAATACAATAATTATGTTAAATGCTTGGACTTTAAATGGACTTATATGTATGTAAAAATTCAATTATACATATTGGCTGCTACGAATAGAATATAAGCTTTTCAATTAAGTTGCTTGTTTTAAATAATTTGTTCATTTTTCAAGTTAAAGCAAACTCATCACGTTCTCTTCCTGATTTCAAGGACTTGATTTTTTGTTCTCCAAAATATAAAATATAAAAGAATATATATTTTACCAGTTATGTTTATTTTAATATATAATCCTGTATTTATTGTTAACAAATAACTTTATTATTATTTTGGTAAAACAAAAAAATATTGCCTCAAGAGGATAATTGAAATAACTGATGTCAAGAAAAATGCACGTATGATGGCAATAAATATATTAAGTGGGAAAAAATGAGTTAAAAATTTGTCATTTAATTTGATAGAGAAATGAGAGTGACTAATAACCTGCACAAGGATGATATAGACAGAAAAAAATTAAATTAATTACACAGGGCAACGCCATAAAATATTTAATTGATGGTTACAAAAGAAAATTAGAAAGGAACTTTTTATCTGTAATTTACCACCATAAAAATTAACTTAGGCACCATATTTTATATAGCAAGTCATACATATGGGAGCAAAGGAAAGATTTTTGCTACACCTAAAACAGGATTAAGGATGGATAATTTTTCTTACAAAAGAAAAAAATTGTTGATCTTTTAAATTAGAGTAAAAATAGGAGAATAATATATATAAATTCCTCATAATTTATTTTTTAAATATTTATATTAAATAGACCCTCAACTCTTATTGAAACGAACAATTAATTTTATATTATTGAAATAATTACAATAAATACTTTTTTGGCACAAATTTTTTACTAGTTAATTTTTTTTCCGCACTCATGCATACATGTACATATATATATATTAATAATCAAAATTATTTTACTTCTATAATTTACTTGTAAAAAAATTTCACTTTAAAAAGTTATATTAGACAAATCCTAAGAGTTTGTAATATCGTATTAAAGGGTATTTACTTGGGGACCTATTTGATATAAACAAATTAACTATATTTGTAATTGAAATATTATAAAACTCGTCTACCATAAATTATTACCCCAATTAAATGCTTTGTTCTCATTAGAAAATTTGTTTTCGAGAGATTTTGCCATTTTGGACCACCCGCCGGAAAAGCATGCAACGATATTACTTATGCTTAGCTGGAAATTAAAAAAAATAAAAATTACGAGTATGAAAATAAGTGGGTCCGCATATCTTAAAACAAAAAATAACGCTGACGTAGGACCAATGCGAAAGAGAAGTAAAGAGAGAGGAATTAATCTTCCATTAATTAACGAAAATCACGAACAAAATTAAATATATTATTTGCGGTTTCTCTTTTACTCTTTCCCTCTCATATCAATTAGGAATTTCCTTTCGTTTCTCTTTCCCCTTGTTTTCTATAATCCTCTGCTTTTTGCTAGAATCTCCCTCTTGTTTTGGCCTTTTGTTAAGTTTATTCTTAGTTTCTTACCAGCGGTCCCGTTAGTTTGTCTCTGTTGAGCATTGAAGCACACGCTAGCTGGTTGGCTAGCTAGCTGAGATCTCAAAAATACTACATCTCGGTGCAAGCTGGTAAAAAGTAAACGAACCAACAAGTTCAAAGATCTGAAAGAAGAAAGAGAAAAACAGATCTTTAGTACTTGCTGCTTTCATTGATTTTTGTTTTGTTTGACTTATTATGGGTTGGAAATATAGAGCTGGTTTGCTCATGATAGGTGCTGTTGTTGTTATCTGGGTCACCTCTGCTGAAGTTACCCAGGTTCGTCTTTCTTTATTTTTTCTGTAAAATCTTGAACCATATATTTATATTTGAATTATGTGTTTGATTACGTGTCTGTTTTTCCGATTGGTATTGGATTTACAGAACCCAGTTTTGAATTTTTCATAATCTTGGCCGATCGAGTTGCCGAGAGATTGTTATTTAGTTCAAAACTTACAAATTTAATAGGAACTGGTCTGAATCTATATCTACTTGTTGTATGTTATGGGAATATGGGGAGAAATGGAAACCCTCTATTTGGTTGCCAGAGAAAAAGAGGTTCTATTGGAAAAAGCAATACATTGACTGTTGGCGAAAGGCAGATAATAAGGGAAGTTCATTAACTTTAATCGCATGAAACCTGTTATTCACTTTTGGCCACTAGCTTGACCGGTTGATATGCTCAGGATGGAAAGTGCTTGAGTAGGAAATGTTGAAAATTATTCTTTTATTGAAGTAAAATTTCGATTTTCTGGTTGTGAAATTGAGTTCAGTGGCATACCGTTGTAGAAGCAATCTTCATACCCATAGTTTACTACTGCTTAGACATTTGCTGTCCAGAAAGCTGTGTGACAAGAAAATTTTTGAGTAGGGTGTGCTACATTTGCCAACGTTGTCTTTCAGTTTTAAACTTCTTATTGTGATTCTATGAAGCTTCTCTGCTAAGATGTGTTCCTTGTGCCTTCCATTCACCCATATGGAGATACTGGGATATTTTTTGCGGGTTATTTAAAAAAGAAAAACTTTTTTTGATTTCTTTATTCTTGCTCAAATTGCAAAGCTTTTGCCTAGTTGCATGATTATGTAGTGGATAACTGTATACTTAAGCTTGGTTTATGCTGACTGATATGCATTCAACAGGGTATTTTTACAGACTACAAGCAGCCATTTGCGGTGACATATCTGGGAGCTTCTCTCATGGTAGTTTACCTCCCAATAGCATTCCTTAAAGATTGGTTATGTAATTTACTAAAACGTCGCTCATCTAAAAGTGGTAAAGATGCAGAAAGTGTAAATGATTCTTCTGCTGCAATTAATTCTCCTATGAGGCACAAAATCTTTGAAATGGAGCTTCAAGGAACTTTCACTAGAAAAGACAGTGAACTGGATCTAGCATCTCAAGAAGAGGGAAGGCCGTTGGCTGCTAAACGTAAAGACGATGTACACAAGGAGCTTACAACCAGGGAAATTGCTATTTTTGGGTTTTATATTGCTCCTGTATGGTTCATAACAGAGGTAATTCTCTATCTGGGCTACTTTTGTCAGGATTAAGTTACTTTTTGGTTCAAAAGGTGGAACTTTGCTGCAAATTGGGCAATCTTTGAATTCTGAGTGATGCAAATACATCAATGCTGTTGCCTTTGCAAAATCTTTTAAGTTATTTGCTGATGATATTCAGGTTATAGATTTAGTATAAGATTTCTTGCTAATGAAAATTTTTCCTATTGCAGTATTTATCAAATGCTGCACTTGCACGTACAAGTGTTGCAAGTACAACAGTATTATCCTCAACTTCAGGACTTTTTACGCTCTTCATTGGTGCTTTTCTGGGTCAAGATTCACTAAATGTAGCAAAAGTAGTAGCAGTTTTTGTCAGCATGGCTGGTGTGGCCCTGACTACTCTTGGAAAAACGTGGGCTGCTGACGAGTCTCAATTAAGTGCTTCAGTGTAAGTATTCATTCTCTGTTGGTTGGGCATTATTTGTTTTGAATTCCATTTTATTCCGGAATATATTTGTTTCAATGGAATTCAATGAAGTAGCATTTTGTGCCACCTAATTTGTATAAATACATAAGGATTTTGACTAAAATGTTATCATCTTGGAAAGGATAAGTGCAGGATAACTTTATTTTTGTTTTGACAATGAAGTGCTGCAAATGTTCGAAATGTGTTTCATTTCTTATCCATCATCTTAATGCGTAATTGATGCTGTTCTGTGATATTTTTGGATTCCACAAAAATGAAACTTCTTGATGTAAAAGCTTGTTCTATAACATTCTTTTTTTCGCATCATATATTTCATAAAATGTAGTCATTTGCTGATGTATGAAAAGTTATACCTAGAATTAATATTTTTTTATGATGAAAGATGGTGTATAGTCTGCTACTGTAGCATATGCATTACCTCATATACCTAAAAAAATTGGGAGCCAGACCCTTATGCTTTATATACAAGTTACAGATTATGCTGGCTGCCTGTTCATATTTCATTAGATTAATTTTTGTTTGCATATTTCTCTATTAGCTTGCTCTTTGTAATGTATGCTTTGGGTATTGACAGTAAATATTTATGTTTAGCAATGGGAAACGCTCTCTTGTTGGAGATCTTTTCGGCCTTCTCTCAGCTGTGTCATATGGACTATTCACTGGTTAGGAATATACTCTTTTACATCGTGTAGTTCTTTGTACTTATTGTTCTACTATTATTTTGACAAAGTACAATGATATCTTTCACTTCACAACTCAATGCTGCAGTGCTGCTCAAAAAGTTTTGTGGCGAGGAAGGAGAAAGAGTTGATGTACAAAAGTTATTTGGATATATTGGATTGTTCACGCTTGTAGCTCTATGGTGGCTGGGTAAGATTCATTTCTTATTGATGCATTTACATGTTGATGTACAAAAGTTATTTGGATATATAGGATTTTTCACGCTTGTAGCTCTATGGTGGCTGGGTAAGATTCATTTGCTTATTGATGCATTACATGTCAGCTATTGAATCTGATTATGAAGCCACTTCACACCCAAGTGGAAGTACTCATTGTTTTGATTTTTGTTTCAGTTTGGCCATTGACGGCCTTGGGAATTGAGCCCAAGTTTACAATTCCTCATTCAGCTAAAATGGAAGAAGTCGTTCTTGCCAATGGCTTTGTTGGAAGTGTCCTTTCAGACTACTTTTGGTATACAAAGCAACCCATTTCTTGATTATTGCTGTAGGCATTAGCAATTTCATACTCTTCTAAGATTTGATATCCTTGCTTTTCTCCAGGGCATTATGTGTTGTATGGACCACTCCACTAGTGGCCACATTGGGGATGTCACTCACCATCCCACTAGCTATGGTGGCTGATATGTTGATTCATGGTCGTCACTACTCAGCAATATACATTCTTGGCTCAGTTCAGGTGACTATATTGCCAATACACAGAGCAGCATAGCTTGAGAATTCTTCTGACATGGTAGAAAACTTATTAGTTACACATTCTTGGGTTTGTGTTGCAGGTGTTCGCAGGATTTGTAATAGCTAATCTATCAGATTGGTTCTCAAAGAAGTTGGGTTTATAGCATTTGGTGAAATTGGCAAATCCAAATTCTTTCTTGGGGCCATTCTCCCTTGGTTTTGTTTCAATGTCAAAGTTCTGATTGAAGACAAACTTTCTTCCTCAGATATGGGTTGTTGGCTTTCACATGGAGGACGAAGAGATGAATATTGTACTGTAATTGATTGTGTAAATGAAATTTAGAGGTTTGTTGTCTTCATACAAACACAATTCGTTTTAAGGGTTGAGCCAAAAGTGCAATAAACCTGTTTTGATAGAAAATAAAGAAAAGAAATAATTTTTTGTGCAATTGTTTTTTTTTTCCTTTTCTTTTAATGTATTTCTTGGTTAAAAAGGAAAATAGTGGCTATCTGATGTATTCTTTTGGGTAAATAATTTTTGTTTCACAATGATTTTTATCGTAAAATGTCAAATGATGGTACTTATTTTTTAAATTAATTTGGTTTAATTGTAAAGTTTGTTATAAGTGTTATAAGAGGAATGAGATTTGAATCTCACTGAAAGAAGAATAGTCGGAAATTTGGTTTATATATATGTTTTTTAGAAAATAAAAAGGAAGCTTGAATTTGATAATAAAGTGGATTATGTTAAGCAAAAATGTCAAAGTATTAACTTTATTAATTGAAAATTAACTTCTAAAAAAATTAATTCAAAATTGAGGAACGTAATCAAGATTCAAGACAGCAAATTCGCATATTTATGCATATCGCCTCAAACGGCGCCGTTTAACATGTCCGGGTCGGGTTGGCTCTGGTAAAGACCGACTATCAACGTTCTAGATTTCGTGAAATGTAACTAATGTAGGGGCTGAATTACACAATTTTCGAAAACGAAAACAAGTGTCCTTTGTACTTTTCATCATTAGCTGTTGGGCTCGGTTCTCTGCAAATTTTCCGCCAATATGGCATCAATTTTCAGATCTAAATCGTTTTTTCGCAATACTTTTCGTAAATTTATGTCTTTCCCTTGCCTCTTCGGCCGCCGCGATTTCGTCCGGGTACGATTCCAGCTCTCGAGTTTACTTCTATGAGTAGCTGATCTTTTTCTCTCTCAATTTTCTGCGTAATTGAACAGAGGACGAGTTGTATGTAATTAATTATTATTCTCTCTCTTTTTCTTGTAGGTCTGGCGATGGCTACTCCATCAGCGGTCGAGTGAAGATTCCTGGTAATTTTTCTTTTTTACTGCGTGATGTAGTTTTAATTTGGTTTAAGTTGAATTCTATGACGTGAATCCGTTGTCTTACTCATGTTTAATTATTCAAGCGGAGGATTATTTAGGAAAGATACAAGTCCGAATACAGCTGGAGAAATTTATGTCCATTGCTTTATATTTCAGTTTTTATCAGCTGTGATAGAATTGCATTTGGTTTCCTCCATATAATTTATACTTGAAATATATTCAGAGACTTAGTAAATCTTGCCATTTTTTATTAGTTGAATCTTATGGCATACATTACAAAAGGTTTCAGGTTCTATGTTTCTTAAAATCTTGGACTAGACTGTTCCTATAATCACTTGTTTACATTGCATTTTTAATTCACATGGTCTGAGGGAGGGAAAGTAATTGAGCCCAGAGCTGTTCTAGGATTCATAAAGCTCGTTACTTGTTTTGAGCATAGTTATGGGTATAGCAGGCATGTTGAAGTCGTTTGTATTTTGATAAATTTACTGAAATAATGGCTCATGTTTCTTTGATATGCCTTTGGTATATTTTTTCCTCCTTGAAATGTTGAAATACTTCTAAACATTGTCATGGAGCAGACCTGTTGTCACTCAAGTCAAATAGTGACTGAGCAATGGAATGGTAAATGAGAGAGCTAAAGAGATAAAACAGTGTAGCTAAGAAGCTGGTTTTTTTGGTATGAGCAGCCATGAAGACAAACAAAAATGCTGGTTTCTGAAAGAATTGGTTAGTTTAGGTATTATAAAGCTGAAACCTGAAACTTGCTCTGCTGCTTGGTTTCTCAATGGATGGTTCAATCATAGATAATGAAACCTTAATGTATATAAGACCTTAGGATGGTTATTCTGGTATTGCTATAATGTTTTGGACTGTGTCTCAGTTGTAGATATAAATAGTTATTATGGTTCTCATATGTATTTCCTTGATATATGTTCCCCCATGGTGTCTTTGTTACACTGGTCAATATTGCTTTCTTAGTTCAGACTTATAATTGAAGTATTAATTTGGCAGGTGCGGGCACTAAAGCGTTTGGTTCTCCTGTAGGAAAAATATCAAATGCTAAAGTTATACTCAATGGTGGCCAAAGAATGACATTTCTGAGGCCTGATGGATATTTTTCATTGTATCCCACAATTTCTGTTATCTTATGATCTCTTGTTTTACATAAAGTCAAATTAACTGATCTCTTTAGTTTACCCATTTCCGTCTTTTTGTCTCTTTCATCCTCACATTCCTACTGTGTAGATTTATTTCTTTATTTATATTTTTATAGGACTAATAGTGAACTGTTCATTTTAATTCCTTAATATCTATGCTTAAAGCCACAACATGTCTGCGGGGACTCATTTAATTGAAGTGGCTGCAATAGGTTATTTCTTTTCTCCGGTGAGTTTTATCTTTCAGTCAAATTTGGTCAACTTTGATCAATTAATCATCATGAAGCAGATTTCACACGATTAAATGTTTTTGATTTTTTTTAGGTTCGAGTTGATGTCAGTGCCAGAAACCCGGGCAAGGTACAGGCAGCATTGACAGAAACCAGGAGGGGTCTGAATGAGTTGGTTTTAGAGCCGCTGAGAGATGAGCAGTATTATGAGGTTGATCCTCCATGTCTTAGTTATCTCAATGTTTGATCAAGTTCAGCAATATCATATTTACTCTGGTTCATATTTTCTTGTATTTTTTCAGATTAGGGAACCTTTCTCCGTAATGTCTATTGTGAAGAGCCCAATGGGTCTCATGGTTGGATTTATGCTTGTGGTTGTGTTCATAATGCCCAAATTAATGGAGAATATGGGTAAGTACTCTGTTTGGTTCCCAAGTTTTTTAATGTTTCAGATTTCAACCATGGCCTTGAGATGATGACTTGCAGTAGACATATATATTTGTTGACTTAGCTTTTAGATGACTAGTTTACAAATTTATTTTATGAATTATGATTATGATTTCCTGTACTTACCATATCAAATCTGTTGTGTGTTATTAATAGATCCTGAAGAGATGAGGCGTGCACAAGAGGAAATGAGGAACCAAGGGGTTCCCACTCTAGCAAATTTGTTACCAGGCGCTGCGAGGACTTGAAACTGTGAACCCTCGGGTCTTGTGCTCTATTCTTTCAGAAATTGAGTGATGGTGCAACAATTTGGTTGGTCGTGGGCTATGTCGATACGTGATTATCAATTGCCTTGCTCTCAAAATGACTACATGCAGGGAATTCCTGAAATGTGAAAAACTTGGTTATCATTGTGTTGTGACATTGACAATCTAACAATTTTGTATTTGTCATAATGATTTCATTTGCTTCAAGGATAGATATTAGCCTTTTTCCTAATTTGGCTGTTGGCCAGCTTGCAATGCATCTGCATGTACCTACAATTATTTTGTGGATGCCTTAGTTGTCTTCACAATTATTTATTGAATTTGGCTATGCGCATCTAACTCATTATATATATATATATATATATATATATGTATGGATATATGTATGTATGTATATATATATATTTAGGGGCAAGATCAATGGTCACTTTTTTTATACTATTTTTGACATTAATTGTAAGTTATTAGGTTTAGGCATATTTAATAGTTGATATTGCATTTGACATATACGTTAATTATATGATTAAATACAATCTTAATTGATGTATGTATTTATATTTAATAGCTTACAATTGATTATATTAATTGTATAACAAAAAAAAGATATTGATCCTTCTTCATTTATATATATATATATATATATATGAATAAATTTATAAAATTAATGCAAGTAAAATACACAATGTGGATCATATATGATAATATATAATAGCATTACATTAGTTTGTATTTTTATCATAATATATTATAACTAATAACATAAAGTTAAAACTTTGATATTAAAATTTTAACACAGTTTAAATTGCATGATACAAAATAAAATTTAAAATTTTGAATGAAAATTAGTGAATTTTGACATATTATTGTTCTTTATAATTACCATTACAAAATAGCAAATTTGTATAATTAATAAAGATCAGTGCCAGAAAGAATCGCTGCAATTTTTAACATGCTCTACCTTTTTAACTTGTAATAGTTGTTGCTGGAATATATTACTCTAATTGCTGAGATATTTTTCCTCGTAAGGGGAACAAATTATTACACCTTCATATTAGGATGAATTTTATGGATTCTTGTGATTTTATAATTTTATAAAATCTTTTGTATATTGTATCCCTAGGGCCTATGGGTTGAACTCGATGAATCCAAAACATTTTAGACATTAGTATAAATAAATCAAATTATTGGGATCTATGAACTTCTGTTCATCAGAATCCAAAACATTTTGCACATTAGCATTAATTAAATAATTTATTGGGGGTCTATGAAATTTATAAACAAAAGTTCGTAATTTTTATTTAAGATCAAATAGAATGTCTCAGATATCTTAACTTTTTTGAAAAAATAGAAAGATATTTATCTACTTGACTCTCGCTTTGATATATTAAGATATTATTATTTTAATAAATAATAAAATAAAATAGAATTTTTTAATTATTAATAATTCAATTTCTATTATTTTAATTTTATTAGTTAGAAAAAATTTTTTGTAATAAAAAATTATTTTTTATTTTAAAATTAAATTTAAAAATAAATTTTTTTAAAAAATTATTTTTAATAATTAAATAATTAATAAATTTTTATTAAAAGTACTGCAGGCCAATCCAAAAATTTTATTTAAAAATTTATATTAAAAGAAACCAAAAACCTTAGAGATTTTTGCCGTTCTTTAAAAAAAAAAAAAAAGTGTATATTACAAAATCTTTTTTATTTTTATTTTAATTATTTTGGGTCAATGCGAAGTCTTCGGCCCAAACAAGAATATCAGCTCGATAAGCCTGTGCTTTGGAAACAAAGTTTACCTTGCCTTTGATGAAACCGTCGACGTTCCTTCTGTTACAGGAACTCTCTATTTATTCAGTCATTCATTCATTCATTCATCGGTTTATGCACAACTTACATAAATCTCTCTGTCTCCACACCATTCTAATATTTAATCCGTACATACATAAATAAATAAATTCATTCATATCACTTGCACAAAAAAATTTCTGTATTTCCTTAGATTTAGAATTTTGAGAATTTGAAATGGAAGGTTTACCGACGACGTCGAAATCGGAGAGGAGAGGGAGATCGAAGTCTTCTCAGACATCCAAACCTTCCCTCGTTATGGCTTTCTTCTCTTGCGTCGCTTGGCTTTACGTTGCCGGCCGGTTTGTTAATCGATCTCCATTTTTCTTCCGTTTGTTTACCCAGAAAATGTTGGAAAATTTTCCGCAAATGACGTATCTGTGCTAATCTTTCTAAATTTTAAGCAATACCCAGAAAATCGAACTTAGTGAAGTGGCGATTCGAGTTATATGTAACTTCTAGATTATAATGATAAAGTGATTATTTCGCCTGAGCACTGTTTGGTAATTGATTGGACATAAATTTGTAATTTGCGTTATATAAATGCTTATGCTTTTTCCGGTTTCTAATTACAATATTCGAGATACAGTTGGCAATTGGATGCAGATCGTTGGATTTTCATGTCATGGACCCATTTTGTGCGATTACATTAGCTTATCAAATTACTTTTTATTTTTATTCTCATTGAAAACTCATGAGCGATAAGAATTGTTTTACTTATATGACTATCCTTTTGACAGATAAGTATTGTTTTACTTATGTGACTATTTTATTTTTTGACAATCAGGCTATGGCAAGATGCTGAGAACAGAACATTACTTGCTAATCTTCTTAAGAAAAACGCAGAGCAGGTTTGTTCAATCCCTCTTTAATCATCATGTCGTTTCTTCACAGTTTGGTTGCTAGAAACTGCTGTGATAATTGATTTATTTTTTTACTGAAAGCTTTCTGCTCAATCTAGACTACTTTGATTTTGGATTATTTGGGACATACAGAGAGATAACTTGAAAGTTTATTATTTCTTTTTTTTTTTAAGTTTCTTGTAATATCTTAGCAACCAAATTGAGGGATCCAACATCTAATGATATCAGTTTAGGTTATGGTGTATTATTCAGTATGTTCTTATGATGTTTTCTTGTTTTTGCTGCTAGAGACCCAAGGTTCTTACAGTCGAAGATAAGTTGATTCTGTTAGGATGCAAGTATGTCACTTGATTTTTCTTTTGAGGTTTCTGCTAAATATTTTTCCTAGGTGAGACGGTTCTACGTCATAGACTTTGCATCATTGACTTTCAGGGATTTGGAGAGGAGGATTGTGGAAGCTGAGATGGACTTGACGCTAGCCAAGAGTGAAGGATACCTGAAGAATCAGTTACAGCAAAGTGGGTCTTCGTCAGGAAAAAAGCTTCTTGCTGTAATTGGAGTTTATACTGGTTTTGGTAGTCGCTTGAATAGAAATGTGTATAGAGGATCGTGGATGCCCAGAGGTCAGTTTCAGGCAGTTAATCTTAATTTATGACTGCAGCTTAGTGAATTTGACCATTACAATGTCTGAAGGCTGAAAATTAAATATCTTGTTTTATGTATTTGACTTGAAAATCTATGTTGCTTATAAAACAATTCAAAACCTTTATCACCTCATTTTAATTCAGGATGTGGTCTATGAATTTCAATCACATTTTGAAATTCAGATTTTCTGTTGTTACTTATTTATACCCTTTCAGTTTTTTTCTTGTCATACACTCGGTATGATAAAATCAAGGATTACTGCAAGTTTGTTTGCAGTGTCATCTGACATTTGTAACGGTATGGGTTTCATATTGTGAATAGCAGTTATTAGACATATATGCACAGAAAACATATGTAAAGCATTCTTGTGCATTTTACAGGTGAAGCCTTGAGAAAACTTGAGGAAAGAGGAGTGGTCATACGCTTCGTGATTGGTCGGAGGTTTTTCGTCACACTTAAATCCTTATTTTGATATTTGTATACACTTTCTTTTCTTAATAATATAACATAATAATTAATTGTAAATGTTCCTATCACTTGTAATATATTGCCAAGTGGTAATTTCAGAAAAGCATCTAATGAGGTGCTAACTTAAAAGTCACTTCAAATACTAATTTGATTTAGATAAGTATCTTTTAAAATAAATTGCTAAAGACATTAATTACTGCTTATGATGTGCTCATTATTACTACCAAATGGACTCTAGTTATCTGTTGGTTTGGTTCCTTAGCTAGTATCAGTGTACACATGATGGTGGTTCTAATGGACAGACATTAATAACAATTTTGTGGCTTGGATCTGGCAGTGCCAATCGTGGTGATAGCTTAGATCGCAATATCGATGAGGAAAATCGCAAGACAAAGGATTTCCTGATTCTTGTAAGCACAGAAATTCAATGTTGCTACGATTTATTTGGTTCAAAATTAACCTGTGTGATTAAAATAAATGTTGGGGAACAGATCATGAATAGATGTTAATGAGTAGTTTAATTAACAATACATTTTTTAAGATAAATTTTGAATATTTTAAATCTTTTTTAGGTAAGAAAAAGAAATTGGATTTGTATATCCTAAGTGAATGCTGAATATGTTGTCTGCATTTAACAAATGTGCTCTTAATAGAGAAAATTTTTTATGCCAAAGCTTACAGTTTATTTTTCCTTGGCACTTTTATGTTGGAATTATTTATGTTATGTCTTTTTGTAGGTTTCCACATAATTGATTACCTGGAATAAATTAACATGCAAAATAGTCTGAATATGTGGTACTATGTCTATCAGGAAGGTCATGAGGAGGCTCAAGAAGAATTGCCAAAGAAAGCAAAGTTTTTCTTCAGTACAGCCGTCCAAATTTGGGATGCAGAATTTTATGTGAAAGTCGATGACAATGTTGACCTTGATTTGGGTAGAGCGTCTCTTGTGTTCTGCTTGTTTAGAATATCATAACTTATATTTTAATTCTTTATCATAACTTTATGATATATTAATTTCATTGTTCCCGACTTACCAGAGGGACTGATTGGACTTCTTGACCGTACTCGTGGTCAAGATAATGCTTATATTGGATGCATGAAGTCCGGAGATGTTGTAACTGAAGAGTATAATACCTTATCTTATTTTCCTTAATTGTGATTGCTTTCCTTGTTATTCTATGATATATATTGAGAAACACATTCACACTCTAGACATTTACTTTCTAGAATATGTTGATATTTACACTCTTTCCTGATACTTTTGAATACTAGGAAATTGCAGCCCAAATCCTTATCCAAATTTTGTTGAATTTCAGGGGAAGACAATGGTATGAACCTGATTGGTGGAAATTTGGGGATGGAAAATCGTAAGTTATATGGCTTGTGAATGAGAAGAGTGTAGTTTTTACCAGTTGTAATGTTGTTTAAATGCATTTTTGTAAACCTTTTACAAGTGATTCATCGTTAACATCTACCAACTTTTATTGCTTTTATCATTACTATTATGACAACAAAAATTCATTTTGCTCTGTTTGGTTGCTGAGAGGAAGGAAGAAAAGAGATGTAACTTTTTGATTACAGTCTTTTCCCTGCATTGTTGAGCAAGTATCATTTGTTATGGCACCTGCACAGCGCAGATATCCTAATTTAGCTGAGCTTTTGAAAGCATATTTCTTTGAGTGAAAACTTAGTATTGATTCTTTATGCCATTCTTTATAAGCTGTTTTTTTTTTTTTTTTTTTTCCAAACATGATTGTATTGTTTGGACAGAAAAACTAGTAAGGAATAAGTGTATTGGGGAATAAGTTGGGAACAGGTGTAATGAATTCTGAATTCCAACTACAAGAGTTTGTCTTTGTAAATTCTTTTGTGCCATTCTCACTATCAAGAGCAATATCCTCCATTGGCCACTGGCTGAAGATTGTGTAGGGTCATGCCACCACCTGATATTTTTTATTGCTTGGTTGCTACGCAGGGTTATGGTTCCTTCTGTTTGATGGTATAATGAGCTATAGTGAATGAATTTTTCCAGAAAATGGAAAATTTCCTTTTTGCAAGATAGTCCTCTGCTGGAATTTGAAACTTGAGTATACTTTGTCCATTCAGGTACTTCCGACATGCAGCTGGTTCTATTTTTGTACTCTCCAAAAATTTGGCTCAGCATATCCACATAAACAGGTTAGTTGTTGATGATGCGGTTATAGTAGCTTTTGCATTAGTGGCGTTTGGTGCTTTGGCTGATCAGATAGGGCTAGTGCATATAATCTTGTTGAATCTGTTATTGCATGCAGTGCATCTCTGAAGACTTATGCTCATGATGATACATCTGTTGGGTCGTGGATGATGGGTGTCCAAGCAACCTATAAAGATGATAATCGTTTTTGCTGTGGTAGCATTAACCAAGGTGAACTTTCTCGGCTGATGTCCCCTTTTGGTTTTTGTCTTTGATTTGTTTATTAGTGACTGGAAGTTAAATATATATTTCTGGGAGATAAATATATACTTGAAAGACACTAAAATGATCAGAATGATCCCCCTTCAGTTTGGACCGCATCATTACATTGCTGGCAGTTGGTTTATTCCTCTTTATCTGTGATTTGGTTTGACCGGTTATAAGTTGTTATTGATAGAATATTTTGAATTAACTTGTCTTTAATTCTCTATTTTCAGACAAGGTGTGTTCCATGTTTTGATCAATGGAGCAACTTCTTCAATGAGTGGGCCTTTCTGGGTTGTTGATGTCGAACAACATTGCTTTTGCAAGTAATTGTTCACGCCACTTGCATATTATGGTGCGAGTTTTCTGAGGCATCATGTCATTCTTTTCATATGTAGAGATTGGTCAGCAAATTATTTTAGGATGAAACACAAGCTAATCTAACTGTAAGCCCTCTGACGTTCCTGACTTATGAAGAGAAGTGGTAGCAGGATATTTCTCCATAATATTTTGAGGTGCCTTAATGTTTTTCTCTTGCCAGCTAGCAAGCACACAGAACTCTTGTTAATTTGTGTTTTTAGGCTAGTCTGGGGTCGGCATTGCCCGATCCAGATGATATCTTGAATTCACGGTACTATCTTCAAATCTAGGTAGAGTTTTGAAATCCAATACTAAAAGCTGCAGATTTATTATTTGAACCTGTAGCACGCTACTGTATCTAATTCTAAATCGGCTGGTGCGATCATGTGAAAATTGGAAACAAAAGTCAATTAGATAAATTCTGAGCAGATCTAATACTTCCGGCATTTGCCCCACTTTTGTGGGTTTTCTCTTGACGGTGCCAGAGTTGTCTAGGTCTGCGTATATCGTAAATTGTGAAACTTGGGCTCTAATCCTGGCAACATATTGAATAAAATTATGGTAATATCTAAAACGTATGCTATTTCTCTTGCATCAAAGATGTGTTTGGGAGTTTAAATATGATAGATATAATGCACCTTAAACATTGCAATACTATTTTTCTTTATCACGATTTTTTTTTTTTTCTGATATATTACATAACAAAATTATAGGACTATCAAAAGGAATAGTATTTCTCACATAAAATGTGATGTATCTAGATGTCTATGTACAATGAGTTCATAGGGTATGGTATATACTTATCTTTCAAGGAACTAAGATGATATTGGTTTACTCAACTTTTTTGTCATTTTGACTTGTTATTTTAATCTTTAAATATTATTAAAATAATAAAATATGATATAATTTTCTCATAATTAACAAATTTACTCTCCACTACACTAGTTGCAAAATATTGGTGACTAAAATGTTAAACAAATAATTTTGTTTTATTTAAAAATAAAAATATTATTATTTAAATTAAAACAACAATAATGAGGTTGTACAAATTGATATGCATAAATACTTCTAACCTCTTTTTTTTTATTTTTTAATTATAAGAGTTTGTATAACTTTTTATTAATATATATTTAAAATTATATTATTTACGTTGTATTTTTGTAAACTATTAAATAAAATTATAAACATATTATATAATATTTTAATTAAACAATTAATTATCTTTATTTACAATAAATGTATTATATATTTATATATTTTTTTTTATATTAATGGTATGTTTGATAATCTTTTTTTAAAAAATATAATGAAAATAATATAATTTTTAAAATATATACATTAAATAAAAAAATTTATTTAAAACACTTATGATCATTACATATTAAATTATTATTAAAAAAGTATAAAAAAATAAGAGTATTAAGAATATTTTAACATATAATTTTGTCCAAATTTATTGTTACTATTTTAATTTAAATAATTATATTTTTACTTTTTAAAATAATAAAATATATATTTTTTAAATTTAATATTTTAACTCTTAATATGTTGTTCATAGGTAGGACTAAATTGTTAATTATAAAATAAAAATATCCCAATAAATATTTATGTACACAATCCTCTAAATGATATTTTAAAATAATGATAAAAGTTTCTTGAAATTATCTAATATTAAAATATATTTTTTTTAATAAAAAATATTTCAAACATAAAAATGTAATTATCATTATTTTTTACTATTAACCGCAGCCTGACGTTCGGTTAATTGGCTGAAGGGTATATGAAAGGTTCTAAAAGTATTTGGATTAATATATAAATAAACAAAACTTTAGTGCAGTAAATGAAATTGTCTATAATTTATTTTGACCTCTCTTTCTAGGTTGACCGACATTGAACTCCCAGCAGCTCGTTCGGATGCTCTGTTCTCTCGTTATAGATAACAAAACAGGGTCTTAAAACTCAAAGCTGTAACTCGAAAGCCTGCGGAGCATCCCAAAAAGCTCGGAAGCTGCAAATGGGTAGTCTTCTTCTAAACCTCAAGTGCTGCAAACCTTTAACCTTATTCCGATTCTCTCCACTCCTACCCTCGTTTCAGACAATCCAACTCAGACCTCATTCCCACCGCTCCGTTAAACTCAACAACAATAAGAGACGCTTGTTTCGTTGTTTCAGCTCATCTTCCCATCCTGTAATCGATGCAAAAAGTTTCAGCAAAACCGATAGTGATAACCCACTTAGCCAATCAAACCAGCTGTGGCTCTACAACACTATGAGTCGAAAGAGGGAGCTGTTTAAGCCCAAAGTTGAGGGTAAAGTTGGAATGTACGTCTGTGGCGTCACCGCTTATGATCTCAGCCATATTGGGCACGCTCGTGTTTATGTAACCTTCGATGTTCTTTGCAGGTCTCTGTGGTTTCTCTTTTTTATGTACAGGTGATTATGAAAAATTCTGAGATTTTTGATACTGATCGGAATGTGTTTGGGATTAGGCAGATATCTTAGGCATTTGGGATATGAAGTATATTATGTTCGAAATTTCACCGATGTTGATGACAAGGTTAGTTGCTTTTTCTTGTGCAAAAGAATTCAAGTGGTTTTCTTTGATCTTTTATATTTTTAGTGTAGGAAAGTTTCTATTTCTATAACCATCTTTTTGGTATTTGATAAAAATAAGCATAAGAACTAAAGATATCTTCTTCTAATTTGCTGATTTATCCTCATATTATGATGAAACGATGGCTTATTTTTGTTTCTATCACTCTGGAAAGTTGGGTGCACCCGAGACATCTTCCTTCAGTCTTCTTGTGGAGACAGTGTGCTAGAATTATGTATGTTTTAGTTATTTGTAACTAGGATCATACAAGCATCAAATTGAAAGAAAACGAAGAAATTAAAAAGATTTTTAACTACTTGTTGTTTGTGTTCATAGGCTGCTAGGTTTTGGTATTATTGTGTTTCAAGTGCTGGATGCCAACTGCTTTTCATATTGGTATTACAGGATACCTTAGTCTGCACTTTTCAAATTCTGTAGATAATTGCTCGAGCAAATGAATTGGGGGAAGATCCAATCGGTTTAAGTAGACGATACTGTGAAGATTTCCATCAAGATATGGTTGATCTGCATTGCTTGCCTCCTTCTGTGGAACCTCGTGTTTCAGATCACATGCCCCATATCATCGACATGATCAAGCAGGTATTGCTATCATGGATGGTTGAATTTTAGTTGTTAAAATTTATCGAGAATCATTTATCTTGCATTTTTCACATTGGTCCAACTTTATACTTGGTTCTATGAAAATGAATCTGCAATGCTATGGTTAAATTGATTTAGATGGTTAACTGAATTTTAAACCTTTTGTGTATAATATATTTCTTTTTCTTCCCTTTTTGGCCCCCTTTTTACATCTTCTCTGGATATTTTACTTATGTATTAAAATACCACAATATCTCTTCCGTTTTCTCTTCTGCATGGACCTTGCCCATTTCTTGAAATTTTAGGATGCACTAGATTTTGATGCATGTGATACTTTTGAGTATTAATTTGTTGGTGCACCATCTTGGCAGATTCTTAATAATGGATTCGCCTATAAAGTTGACGGGGATGTTTACTTCTCTGTTGACAAATTCCCAGAATATGGACAATTATCTGGGAGAAAGTTAGAGGATAATCGGGCTGGTGAGCGGGTTGCTGTGGATTCAAGGAAGAAAAATCCTGCTGATTTTGCTTTATGGAAGGTTAGTCTATAAGAAAAGTTGGTAATGCTTGTGCATAGTGTGTACATTACAGTAGATTACTGGAGATGACAATCTTTCCTAAGAGCTGTCTCAGCAACCTGTCAGGCTGTTGGCAAATTTTGTTTTAAAAAGGGCTTCCTTGCTTTTGGTCTTAATGCATTTGAACATAAGCAAGATATCTTTAAATGTATGGTTTTCATCCATCCATTCTTTCTTGATGATAGTATTGGTGTGTGAATATAAGCTGACTTTGTCTCTGCTAGCAAGGACATCAAGCTGTTTATGGTTCAGAATTTGGCAAAGATTCTTCTTCCTTTTTCATATTTACAATGAAGCTAATTTTATACTTATTACAGCTCCTTTTTCCTTGTTACTTTTGCAGTCTGCAAAAGAGGGGGAGCCATTTTGGGAGAGTCCATGGGGGCCTGGAAGACCTGGATGGCATATCGAGTGCAGTGCCATGAGTGCTGCTTATCTAGGTCATTCCTTTGACATACATGGTGGAGGGATGGACCTTGTGTTTCCCCACCACGAAAATGAAATTGCTCAGAGTTGTGCTGCATGTAACCACAGTCACATAAGCTATTGGATACACAATGGGTTTGTCACTATTGACTCAGAGAAAATGTCTAAATCCCTTGGAAACTTCTTCACAATTAGGCAGGTAAGGAGTCCTTACATGGTACTTTGCTGTGGTTCTTTTATCTTTTTCATTTACTGGCACCAGATGTCACACTCTTACTTTTTAGTACTTCTTGTTTCTTACAGAAAAAAGAGAAAGAATTCTTATCTGGAGTATCACTTTTGAATCTATGGCAAATTTAACATGTTATCTTATGTTGTACACTTTGATCTTTTTCCAGGTTCTAGAACTTTACCATTCACTAGCTTTGAGACTTTTCTTAATTGGGACTCACTATCGATCTCCAATTAACTACTCTGTTGTACAACTTGAAAGTGCTTCTGAACGTATTTTCTACATTTATCAGGTACCAAAACATGGAATCTATTTCTCTGTCTCAACCATCCATTGATAGTGAATCACATTTATATCCTCCAGTCTCCTGTCATATTTTGGCCAGATCAGTCTTCTGATGCTGATTTTTAAGCAATCCATTGTCTTCAGGGTCCTTACAGGAAATTTTACATTTTAGGGATGCATTTTTTCAAATTTTTTTGATATGGCATCATTTTTGATAAAGATTATTATTTTTTTCCTTTGGAAATTTTCTCGTGTTATTTTCTATATAGCTGAAAGGGAGAAAAGCTTTTTCTATTCATATCTTTTGGGGATAAATTACATGTATTATATGCTCGTCTTTTATTCAAATGAAGAAATGTTGAATTTCACGTGATTCAATTGGTCGCAGACATTACATGATAGTGAAAATGTTCTGAGCCAGCATGATGCAGCAATCTTGAAGGATTCAGTTCCCCCTGACACTATTAATACCATCAACAAGTTCCATAATGATTTCATGGCCTCAATGTCGGATGATCTTCACACTCCTGTTGTTTTGGCTGCATTATCTGACCCATTGAAAACCATTAATGATCTGCTACATACACGTAAGGTATTGGATATCTGTTAACACATGTTTTATTGTTACAATATAACAGCATTGCAATTATTTTAGGTGGATTTAGTATATGGTTTGCAAGAACTCTAATGGCTGGGATGTAGTGGCATGTTATCTTTGGGCTTCTTTTGACATCATATGAGAGCTGAGGGATCCTCAGCTCAATCCTTTAATCAAACTGGCCGAACTAATCAGGGGCTCTTGCTCAGAATCATCCACATTGCTAGTCTTTGAATTCAATTTAATATGAATTTGGTAATTCTTACTCTTTGTTGATTGACCCTTGGTTCTAGTTTTAACCCATTTCTCACCAAGGACATAAGTCACAGTTTTCTCTTTTCTCCTGTTGTGCTATTGATAATTAAATTTATGCAGGGGAAGAAGCAAGCAATGCGGCTAGAATCACTGGCAGCTCTAGAAAAGATAATCAGGAATGTTCTAACTGTCTTAGGATTGATGCCAAAAGGTTACTCTGAGGTAAAACTTGATATCCAAATATTTGAGTAGTTTTACATGACTTGATTTAGGGTGTAGATTTACTGGCTGATTTCCTTTTAAACATCAGAGAAAATCCCAAAGATTGTTAAATTGCTTTGAAATCATGGTAGAAACACCTTGCCTCTTCTATTTACTGCATTTGCATCATCTTGTTTGATGCTTGTTCTAGCTATTTCATAGTCAATTTTAGATTGTGAACTTTATTGGGAGTGAATGTAGTCTTCATAACAGACTTATACCATCATGTGTTTTATGCTTCAGGTTTTGCAGCAGCTCAGGGAAAAGGCATTGAAACGTGCCAAGTTAACTGAAGGTCAAATCTTGCAAAAAATTGAAGAAAGAACTGTGGCAAGAAAGAGCAAAGATTATGAAAAATCTGATGCGATTAGGAAAGATTTAGCTGCCATGGGAATTGCTCTTATGGACAGTCCAGAGGGCACAACTTGGAGACCGGCTGTTCCTCTTGCACTTCAAGAGCAGCAAGTGCCCCCAAATTGAATGACTTCTGGGATTAGGTGTGCTGTGTCTTTTTTCCTTTGGTCCATTTTTAAGATTTGGTGAACCCATCTATTATCCTAAACGGATTTTTGATGTGTGTTTTGAGTTTTGAGTTTTGAATGTGGGATGATGTCCTGTCTAGAGGGCTGTACTTCTTGTTCAGTTGAGGGTAGAGAGACAAGACTGTGATGATAACTTTCAGCTAGCATTAGGCAGAATTTTGGTGATAATTGTAACTATACATTCTTTACGTGGCTATATAATTAAGGTTGATATGAGAAGATCTTCAATGAATTTGTCAATGATCTTTATGCAGACGAGGAGTTTCTTCGTCTTCACGTTTGCATGTCTTTATGATGCCCTAATGTTCAAGAACACTTCTGAATTGCTGGAATCTATCTTGCCATTTGCTGGATTAACAATCTAAAACTATAGCTATTGCAGCTGATATATGTTGGCTTTTGACATCTTGGGTGTTGATTTGCCAGTTCATTTTGCCATTTCTTCCTTTTAATTCATTTTTCCTTTTCATAAATTAAAAAATAAACCAACCCCACTCCCACTCGTTGAGCAGATTTGCACCCCTACTCAACTCGTTGTGAACGAGGTTTGAACTATTCAACTCGTTTGTGAGTGAGGTTTGGACCCCATGCCTCTTACACCATCCCAAAAGTAATTTCCCCTTTAGAAGCATTGTTTGGCTGTGTAAATCCGCATCTCTGGCTGTTAAATGGTATTCTTTTGTTTCTTCATGAGTTTTAGAATCTTGAGACATCCTAGCAACTTGTATTGTTTGAGTTTGTTGTTCTGGTTCTATAGCCAGAGCTCTACTGCTGTCAGTGTTTTCAGTTGAAACATGACAACAGAAAGAGTTACATGCATCCACATCAGTTGTACGAGTATGTCTCTTCCTTTTAAAAAGCTTATTTAGCTTATCTTGGCAATGGCCAAATTTAAAGAAGAACTTAAGTAAAATATTCTTAAAGTTTAATAATCGTAGATTTCCTGTTATAATCAGGATTTGGGACAAAAGTGCTTGTGTTGAGTAGGCCGTAATTTCCACTAATGTCTTTGTCTACAATATGTTTTGGTATCATATGCTGATTGCATTCCAAGTTTGTCCAGCGTCTATTAAACTAGAGGAAGTCGCATCAAAATTGTGTAAACTAGAAACAAAAATTCAGAACCCTTAGGATTTAGCTGAGCAGAAACTAAAGACACATGCGTTTGTGACAGGATTGTGGCACTGTTATATGCTCCTACTGCTTCAACAACCCGTGCACCTGCTGAAGTTAAAAGAGTTCTTAAAGAGTACTTTGGAGGCTTCTAAAAGGCTGTGAGCCGCTGTCAAGATAGGATGGATCTAGGATCTTGTCAACAAGAAGATCATCAGAACCTATTTACAATTAAAAAAAAATGTTTAATAAGTGTGTAAATCTTTTGTGAATTGAATTGGCTGAAAATAAATAAAATAGAATATTTGTATACCTGGATCAAGATTGTAAATTGGATGAGTGACAAAGTGAAGAGATTTAGGTGTTTTATCTATGAATTCTCTGAACCAATTTTCATCAAAGAACCCTCCAGGAGCTGTGACTAGCGCCCTGGTTTGAAATCTTGGTATACGTTTTACACAATGTTCTGGAGAGACTTTACATCAGATGTATATTGATCTGCTATAACTCTGGTTCCAACGCCATTGCTACTCAACTCATTTCCGGGTTAGCAGTGAGATCTTTAGCTATATTTCCCATTTCTAAGGCTTTGAATTTGCAATTTTCTAGTTAATTAGTTCCTACTCTTACCAAGCTCCCAACCTAAAATTCTTTAGCTCTTGTTGACAGTGTATCGTTTGTGATGGATTCAGCATTACTGGAATTCCAGACTCCTATTGCAGAACTATCCGATTGTATTGTCTTATCATTGAGTGCATTTAATCCAAAGATAACAGTAGCCCTGGATTCAGAATGTAATTCAGTTGATATCAAAACAGCGGAATAGATTTTTATCTGATGGTGATGAAAATTTAGAGAAAATAGTTGCCCAGAGTTTGTAAAGAAAATGTTGAATTCATCCCATCGAGACCTGGGTAAGCAACCTTGGGAGAAACCAAACATTTCTCAAGTATTCTTGACAAATGGTGTACAAGGTTGGTTACCCCTTTTGCTCTCATATATAACTTTTATCTTGTGAGAAGCACCCATTCTGATTTTCAATAGAGAGAAAGCTGCAATGCATACAAATTTTAACAATTTCTATGGTATACTTGGGATTGCAGTGTTGTCACTTTTAATTCATGGTATAATAATGGATGTTTACCAAATACTTTTTATGTAATGTATTTAAAAGATAAGTAGAAGCACAACAATTCAAAAATGCTTTCTTAACCCCCTTTTCTTTTCGGTTTTTGAGTTTACCTTTGAGTTTACCTTAGATTGGCAAGATCCTGCAGAAGAAGGTTAAAGAAGAAAAGAAGTTAAAGATATGTATTTTGCTCATAGCTTGATAAATACATCAACAAAATTATGTTAATTGGGTTCAAGGTGATGTTTTAGGTCAAACATGATTTAAAAATTTTTTGAAAAAATGAAAAGAAAGAAACATGTATGCTGAAGAACAAGAGCTTGTACTAGATTAACTAGAGAAGCATTGTCCCGATTGCATGTTCGAAAGTCACTTTTTTCAGGAGGTCACCAGTCCGAAGTAGCGCAAATGAAATAATCATAAGTTTGTGCAATTGGAGCTGTTCCATTGATCAATAACATTTCCAGAGCCTATAATACTCTGTGAATCCACAAGAATGAGCTATGACTCATCCAGAACAGCCAGAAACCCAAAAATAAAACATTGAACACAGAACCATTTCATAGACGAATGCCTTTTTCATTGTCTCTTGCTTTGTAATCAATTACTATCAAGAACATTTCATCATTTGCAAATATAAAATCTTTAATTTGTTAAACTTTTTAATAATAAATGTACTTAAAATTAGATGTGTTCAAATAATCTACTGGATTCACATTTTTATAAATCTTAATTCTTAATAAGATATTTCAATAGTTTATCAGAGATTGCATCAGTATTTGATTAAACAATTTAAAAGCCTGATAGGATCTTGTGAATGTCTCTTGCTATATGTCCTGGTCTAAAGTTGCTTAGGGCAAAATCTTTCGAAAAGGGGCTTTAAAATGTCCTCGATGAAGAAAGATTAAAATTATTAAATGAAATAGAAATTAATTCAGAAGAGAAAATGGCATAAAATACTAATAAGGCTTAAATAAATGCATTTTCTAATTGGAAGCAAAGCCATGTGATTTCATCCCGACTGTTTAGTGAACCACCGCTAAGCATCAAGGCACTATCACCACTTATCATTATAAAATTTTCAGTCATCATGCTGTCAATTTGATGCCATTTCTTAGAAATATTGCTATTATAGATAGAAGAGTATGTTTGGAATTGAGATGAAGTGGGAGAATGTGCAGAATGGAATTCAATGATACTAAGACAATCGAATTATTTTCATCTGAAGGTGGTGAAAATAGTCACCCTGCTTTTCTTTTCTCGAGAAAATGTTGACTTCTGTCTTGTAAGGTGCCACCCCTTCTGATTTTAGAGGGAGACAAGGCTGCAATACGTACAATCCAATCTGGGTTCTATATATTTGTATCTTTAACCTATTCTAAACAAATTTTAGAGTATGTTGAGAAGTGAAGTGATATTGGTTTTAATTCTTAGTTATTATGGACTGAGATCACTGAATGTCAGACTGAATGGTAAGTAGAAGCACAAATATGCTCTTTTAAACTTTTTCTTTTTTGAAAGCTTGACACTATGTTAGTCTATTTTAACAAAAATCGACCATAATAAAAGCTTAATCTTGCATTTTATTCAGCCAATAAATGCTGATATGAAATTTCCTCTTCCACTTCAAAGAGCAGCAAGTTGCTACAAATACACATTCTTGGCATTAGTGAAAACATTTCTTCTTCTAAGCAAATTTAGCAACAGAGGCAAAATAAATTACATCAAATATTTCAGGTCTTCTTTCTGCCACACCTATGCACAGGCAGGAAGAACAAGACTTGGGAGCTCAGCAAACACAATACAGAAAGGAGCAACTGTAATCGGATCCATCATGCTAACATATATAGGTTCTAAATGGGGAATATCTCCAGATGAATTTACTGCAAGTACTTTCCCGTTTAGAAGCATTATTTGGCTGTGCAAATCTCCATCTTTGGCTGTTAAATGGTATTCTTCTCTCGTTCTTCCATCAATTTTAGAATCTCGAGACATTCTGGCAAATTTTATTCTCTGTTCTCGTATGGTCAGAGCTCCGTTGCTAGAGGCATTTTCAGTTGAAACTTGTACTCTAACTGTGGTACTTCCATCTAGATTGATCAAGAGCAATGTGACCCCTTGCTACAAGACCAAAAGGACCAATATATTAGCCTGGAATCTGATAATTTGTCTCTAAAATTAGGTTTCAGATTAAGCTTACAGATTCTTTTGAGCAGTGAGCATAAGCACGTATTTTTGCGGTGGTTCCGGAGAAACTTGTATGCAGGACATTGCTTCCCATTAACCGGTGCCAAAGAAGAGCGCTGTAGTAATCTGGATTTGGGACAAAAGTGTTAGTGTTGAGTAAGCCATAATTTCCTCCAATTAGTGTCTGTCTGCAGTACGTTTTGGTATCATAAGTTGATGCCATTCCTAGCTGGTCCAGGTACCTGTTAAACTAGAAGAATTCACATCAAAATTATATTCAACAGAACAGAATTCAGAACCAGCAGAAATTAGCTGACCAGAAACTGAAGACAAACGAGTTTGTGACAAGATTGCGGCCGCTGTTGTATGCTCCTCCTGCTTCACCAACCCAGGCAACTGCTGAAGTTGCAGAGCTCTTGAGAATTCTTTGAAGATTACTAAAAGTTTTTGACTCCATGTCAAGGTATGATGAATCTAAGATCTTTGCAGTGAGGTGATCATCAACACCTGTTTACAAGAAAAAGGTGCTGAATTTGAATAATATGTTATGAACCCAATTGCCAGAAAGTTAAGGTAGTGTGTAAATATACCTGGACCAAGATTGTAAATGTGATGTGTTACCGCTTGAAGAGATTTAGTTGTTCTATCTATGAATTCTGTGAACCACTTTGCATCAAAGAATCCTCCTGGTGCTATGACCAATGGCTTGATTTTGAAACCTGTGTATATATTTTGCACTACGTTCTGAAGAGAATTTATGTCAGCTGCATATTGATCTGCTCCTACTCTTGTTCCAACTCCATTTCCACTCAGTTCATTTCCTGGTTCGTAAGAAATCTTATGTTATATTTCTCATCTCGGAGGCTTTGAATTTGCAATTTCTAATTTAGTTCCTAATTCTTACCAAGCTCCCAACCAAAAATTCTGTAACCCTTGTTGACAGAGTATCGGATTAGGGATTCAGCATTGCTGGAATCCCAAGCTCCTAGTGCAGAACCATCCGATTTTATTATTCTACCTGTTAGTGCATTTAATCCAAAGATAACGATAGCCCTGGATTCAGATTGGAATTCAATGATGTCAAAACAATTGAATAGATTTTGTCAGTAAATGAAGAAAAATTCTGAGAAAATATTTACCCAGCTTGTCTGAAAAAAATGTTGAGTTCATCCCATCGAGACATTGGCAGGCAACCTTGGGAAAAACCAAACATTTCTGAGGTATTCTTAACAAATGGTGTACAAGGTTCATGAGAATCTCTGCTTTCATATATAACTTTATCTTGTAAGGTGCCACCAATCCTGATCTTTAAGGGAGAGAGAGCTGCAATAAATACAATCAAATTCTGAACATATTTTAACTTTCTTTTAAATGTTTATGCGGATGGCTCCTTACCTTTGACCGCCTTTAACAATATTGGGTTGGAAAGATCCTGCAGAAGAGGGATAAACAAAATATATATATTTATGAAATTGTGTCTTTTGCTCATATATAGTTTGATAGATAAAAGTATTGGGAGCTTACTAGATTAAGTATAGAAGCTCTGCCCCAGCTACATGTTCCATAGTCACATTTATCAGGAGGCCACCAATCCAGATTAGCACAGATGAAATTATCATCTGTTCTTGCTATTGAAACTGTCCCATTAATGAAAACAGTGCCATCAATAAAATTTGCAGACTCTTTGGTACTCTGTGAATCAGCTAAAAGTGAGCTATGATTCACCCACAACAGCCAGAAACACAGAAATAAAAGATTGAAAAGAGAACCCATTTCATAGAAAAGTGTTTTCTGCAGTGTCTGTTTATCTCTATCAGTTCTCATGGAGCCATGCAAATGAAGAATGCTACTAATAATATATATCTGGTAGTCAATACTGTGAGGTAGGTGTACTGAACAATTATTTTACAGATAAAATTCAAGCTCCATAAATCCTACTAGGGATGAATCTGCTAAATAGAGACTGAATTATAGCATACATACATAAATATATATAAATAAACCATTAAGCCAATTCATAGATGATTTTTCTATTCTGTGATATGTGGGTCAAAGTTTTTCTTCTGTTTGGTTCCTACTTCCTCAGTTGAGTTCATATTAGGAAGGATACAGACATGTGACTGCAATTCAGTTCATTAATGCTACATAAAATAAAATAAAGGGTAAGCTTAATATTATTAATTTGTTAATGAAAGTAGGTATCAATATTAATCAAAGTCTTCACCAGAAGAAATAAATAATAAACAGATTATATTCATATTTATACGGATGATGAAACCTTAACAAACCAACTGTATAATCATTTGATCACGGAACATTGACTCTCTTGTATTCCTTTATGTCTATTTCTCTCATCTCATTTCTTCTCTCTCTTTCTTTGATATATTTTTTTTTAAATCGTTATTATTATCCACAATTATTATGCACTAAAATATCACTGTGTATAATATTTGCAATATTGGGCTGGAACTAAGTTGAAAGTTTTTAAAGTTTTACAGTCCAAAGACAGATGTGAGGCTACTATATTGGGATTAACCGAAATTAAGCTCAAAAAATCCATTGGGCCAAAAATAAAAAATGTATATATAACCCACTCCAATGAAAAATAAAAAATAGATTTAACATGCATCTATTTACGCCCTATAATCTACTCTCACCACCCCTTTTATTTATTAAACTTTATTCCACATACAGTTATAAACACCTAAATAATTCTTAGTTAAATTTTTTTAATTATATTTCTCTATCCACTTATAAAATATTCATCACATCCAAACTCTTTTTATTTTCAAGACAAAGATTTTTAAATTAGTTAAAATTAAAAAAATAATAATTTTTAATAAAAAAAAATTCTCTCATACTTTTATATGATACATAGTTCACTACAAATTGTTGAAATTCTTTTTAATTAGTGATATATAATTTTCTGAAAGAAAAATTTGTAGTTTGAATATAATGGTAAAAAAACTATGAAACAAAGTTTAAGGTTTAAGATGTATAACTGTAAGTTAAATGGATGTTAAAAGTAATACTATTTTAATTACTTAGGTTGAATGTTGTACTTAATAATAAATTAATTATTAATACCGTGTTATTTTGATAATAAAATTTTTTTAATTAAAATATTGATATTTAGAGTAAATTTTTAGGTATAAATAAACTCACTCATAGATTTATTTCGTTAATAAGAATGTGAAATTCCTTTTTTTATCGGAAAAATCTCAGATACCGTTTTTAATATTGCTTAATTTCTTTGAATTTAATGTAAAATTAATCCCGACTGTTCTCAAGAATTTCTTTCAATTTCCATATGAAAATTTATATAATATGTATATTTATAAAAGAAATAAAAATTTTAAAAAAAAAGTATTTCTACAACCAAAATATATCTTCATGCATATTAAATGCTGGTCAAAATTTCTGAGATAACTTAGCTAAAATGAGAAGATTTTCTCCATATGGCTAATATACAGCATATATAACATATAGACTATATATATGCATATATAAAATATGTACACACCCCAACCTGCAACTGCAAATCATTAATTTTCAAAACAAAACATATATAGCTGCAATCTTCTTGCTTCAATGGCTTCAAATACAACAATCCTCAACACTCTTTCTGCTGTAGTTGTCTTCTTCACTGTGATCATCAACAAAGGCAAGTTAAGCATATATATATATATATATATATTTATGTATGCAGGAGGAAGGATTTTCTTAAAGAATTAATTAAGTTAAATAATATTGCTTTAATTATTTGCATGCAGGGTATTGCCAATGCAGCCTGAACGATATCAAAGTCAGCGAGTCTCAAACGGGAAAGCAGGTGCAGAACAAGCAGGAATGGCAAGTGACGATCTCCAATGGCTGCATATGCACTCAGACCAATCTGAAAGTATCCTGCGACGGGTTTCAGACAGTGGAAAGAGTTGACCCTTCGGTTCTGGCACAACCTGCAGGGGACGAATGTCTTGTTAACAGTGGAAATCCCGTAACTCAATCTTCTCCTGTCATTTTCACTTATGCATGGGATACTTCCTTTTCATTCAAGCCCCTTTCTTCTCAGATTTCTTGTTCTTAATTCATGATCATGACTTAAATAAAACCCTGGCCCCATGCATACGTCGCCTTTAATTGCTTTGGTCGTAATTAAATAAGAATAATATATTTCTTTATATATATACGCGCGCGCATATACGCGCGCACGCGCGTACACACGCGCACACACACACACACATATATATATATATATGTATATATGATTTCCTTCTCTAAAAGATAAATGTTAAAGCTAAAATGTTTTTAACCAATATCACCATGATTTCAAATTAAAATTGTGTTGGATGTGGAAAAATTAATCCTAACTTTCCTAGTAATTAATCCCATGAAAATTCACTGGAACAAAAAAAAAAATAAAAACAATAATAATAATATTAACAACAAAATAATACAAAGAAAAACGATGAGTAAATTATTTCATTTTCAGCAGAAAAATAAAATCTAATTGATTAAGGTGATACTATTGCATGCTTAATTAATTTGTTTTAATTTAGATGTAATCCGGCAGCTGAGAATTTATTGCAATCCCTACATTTAGCAACAAAATCTGCGTTGATTCCTCTCTTAAATGAAAATCCAGACATAAGAGTATTTGATCTTAAAAAGAAAAAAAAATTGAAATATTAAGCAAATTAAATTCTTGAACTGTCACTTACTTCATCTTTTTCCTTTTTCTTTTGTATTTGACGACTACTTTCCGTAAATGAAAATATATAATTATGTCTAAATCATACTAGCCAAGTGTTTATCATATTACTGCAGTTTTTAAATAATCTTTCAAGTTTTATCATTTACTAATTGAATTGTGAATTTTCACCGTTTTTAAATAATTTATAACTATAAATTATTGTTCAATCAATGATATATTATTTGGAATCAAAATTTTATAATAATTATTTAGTATGTATCATTACTTACACAATTATTTTTGTGTGAATAGGTCTATTTGCATCCTAAATTTTGCTTTAAACACCTATTGTATAATAATTATATATCACAAAAGATTATAGGAGAACTTCTCATTTCTTAAATAATTATGATTTTTAGTTTTCGTTTATTTTAATTAAAAATAAAGAGTATTTGATCGTGATGAATATTTTTATGTTATATAGATAAAAATTAAGATATATAAGAGCTATTTAGATATTTTGTAATAGTGTACAGAGAAAATTTTAATTGTTAAATTTTTCTATGGGTGTGAGAGTTAACAGATCTTTTAATAAATTGATTTTGGAGTACAAATAGATTCAACTTTTCAAGTGGATAGTAATTTTTTAAACTAATAAAACTTTTTGAAGGTTGGTACAAGAAACTCACTTAAAATCCCTTTCGAATTGTTCGTAAAAAAGTTGGAAACAGCTTATAAATATGTAGATTTTAATAATTCTTAAAAAGTATGACAGGAATTGCGTCTAATAGATAAGAGTAGCTTTGAAAAAAATTCATTAAGATATTTAATATGAATTTTAAAATTTTAATTATAATCTTACGAAATTAACAAAAAAAAATTATATCATATATTTTTAATCAATTCTAATATAAAATCAAAAAATTTATCAGTCTTATATATATATATATATATATATATGTAGAGTATCAAAATTTTCGTAATATAATTTACCAATCGCCCATTTTAACTGATAGTAAGTTTGAATCTCATTCACATTAGAATTTAGAATTTATGCAATATTAAAGAGGGAAAAAAGATAGGTATTTCTACAATCAAATTAAATATATATAGCCGCAAACCGGATTAGATCATTAGCAGTGTCCCCATATTTATAAATGCTGATGTATATTTATCAGATAAGTCACCGCCGATAAAAAGATTCCATCAGCCCTAATAACTCTTTTTTTATTAAACCATTTAATCATATATATCTCGATGCAATTCCCTCACACCATACCTAGCTTGCTAATACAAACATCTATATAAACACCACCACCACCACCGCATATTCTAATCATTCTGAAAATTTATATATAAATTAGATTATATATATTATAATCTTTAATTGACATTTCTCTCCAATGGCTTCCATCCTTAACATTTTCTCTGCAGTACTCATCTTCTTCACCCTCATTAACAGAGGCAAGTCAAGCACCTCCGGCCCCCATTTTTAATACTTCGAGTTCTTAGAAACTGCTTTACATTTTGCATGCTTAAGAATATGAATATATTATTTATTGCAGGATACTGCCAATGCACACTGGATGCGATCACAATCACCCAGTTTGCAACGGGAAAGTTCCTGGAAAACAAGCAGGAATGGAACGTGACAATCTCTAATGGCTGCATATGCACACAGACGGACCTTAAATTATCCTGCGATGGCTTTAAGACTGCCGTACAACTCGACCCTTCGATCCTGGCGATACGTGGCGATGAATGTCTTGTTAACAATGGATATCCTGTCTACTATTCTTCTATGTTCAACTTCAGTTATGCCTGGGATACTCCGTTTCCATTCAAACCCATTTCTTCCCAAATTGCCTGTTCTTAATGGGAATTAATGACTTTGAAAACATATTTACTGCTCAGTTGGTATTAGTAAGAACTTGTACCTCCTACTATAACTGAGAAATGTTACGCTGAAAAGTTCTTACATGATTAAATCTCTTATTTTTCATTTTTCAATTTCAATCTCTTATCTTAAGAGGATGAGATAGATAAACAATTATTAAAAGAAATTCATGATAGGAAGAAGAAGTTATTCTAAAGTTATCGACTCTTGTCAAAATTATCTCGAATCTTTTTTTTTTTAACCCTTGGTAAATATCTTACAAGACATAAGACAAAAGTACTCTTACGAAATACTAGAAGAAATAATATTTTTCCATTTTCAATCTAAGCTCTCTACAGCACCAGAATATTGAAAAATACTAGAAGAATTCAGAATGCTTGGTTCATGCTTTGTTTAGTCACAGTACATATGACTGGAGTTAATGATATCATTGCAATTGTATAGTATTAACATTTGCTCTGAGTCTGAACTTTTACCTAATCAACTACAAATCTATAATCGGCAGTTAGTAAATAAGCATACTCCTTAAAGAATTATTCAACATTTTATTTTTGTTTGATTCAACTTACAGTAATAAAGGACTTTCACTCAGGTACGTAAAGCCTTCCAGCCAGAGAATCAATTGGCAAGTTTCTTATATGGTAAATTAATTCTCACGCCTCGCCCATTTTTTTTTTCCACAACTGTTAATCCTATTCAATCACCTTCTATAATAGAATATAACTACACATCAGTAAATATAAATTCTCAGCAATCATTCAGTCACAATATAAATTGCCATGATTTCTCAGTACTCATTCCTATATATAGACAAATTGGCAATAATATAATTTTAGTAGCGTTGCAATGGCAATTGTTCAACATAGTCTTTATACAACCTTTCTTGCTCTTATTAGCAAAGATAAGAAAATGCTAGTTCCCACTCAGTTTCCCTTATTCTCATGCTTGCTGATATTAGCAGCAGCAGCAGCAGCAGCAGCAGCAGCAGTAATCAAGTTTCTGTGGGTTGAATTGATTTTCCAGGGACGAACCAAGGCTGTGATACAGACACTATAACAATAGATCAACAGGAAACAGGCCGAACGGTACAAGTGAAAAAAGAGTTCCAGGTGATTGTGATCAACATTTGTGACTGTCAGCAGCGGGATGTTACATTGGATTGCCATGGATTTCAGACTGTAGAACAACCCCATCCCAATACGGTGACTCGGTCCGGTATTAGTTGTCTTTTTGGCAAAAGGAAATTCAATTGTACCAGGCATAGAGGTAGATTTTACCTATGCTCGGAATGATAAGTTTCTATTCACCCTCTTGTCCGCAGTGCCAGAATGTCCTCCTAGCTAGCTTTTTCTGCATTATGGGTTTCTTCTTGTGGTGAATACTATTTTCCAAAAATGTGTTTGTTGTAATTCGATCTGTAATATTGCAATGCCATTTTGGAATAATTTGAAGATCATTTATTTTCATTAATTCAAGCCCTTTCAATTTCCTTCTAAATTTTTGTTACATATATCATATATGAATATGTCGATGCAGAATTCTGTTTGACACCAAAAGGTCTTTTTCGGCTGGGTAGAACCGTATAAAACATAACCAATATGATCACATAATAAAAGAGGATGAGTAATTTGATCTTGTTCGTGTCTTCCAAAAATGAATAGATGACATCAGTTTATAGGTGTGCAACAATTAGTCATGAGCAATCCCCAAATGACAAATTCTCTAATTATGGTCCAAGTGAACATAGGATGCATTGTGTAATTTTTGAAGGAGAAATTAAGAAATATTTTTACATTTCTTTTGTCAAGAACTTCCGCCAAAAGGTTTAAAATTATAGAACAATAATTCATTTATGTCAAGCTACTATCTGTTAAAAAGTTAGGAGAATTATGTATTGTCTTTGTTAGATTAAACTAAACGGTATAGTTTTAATGGAGGCATTAACTATCGAACGACAATGTTTTATATCATTTAATTAAGTAATGTGGTCTCTTTTTAACTTGAAATTACGTCATTTTGGAGTAAAAAGAATTATTACTTTTGCCAAAATTTATTATATGTTGACCACTTTTTTCGTTGGAATTATATTTCAATTGTGTTTTAAGTAAATAAATCTAATTACCAAAAATTAAGGTTTTTTTTAAATGATTTGAATCTCGTTTCATTCTCCATTATAATTCTAACGAATGGAAAACAATTGAATTAGAAGCTAACTTCAAGGTTTTCTAAAAATGAAAAGTTCGACTATAAAATTTTTTATTCATTGATTTTGTTTTAATGTATATTATTGTTGTACCTTTTTAAACTTGTGGTCACAATATATTTGACGTCTTGTTTATACATAATAAATTTTGATCTCAATATGTTTTTTAACCATCTAATTTAAATGGATGTTTTGAAATCAAAGTATCATATTTAAAACAATCGTAGCTATTGTAGAATTACTATATATTTTTTTAAAATATTAAATATATATATAGGGATTAATTAAAGTAATATTACATGTCTTAAATTTAATTACAAATAATGAATATTGTCATATCATTAATTTAAAAATCACAATTAGAACATTTTACATTTTACATTTATAAAGGTCAAAAGAACAAATACTACATAGACAATTAATTAGAAGAATAGTATATACATAATCAATGGCGCAGTTACGCTTAATGTTTATGTCTTTGTGAGGGTTAAAATGTAATGATCTAAACTTTATAGGAGTTAAAACAATAAAAATATAATTTTAAAAGCCAAAATTGATAATTTTCTTCCAAAATCTTCAAAATTTTGATGGGGCTCCGCTACCGCATATAATTACTCGTTACATAAATGCAAAAAATAAGGCGGAGTTAGGTTGAAATATTTGCACTCGCAATCGACAGGTGTTCTTAACCCAACGTTCTGACTCTTATTCTTCTTTACAAAGGATGTAAATCCAGCAATATGTAAAATCTGACAATGAATTATTATTGAATTATTCTACGGAAATCTTTCTTGTTAACCATTTGAAATCCGAAGAAATCACTTCATATCAACTACTTACGAATGTATACTGCGTGAAATCCATGCACTAATAGCTTTCTATATATACACACACACACACAATAGTATTGTAGGATCAGAGACGTTGTCTCTTAATCAATTTAAATTTTTTTCTAATTAATTAAATTATATATAACTTTATGATTGGTAATTAATATAAAAAAAAAATTGAGAAAGTAGATTGTAATAACTACTATACATAAACAATAAAAACGTACACACTCCAAAGAATCTTTTGAGGATTCGAGGAGTTTAAATCAAGAAAATCTTAAATAATAAATAATATACTTGTTATTCCTGTTTTTAATTCAGTAAATTATAACAAAATTTATAGCTCTGATTCACAGCAGATTTTCCATTAATTTCCTTCCATGACTGTTATTAACAGTCACAATATAAATGGACAAGAATTTCCATTACTCCTCCCATACAAATATTAATTAGTTAGCAATATCATACCATTAGAGTTGCAATGGCCGCTGTTCAATACATTCTTTATGCAACTTTGATTCTTGCTCTGATTAGCGAAGGTATAAGAAATTAAATTTACATCCCAATCTTTATTTTTCCCATTCTGGTATTTCCTCCTTTCGTTTTCTGAGAATCTTCTGCATCGAATTTTTTACAGGAATGAGCCAACAACGGTGTCCTGTAGAGACAATAAGCATAGAGCAACAGGAAACAGGAAGAATTGTAAAAGGAAAGACTGAGTACCAGGTGATTGTGATCAACATCTGTGATTGTCCCCAGAAAAACGTCACATTGGATTGCGATGGATTTCAGACAGTAGAAGATCCCGATCCAGCTATCTTTACAAAGACAGAAGCTAGTTGTGTTTTGCTTCATGGGAAAAAAATTGTACCATCTATAGAAGTAGATTTTACGTATGCCTGGGATGAAGAGTATCCATTTTACCTCCTTTCAGCTGCTCCAGCATGTTAAATTAACATATCTTTCGTGGTTTCCTTTTTCTTTATCTTTTTTTCTGTTTTGCATTCTTGCTTTTTATGTTATGATTAATGGTTAGTTATTTTCATTAATTCAGCGCCCTCTCTTTCCAAATTTCAGATTAATTTTTAATTTGTTTTACTGCAATAAATGTTATTGCAAGTATAGCATAATGTTAAAATAATCATATTGAATGTGGTTATAACGTATAGGTAAAGGAAGAAAATAAATAAATCAAAAACAATGTGGAAATTTTGAAAAATAATATTACTCTTAGGTTGCCATATTACAGTTGCAGTTGACAGATGTCTTTCATTTCTTCATGCATGCAATAAAGATTCTTCTTCTGCTTTATGAAGATGGGATTGCATCTTTTCCTCATTCCTGCAGCTGAATTACCATTGATCTCCGTTTCAAAAAATTAAGAAAGAATGGAAACCGGCAAAGTTTCGTGTTGATTATTTTTCTCTCGTTTTTGTAACTGTTTTAAAAATTCAGCAGCAGACATCAGGGAGAAGTGTTCCAAGGATGATCTTCTGATAAATCAAAACCAAACAGGAGTAACGGTACAAGCAAAGCCAGAGTTTGAGGTGACGGAGTTGGATGCTTACCCATGTGTTCAAGAGAATGTAAAATTAGCCTGTGATGGATTTCTAACAGTGGAAGATATTGATCCGTTGACATTGATAAAATCAGGTGATGAATGTCTTTTGAATCATGGCTCAATTGTTGTACCATTTACCGAAATAAGATTTAAACATGCCTGTGATTCTCAGTTTCCTTTTAAACCTCTTTCCTCTAACATTGATTGTAATCGAGGAGAGGATGGCTGAGACAATGATATTGCAAGAATAGTGTGCCATATGACAAAAGTCTTAAGTAAGAACGTTTTTATGAGACCATTCAATTCGATGCTCACGCAAAAAGATAGATTTTATTGTATGAGATGTACAATACGATACAAGCATTTTCTCTTTTATTATACTTTAGTGATAAATTCTCACAAAATATACATCATGAGAATCATAGCTCAGTAAGAGTTGACTAACAATGTTTTTTCCATGATTGTAGTTATATTCAGATCACCTTCTGTATCAGAATCTAATTACTCATTATGAAATAAAGATTATCAGGGATCAGAGAATTATAAGTACCCATTACGAAATTTTTACTCTTACCAAGAAACAAAGTTGCATAAATTGGAACTGCCATTGCATATTGTCAATACCTATAATGTAATTCTTCTGTATGCTGTTGAATTGCAAGGGTGGGCCCAAGCTGTGCAGAAGGCAGCATATCCATCGAGCAAAGTCAAAGCAGGAAATTTTGTAGGAGAGCCACAATTTCGAGTGACAGTGGAGTGAGCCAAAACCCTTTTACATGGTAAGATCTGGAGATTAGTGTCTTTTGCTTCAAGGCAAAGTAATAGGTGCATTTTCAGTGGTAGTTTTTATCCATGCTTGGGCTACTGGGTATCCATTCAAGTGTCTGTCCTCCATTACACAATGTACTTGAAAGACTTCTATTCTATAACAAATGCTGTTGTCTCTGATAAACAGTGCAAATAATGTACGTTTCTCCTGAAAAAGGAAGATTAATAAGCAAAAATAAAATGCAGAAAATGCAATCACTTAACTTCTGACTGAACATAATGATAACTGGAAGGTGAAGCAATAGAAAATAACAGGAAAGAGGATATAGCAAATACATAATCATAATAGAGATGTAACATTACAAATTTAAAACACAGTTTAGTCCACAAAAAGTACCATAATCTTTTCTACTCTAAACCAGACAGGCACCACAAACCCATCCATCCTAGGCACCTACCCAAACTCTCTAACCCCAAGCCAAAAAGTGAAAAAACACAACAGAAGATTGGAATTAATCGAGCCTCATTTCCTCTTCTTAGTTGGTGGCTGTGGTATCTCTTCCTCATCTTCCTCGTCCTCGTCTCCCTCTTCATCGTCTTCTTCTTCTTCCCCATCGTCTTCATCATCATCCTCTTCCTCATCATCATCGTCTCCACCATCACCATTGGCCTCAGGTTCATCCTCAGGATCCCCGTCATCATTACCTTCTTCACCAGAACCATCATCCTCCTCTCCATCATCATCCTGATCCTCTGCAGCATCATCGTCGTCATCTTCTTCATCATCCTCAGTGTCACTACCCTCTTTGTTCTCAGGACCAGACTTTTTCACTGCATGGAGCTCCGCAAATGGAAACCTGCACGGCAACATTTATTTGTTTCTTATCCTTTGGAGCAACAGGTAATAAATTAAAATAAGGCGAAAGAACCCTGCACACAAACCTTCCAATTATGTCAGGCTCACTGCACAGGAGATCTGTTCCATTAGGCACAGTTCCCATCTGGAAAACAATATAAATATCATGCTAAGACAAAATTGTTTTTTCACAAGTGCATAATTCGTGGAAAAGCATGTGAGGCAGAGCCAATAACATAAAATGCATATTCAAGAATACTTGAAAAAAAGGGAAGGAATTATCACAAGACTACAAGCAAATTCTTTTTTAGACCAGTCAACTCATTTTTGAAAACCCTGAAAATAAAACTGACAGAAAGGTGGAGCACCTCAAATGAAAAGTGGATTCTAATAGCCACTAAATTGCTCATCTATTCTATCTCAAAAGTCCATTTAGATTGAATATCAAGATCTACAATTTGCACAAAAGGCCGATCAAAAACACTTAAGACAGGCAATGAGTCCAGCAGACCATAAAGATTCTTCAAATTTAAGCAGAGCATTAAAAACAATCTCACATACTCTGCAGTACACAATGGTAGGCCTCTTAGCCTCAACACTTTCTACCACAATGAAAATTTCTAGACTGAACCCAAGACCTCTTCTACTACCTCAGAAAACTGGCTTCAAATATAGATCTCATACTAAATAAACTAGAGACTGGCACACTATAACCTAAGTTCACACTTGGAAAAGAGCTCCCATCTTTTTTTTTTCCTTTGATGGAAAGACTTGAAACTAAGAACTATACCAACTAAAATCTAACTCCAAAGCCTTAGCCAAGGAGTAAAAAGAAAATACAACATTGGCATCAGTATTGGCATATAAGTTATAAAAGCTATAAAAAATAGTAAGTAATATACAAATTATGGAGATTGAATTTGGTTTTGAATAATGCAAAATAAGGGTAATCAAGTTCATCAGCTAAAAGGTAACTGCAAATTTAAAAGAGAAATGAAATGAAATAAAACAAGCAAACAAAAATAGATGTTATTAGTGATAGTTAAAAAAAAAAAATGAAAGCATCCTTGATAATCAAGCAACAAAAATTTGTACACAACAGCAATATCAATGCAATACAAAACATTTCAATCCTCAAATTAAGTTTTAATGAATCTTCCCAGGTCCAGATTTCACAATGTCTTCCACACCATATAATGCATAACCCTACAACCCTATAACCATATAAAAAAATTTCCAAAAATGATAAGTATCCTAACATTCCATGTGGTTCTCATGTTTCTGCTCTTTTTCCCCATTGTCATTCTTTCAGATTCACAAATCACTAGTCAGGACAGGAAAACAAGAAAAAGAAAGCTTTTTATTTTTTTTCCCAGTGAACTTTCTCCAAGAACCACCAAAATGTCCAAAAAGATGAGATCTAAAGAAAACACAAAAAGAAACAGATAATGACATCTTCAATATCACATTCAAATAGTTTAACAAAGAGCAAAGTCATCTATCACATTATACCGTGAAGAAGTCTTCTTAAAGTGGCTGATTACATTTTAAACAATCCGATAACTGAAGAGAAAGGAAAAACTAGCACCGAAAACAATTATCATCAAAAACCTTGATAAAGGTTCTGACTAAAGCTACCTAATTTCTTTATACCGAAAAGCTCTATACAAACACGACCAAATTGTAAAACCACAAAACACATCACAGAAAAGATCGAATTCCCAATGAATTCAAGCATTTTCTTGAGGTTTTCTTGAGGAAAATCACATTCTAAATAGTAAACCGCTGCTAGGTAACAAAGCAAATCCAAGAAAAAGTGCAAAATAGGTGAAATAAAACGAGTAATTGAATAGAGAGAATAAAGAAAGTAAGTTACCATCAATAGAGTGCAGATAATAGACCTCGTAGCAACAATGGCAGTCTCACTCAGCGCAACTTCCATGACAGAGCGAATAACACTCCCAAAAAAGAGTGCGTTTGAGCAGAAGCTCTGTGTTTCCATATTTGACATTTTCTCTAAAGAAGAAAAGAAACAATAAATCTGGGGAAAGAAAACCCTAACTGAGAGAAGAAAATAAATTGAAGAAAATATTATAAACGAAATAGTATGAGAAAATTAGGGCTTTTGAATTAGGGGTTTAGTTAGGGTTTTGAAGATATACTTACTTGCTCTGAATGCGTGGGACCACCGGTTCTAGAAAGAGTGTGAAGTTGGAAATTGGGTCACCGGCGGGTGTTTTAGATTAGAGTGACCGACCAACATCAGGATCGTAAGTCGTAATGAAGATTGTGATCGTAATAACAGTGGGGCCCCCAATGTTATATCTTCATAATTAAAGACATGTTTCTTCTGTTTATAACAAATAGGTCCCTATTCCTATTGAAAATGACTGAAATACTCCTATTGAGCTACATACTTCAACGCTTATGGGAAGGGTAATGACGTCATTTCAGTAGGATATAAGACTTGTTTATTACAAAAGAATAAAGCATGTCTTTTTTAGTAAAAGCACAAAAGTCTAGAGGCTCGGACTTTATCATCTCATACATTATCATATAAGTTGAAAAGGTTCACCGATGGACAATATATATAGATGATTTGTATCCAAGCCCAGTATAATATTAAATCATTTGAATTTGCACTAACAAAAGACTAATTAATGAGCTCAAATTAAAATGTGAAGGAAATTAAAGATACAATTAATATTTAAAAAATCATGATATTTTATAAAAATACCTTACATTTAAATATGACAATAATTTCAATCCGTTGATATAATTTTGAGCATAAATCTCAAACATTTGAATAAGACATTTTTAATAAACAAGCTTCACAAAACATCTCAACTAACATTTTCAGCATTCACAATTTTTTCAAAAATAAAACCAAAAGTTATTTAAAACCCAGAGATAAATAAACTTCTATTTATTTTAAATATTACAAGTAATAAACCGACCCCCTTAATCTAGTGTACATTTTGTAAAATACAAGAAATTCAAACTAGAGAAAAACTAATTATAAATAAACAAAATCAGTCAATAATATAATTAACAGAACCTAAATAATAAATATATAATCCAAATATGTTTATATCATGAACTACAAGCATATAGATTCCCACTATCAGAACTAGCTAGCTTGGCCTTGGCTAGTTAAACTACAGCATTGCTACTTAGCTGACATTCAAAAGTTATATAACATTCATTTTACAAGAAAATGATGCACAAAACTCCCAAAGTTACAGCTGCATACTAACATAATAATTAATCTATACTCCACCTGATTTAGATTAGCAAATATATATAGTAGTTTGCATCAATCCTGGGTACTGGAGTTGGCAGGGGTGATGTTAAGAGGTGGAGGACACCCCAGTTAGCCTCAGATTCAAGTGGCTCAAAGACGAGAATGTGGCCACAAGTTAGTCCCACGGCAAACTGGTTGGGTTCGTTGGGATGTGCCGCAATTGTAATTGGGTATATTGCATCAGAACTGCAACAAAAGAATGAGAACAAACAAGAGTTGAAAATAATCTACATGAAGATGGAGGAGCAGAAGTAGAGATTTTATGACTCAATAAGTTAAAACAAATTTGACTGCAGAAGTCTAATAAGAACTATTTCAGGCAACAAATTTGACTGCAGAAGTCTAATAAGAACTATTTCAGGCACTAAACTTGGATAAAATTTGGAAGATCCATCAGTCAATGGGCGCATCTGAGCATCAGTTTTAAAGTTGCAATAAAGAAAGAAAAAGAGAGAGAAATTATTAAAGCAGCAGCTTAACTTAAGATTTACAATTAAGAATAATTTTTCATCATTAGTTATAAAGCCACAATCTGACAGGAGGAAAAAGGTATGTTCATTTTCATAAATTGGGATAATACAATTCATGTTTGACAACAGCAGAAACTATTACTGAAGATCTACAAGCTCGAAAAATGGAACCATGACAAATACAACGCAGGATAATGAACAAGGTAACAAAGAAACATCTACAGACAAACTGGGAATATAAAGCATAAGTACCCGATATTTGGTGGAAGATAAGCTGAGATATTTAGTGGAATATAAGCTGAGGAATTGATCTGACATCGTAATTCAAGATTTAAACCATTAAACATGCGAATATTTCCATCTACAAAGCAGCTGTACACCAACTGGCCATCACATGAGAATGTTGCACAGGAGATTGGCGCTGAGGATTCTCCTACCACCCACTAAAAATACAAACATATACATTATTTTAAGAGGCAAAGTGCCCAAATGGGAAGGTGTAGAAGACATAAGCTTCCATACATGACTGTTTCCTCTAAATGTGTCCATCATCAATGCATCGCTTATCACAAGACATGACATCATTATACAAAGAGAGGTTCTTTCAATTGCTTCTAACAGCTTTATCAAATTGGTGGTAGATGAAAGAACCCTCCATAACATGATGTAGTCGGTATGATACAAGACAATGGTAGGAACTCAGGCCACAAGAATGCACCTTAAATGAGCAAATTTATTTTCCTCAACGACAAATTACAACCTAAAAATAAAATACCTGCTTTAGACTTTCAGGTCTTGTTGCATCATAAATGGCCAGCTGAGTCTCATTTACGGCAAGGAATTGTTTCTGATCATGATGAAATTGAACCAGTGTCTGACATTTCTGCAGGTGTCCCCCCAGGAATATGTAAGAAAATGCTCCTCTGTTTCTTCCACCCATTACAGCTCCAAACAATGATCTAGAGAAAGAACCAGAGCCAAATCGCAAATCATGTGAAAGTAACATCAATTAGGATTACGATTGCTTGAAAATGCGTAACTCTTGACAACAATAAGATTTTGACATTAGTCTTTATCTTGCACCTAAAATTAAAAAATCAAAAAATTAAAAAAAAAAAAAAGAATTAAGAAGATAATAACAGTACAGTTGAGTGGAGAGCAAGACATGTAATGTATAATCCATCATGCATCTCAAGAAAGCAAAAACACCAAGTAAGGTGCATTGAACAGTTCACTCATGTTCAATGGGGTGACTTAGAGATGGCATACGGTAGAGTTGAGTTGAGACTGAGACATGCAGTGCGTAATCCGATATGCATCTCATGGAAGCAAGCACAAAGGTAATATGCACCAAGCCTTCACCAAAAATTTCACCCATGGTCAATGGGTTAATTTTCAGCAATCCCACAAATCCAGAAACTAGATAAGAAAAGTTATCATATCAGAAAACAGTTGAACCTTAAAAAGAATTGCTTCTTTTCATGGTGTGTGCTGTAGATGTTGGGATACAAACCTGAGACTCGGCGTCTGAAGAAACCAGTATATTCAGTGCACTGGAGAAGGCCAGGCAGGTGATTCTTTTAGTGTGACCTATGAGCTTGTTCTTGACCTACAAGAAATTAAAAAAACAATTTGACAAACAAGGTAGATTTCTTCTTATAGATATTATTAGAATCATCGTTCCCAGAAATAACCATACCTCATCAGTATGAACATTATAAATTTTTAGCGTGGAGTCCTCCATGCCAACAGCAATTACATTGTTATCTTGATGATGGTAAGCAATACAAGTCACTGCAGGTGGTGGAGCCATGAAACTCACCATTGTCTAGAAGTAGCGAACAGAAATCAATATTCAGCTAGAATGAGAAATATGTTCAATGCAGAAATTAAAAGTCTGAAGTGCATTTTCAGGAAAACATCATTATTTTCATGACATCTGTGAGTAAGATGCACAAACAGACATAATTATGACTCTTGATTCAAATATTACCTGAAATGTCAACACGTTGAACAAGGAAACGTTCCCTCCCATGCTGACATGAGATAGGAGTCATTATTAGTCAAAGCAAGGCAGGGCACAACATCCCCTCCACCCTTAGCACCAAGTAAATCGTTGGTCATGAACAAGGCCGATGCCGTTCGCACTAGGCGAGGGTGAGCCTTAGTAGTTGCCTATGCGACAATAGTTTAGCAATCACCAATTCAAATCATAAGTGAAGCAAGAAAATTGTAATAATCTGTTAAAACTGCATGATAGAAACAGATTCAAACAAATAAACCTTATCGCATACCCGCCCGCTTACATTCGACTGGCGTCGCCGCCACTTCCATAGCAGATGAACAGCATTTGATAACAGTGCTAGAACTCCAGTTCCTGAGTAGGTGTAAATCAACCTACAGATTTGCCAGTCACAGGAAAACCCATTTAAAGAAAAAACCAAAAAGAAGAAAGACGACGCATCATGTTTAGTAAATTTGAGGCAACGAGCATGCACAAACCTAAAACCCGAAACCATAGAGCATAGAAATGTCTAATCTTTGCTTAACAGTTACAATCTCTGATTCTTACACTGTACCATGAAAACGACAACAAAGGCGAGAAAAAAAAAATTTTGTTTCTCCAACACCAGGTTGGAGCTCATCATTTATAGTAAATTTACGGCAACAAGCATGCAGAAACATAAACCCAAAACCCCATAAAGCATTAGAAATTTCTACTCTTTGCTTAACAGTTACCATGTCTGATTCTTACAGTGTATCATGAATAAAAAAAATAAAAAAATTTAAAAGAAAATAAAGCAGAGAAAGAAAAGACATACGTTAATTTCTCTAACACCAGGTTGAACCAACAGTGTCCGTAGCTGAGTGGGTTCATCAATCTCAGTTACCTTAACTACTACTTCTTCTTCTTCTTCTTCTTCTTCTTCAGCGATCATATTCATAGAATCAGCAGAAAAATAATAAAGTGATGAAGTTAAAGAGCAAGATCTATTGATCAAGTGAAGAAAACGGAGAGTGTAAAGTAAAGTTGGTTATAGTGTCAGGGGTGGGTGCCATTATATTGGGAGAGAGACGAAAATAAGATCAGGGCCGTTCGTAAATAAAGAGAATGATTGTCTGAAATTCTGATGATGATATTTTTTTATTATTTATTTATTAAATTAAAAAGTAAAGGTACACACAGAGTCCACGGGATTCGTGTGCGGCAAATCTAGACTACAATATTTAACCATTTGAATTTCCATATTCAAAGAAGCTTCGACGAATGAAGGACTGTAGATCCCCATAGAAATATACGTAATTTAATATTTTAACTAAAAAAACAGCAATCATTTTAATATATAGAAATATAGATATATAGACATAGATGTACGGAGACTTCAATTTTTACTTGATAATTTATTGTTTGGGGTATTATCACATACCTCCCCTGAGATTTTTATAAATATCACTTAGATATAAAATATGGCCTCGGTATCACTTACCTCCCCTCTATTATCAATGAGTGTTAGTTGACTGTTCGTTTCAAGGGCAAATACATAAAAGTAATGAACAGAGTTGTGTTTAGTTGAAAGTATAATTGCAGACTTTTAAATTTAATACATAAATAAATAAATTTACTTAAATTAACAATGAAATAAAATTGTTCTTCGTTAAATTTGTCTTCTTTGGGTTGACGTTGAATTTGCAGCATTTGTTACCAATTCATCTCACAAATTTCTCTTCTCATCAAATCAAAATTTTTTCTATCATCAATTATCAAATCTTTCAAATCTAACAAATAAAAAATCCACACATCTCATCAAATATCCCTAAAATTTCCCAAACCACACTTCGACAAATTATGCCTAATACCTCCAAAAACCCATAACAAATCTTGATTCACCAAATTTTTATCCCTAAATTCTCCAAACCGAGAATAAGAGTTGACAAACTTACCCACTAAATTTTATCCAACTCACTAAAATTTATCCCCAAATTCTCCAAACTCGGAACAATAGCTGAGAAATCTCACCTCACCGAATTTTATCCTCCAAATTCTCTAAACCCAACTTCTCCAGACCCAATAAGAGCTAACAAAACACAAAAAAGAAAACATTACACTTCACTTGGCTACCTTCATAAGGGAAAACAAAAAAAATTACTTTGTCATAATTAATTCAATACGGGTAGGGAATTATGAAATTATAAATTGCCTATTTGACGACGTCGGGGTGATGGGTAGTGGTACGTTAATACGAGTAGTGACTACTTGGGCGAGGACGGTGCCTAATCGACTTGTGTGAAATTATTGTTGAAATCGACAAAAGAGAAGGTAAAAAATTGCTGCAGCGTTGCTATCCCGTAAGAGGCCAATGGTCGATGGGTGCTTTAGCACTACTGTCGTGAAGTTGTTGTTGCAACACTACTAGGCAGAGCTTGGTTGGGTTGAGCGGGGGTCGGTGAATGGCAACTACTACTAAGATTTAGAATTAGGATTTTATTTGCTTTCAATTTATATTTTATTTATTTAGGGTTTAATTTTATTTTTAGTTTCAAATCGTTAATTAGAAAAATAAAAAATAAGTTGTCATAATAGAGTTTTGGTTATTTTCATAATTATATATATTAGTGTTAGTCAAATAACAGTCGAGGGGAGGTAAGTGATAGATTGACCATACTTTTTATTTAGGTAATACTTATGAAAACCCTCAGGGGAGATATGTGATAATATCCCTTTATTATTTTATCATTCCTTTCGTTCTCCGGTACGCATTTCAGTATGCATCGAAAGTTTCAGCGCCTTAAATTCAAAGATATGGCTGAAGTGATATAAACTCGGGACACAAATAAGAATTTATGTTTTATTATTATTATTATTATTATTATTATTATTATTATTATTATTATTATTATTATTATTAAACCAAATTAGTAATTAATACAAAAAACTGAACGTAAATAATAAATAAAACACTTAATTTGCATCTATCATGATTTACGTACAAGCAACAGTTCCACACGAGTTCATCGTCCCAAGCAGGCTGTTGCTAGTAAAATTACAGCCTCAGTAAGTGCTGCGTCTAACAATAACATTGCTCACATTCAAATTATAGACCATTCATCTTTTATTTAAGAAAATGACCTACAGAAGTACCCCAAGTTATTCTGCTGCATACTTACAAGATAACCTATACTAACACTGATTTATCATTTGAAAATGTACACAGTAGTTTGTAAAATACATCAACCCTGGGGTTGATCTGAAGCTGCAGCTGGAGTTGAGCCATTCTGAAGAGGTTGGGAAGAACCCCATTTACCCTCAGATTCAAGAGGCTCAAAGACAAGAACGCTGCCGTCACTCAGTCCTCCAGCAAACTGGCTCGGTTCTTTGGGATGCGCAGCAATTGGATACAAAAATATTGATGCAGAACTGCAATGAAAGAATGGTAACAAACAGTAGTCTACATGAAGACGAAGGAAGCAAAACTTAGACATTCTACGACTTGATTGCTCATAGATTAAGGCTATGTTTGGTATTGCAGTGCTTCTACTTAACTTTGAAAGAACAATAATTAAAGTATTTGGTAATGACCGACTTCTAGTGGAGAGCACTTACTTTTATGTTTATATTTGCATTTAATAATTTCATCTTACAACAGTTTTGACTTTCAAGTTATAATAGAAGTCCTAGCATCTCAATTTTAAACATACACGACAATGAACACTTTTTGTTAGAACAGATAACCAAGTTGAAAAAAGAAGGATTTACAGACAAATTGGCAACCATTACGCATATGTACCTGAGATCTGGCGGAATATAAGCCGAAGAATTGATCTGACATTGTAATTGGAGATTTGAAGCACTGAAGATTCTCACAGTTCCATCCAGAAAGCTGCTGTATACCAACTGGCTATCACATGAAAATATTGCATGGGAGATTGGCGCTGAGGATTCTCCTACGGCCCACTAAAAAAGCAAACATGGATATACATTTAGTATTTTGAAAGGCAACAGCATAAAATGGGAAGGTGCAGAAGAGAGCTGCAAAATACATGAATGTTTCCTCTATATTTGGCCAATTTCAATGCATTGTTTATCACGGGACATTACACGGTATACAAAGAGAGGTTCTCTTAATTCAGCAAAAAGATGGGATTTTTACATGAAAGATTACTCTATATCCATGATGTAGTCAACAAGATATGCGACAATTTTAGTTACTGAGTCCACAAGAGAGCACCTCAAATGAGAAAATTCAATTTCATGGACAACAAATCACAAGCTAAAACAAAAGTACCTGTTTTAAACATTCCAGTTTCATTGAATCATATATGGCAAGCTGAGTCTCATTTACAACAAGGAAGTGCATCTGATCATGATGAAATTGAACCAGTGTGTCTGACATTGCTGAAGGTATCCTCCCAGGGGGAATATGTAAGAAAGTATTCTTCTGCCTCTCCCACCCATCACAGCTCCACACAATGATCTAGAGAAAAAGATCCAAATTATAGATCATTTGCAACTAACATCCATAAAGATTATGATTGCTTGAAAATGATGTCGACAACTAGGTGCCAACTATTTCTTAACTAGGCCTTTTTCTTGCATTCAAAAAGATTAAAATTAAAAATTAAATAAAACAAAGAAGAAGAAAGATAGTAGCATCCTCGGCAATTTCCGGCAGCCTCATGAATGCAGAAATTAGATAAGAAAAGTTTATCATATCAAACAACGGTGGAACCTAGTATAGAAGTGCATGTTCCTGTAGAAGTTAGGATGCAAACCTGAGCATCAGCACCCGAAGAAACAAGTATATTCATTACAGTGGAGAAGGCAAGGCCAGTGATTCTTTTAGAATGACCTTTAAGCTTGGCCTTGACCTACAACAAGAAAGAAAATGACAAACTAGCTACATTTGTTCTTATAGACATTACAGAAATCATTGCTCCCAGAATAACCATACCTCATCCAGACGAGCATTATAAATGTGTACTGTGGCATCATCCATGCCAACAGCAAGTATATTGTTATCTTGATGGTGGAAAGCAAGATACGTCGCCACAGGTGGTGGACCCATGAAAGTCACCATTGTCTTGAAGTACCCAACAGAAATTAACACTTAGTAGAAACAATAAATATGTTTAATGCAAAATTAAAAGTATGAAGTTGTTTTTGAGGGAAAACATCAGATTTTCATGACATGCTGTGACAAACATGCACAAATACACCCATGGTTAAGACTCTTGTTTCAAACACTACCTTAAATGTCATCATGTTGAACAACGAAATCTTTCCTCCAGATGCTGACATGAGATAAGAGTCATTATTGGATAAAGCAACGCAGGCCACAGCTTCTTCAGGCTTGGCATCAACTAAATCATTGGTCATTAACATGCCTGATGCTGGTTGGAGTAGCGGAGGGGCAATGTTAGTAGTTGCCTATGTCACAATTTTTTATTAGTAATCAACAATTCAAAACATAAGAGGGGGAATTACAAACTTAGAGTGAAGTGAGGTGGTGTTTGAGCTTTATGATATAAACATATTCAGTGCAAAGAAACATTATACCTGCCCACTTAAATTAAGCTCATTTTGTCGCCACTTCCAGAATAGGTGACTGGCATTTGAAGCTAATGCCAAAATTCCAGTACCTGAGTTATTGTAGATCAACCTTGAGATCTGCAATAGTCACAGGAGAAGCCATTTAAGGCAATGAGCATGCAGTACTTTCTTTCTTTGCAAAACTAAATCATTAGAAATATGACAGCTGATACACAGACAAATGTCTTATTTAGTATCTTCTATTCTTAGCTTAACAGTTGCTCTCTCTGATTGTTATACAGCATCATGAGAAAGCACACCTTATCTGTTTTACCACGAGCTGAGAGCCTCAATGACCGAAATTGAGAAGACTCGGTAATCTCTGTCAACTTCCAGATGTTCATCGGCTTTACTACTTCAGTTACTCTAGATTTAACATCCTCCTGGTTTCTAGAATCACCATTCTAGAAAATGCATCAAGTAATTAGCAGAAGAACTATCACGTTCAGCTACCAAGATCTATGATGAACTGAAGAATATATTCGAGTGAGAGGAGATGCAATCAATAGTTCAGCTAGAAATTTTTCCAAGGATGAAGCCAAAAACAAAAAACAAAAGGTGAATATTCATGTGCTAACTCCACCTGTTGAATAGAATTGAAAAAGAACTGCATATTATACATATTCACAGCATTTAAAGAAGATATAACGAAAACAGCTAAAGGACAGAGTTGAATAAGGTTACCATTTTCAGAGAATCAGATGATGTTCTTGAGACAATTATAGAATGACTTTCATGTCTACGCATCAACAGTAGTCCATCAGCTGTAGCTAAGATTTTAATTCTATTTTCATTAGCAGAAACAGCCAATAATGAGCCCTCCTTGTTGAAGCGGATACGTGGACTTGCCTTAATGATGAAAAGGAAAATAATCAGCTAAAACCATAGTTCTTTTTTCTATAAAATATATGATAGTGGTATAAGTAGACCACCATCAACCGCAAGAAAAATAAATGATGAAATATGGTATGTGATAATTCCAGAAGAGATCTTACAGGTAGGCCTCCCTCAGCACCAATGGTTGTTAAAAGATTGTTGTTATCCATATCCCAAAGTTTGATTGAGTAGTCATCACCAACAGCAAGAAATTTGTTCTTGGTAGTATCAAATTGCACAACACCCAAAGAACGCTTATGAAATCCTCGATAGTTTCTCCGCACAGTACCTTCATTTTCATTCCATTCAACAATGTGTGACTCTCCTTCTCTATTGGTGCCGCAGGAGAAAAGCCTATATGTGCCAATGAAGTCATGCACTTCAACTTTGTCAACAAAATGAATAAGACGCAGAAAGAGTAAATCTAAAGCATGTTCAGCGGACCAACCTTTTCCCATCAGCACTATATGCCATTGCAGCACACGAGTGACCAGGTGCATCATAATCAACCCTCGGTCCCATCATGTCATACAACCATGCTTTTATCTTTCCATCCACCGAAGTTGAAAAAATAAACTGAAAGTATAAAAGAATGAGTTTTACTATAGAAAAACTGAAAATGGATAAGCCATAGGAAGCGAGATACAGTGGATGAAGGAATAGAACAGAAGTATCAAACAGAGTCCCTACATGAACATTATCCTTGGAATGAGGGCACACAGAGTGTATAGCATCCTCGTGACCTTCAAATGTATACAATTTTGCACCAGCAGCCACATCCCACACCTAAAACAAAAGAAAAACAGTTATGAAAACCACTTTTCCTTCAAATGTATATAATTTTGCACCCACAGCCACATCCCACACCTAAAACAGAAGAAGAACAGTTATAAAAACCACCCCTTTTTATGACTAATATTTAACTACTAACTTATGACCAACCACTAATATTTAACTACTAACTTATAACCAACCTTAATGGTCTTGTCATCACCACAAGTAATAACAGAGAGTTGCTTATAGTTGCTGAAAGCTAGGTCGTTTACACTTCCAACATGAGCATCAATCTAGACATCAATTATCAAATTGTCAGAGATATATACAGTAGAATAAATGGTACAGGGGAGATAACGAAGTCTACTTCCAAATGTTGCCGGATGTCATTTGAAACATGATAAGTGTACAACTGCACCATGTGTTTCGAATATGCAACTCCTGTTTAATGAAAAGCTAATAAGAAATTAATGTATATGGTTAAAACAACAATATCAGTAAAAACAGCACTGTTTGTCAATCTCACCAAATAAAGCGCCATCGGGGCTCCAAGATATACGTTTGACTGAGACACATGGATCTTTGATCAAAGTTGCCTGAATCAGACCAACATCAACTTAGAATTTGGACAATTGAAAGAGCGAAATCAATATCTTGCTCAAAGTTTTTAATTAGTTAACATGCCTTTAATATCATTGAACTTGCTGCAATATCCCATACTTGAAAGTTTCTTGAAACCAACTTCTCCCCAGAACCAACTTCCCACAAACTAATGTCCCCCACATGGGTTCCAACTGAAACAGTTGGATTAGAGAATAATGTTAATTTCGGGTTAAAAGAAAAACAAATATCTGAAACAATTACCATAAAAACTAATAGCATCAAGAAAACTCAAATAAACTAACCCAGAAGTAGAGTCTGTTGGACAGGATGGAAGTCCATGCTTGTTGTAACAGACCCCACAGTTAAAGTGCGGGCAACATTCTTTGGTAATTCATCAGTTGTGTTAAAAGCTAAACTCTGATTTTGACGAGGATTATTTCCTGGCATCATTATCTGCCACATATAAACAGCGCAAAGAGAAGAAGATAAGTTTGCGTGTTAGCCAGAAATAAGCTCATGTTTATGCAGTTATGAGTAAACCAACTTACCCTATCGGAAACTCCAAGGATCCTTGTTCTAGACATGACATCAGAATCCCCAAAACCCTTTGCCATTGTAGCTATACAAAGCAATAAAAATGGAAGAAGAAATTCGAGTAAGAAATTCTTTTAATTTCAATTTGTATAATCTATCATCCTTAGTTGGGACTCTATGGACAAATTAGCTACTAATGTACATCTTTACCAGGATTCATTGGACCACCAAAATTAATTCCTCCTCCAGAAACTACCGGATGAGTTATAGTTGAGGAACTAGCCATCCATGTGGTCAAAGGCATATGCACTCCTGCTGATGGCTGATAGAACAGGAAAAAGCAGTCATATAAAAGGAAATTGCCAAAGGATTTACAAGACTGCAAGATTACATACCCCATGTGCACCCATAGGAAGGAAACTTTCAGCCCTCGGAGCGGCACCTATTAGCTGCATGTAAGGATCATTGGAATTTCGGCAACTGTGATCCACAAAGAGGGTTCTTATATCAGGATTTTGCTTAGGATTTTCGCAAAGTGAATGCTGCCAGTTCAGGCTGTCTCATAACACAACCAAATCAGTTCTCTACATGATCATCTATAACGTTGAAACTAAACGTGATTTATTTTCTCAGTCCATTTATAACTATCATACCTTTGGTTGATGAGCATTCGTAACCTTGAACCTTTTATGTTAGGAAACAGCAATTTGTCTCGGAAAAGGGGATTAGCCTCAATAAGCTTCTTGATCTCAAGCAACATTATCGTTCTTGCAGTTTTTGTATCTCTATAGCCAGAGAGTTGATTATTTTCCCTGCACAAAAATGTCATTTCGTAAGCCTGTCAGAAAACGACATTAACTCAAAATAAGTTAAAATTTAAAAATCTTGCTGCAAGCATATACATACCTAAAATTTTCTAATGTAAGGAGCTGTGTAATCTCTTTGAACAAGTCTTCGTTAAAAGACGCAAAGATTTTCAGATCCTTAACAAGAATATCTACTGCATTGCCCCGCTCATTCCTGGTCAAATTTAAGCAAGTAAGCACACATATTCAAGACAAACCAAACACATAGAGAAGCACAAGAAAATTAAATAGCAAAAAATTTAACTTTTTAACAAATTCACAAAGTTACCTATCCAATGCCTCAAGATACTTTTGTTTCCGAATTTCAAAATATATCTTCATTGAATATCTGTTATCATCCAATTTGGTGAACCCAGACAGATACTTCTCAACCTCCTCCCATTTTCCACTATGCACCAATTCCTCAAAGAACTTGGTATTAAAGAACAGACCAGATTCTTGCTCAAGCCTGTTCAAGTCAAGGAATCAACAGAACATTAAGAGAACAAAATGACTACATGATAAGAGCAAAAAACAGAATTAACAGATGGAAGTATGAGTTGGTTAAAATTATACTTGTGAACAGTTTCTCTGAACTTCTCCTCATCAAGGAACTGCAGAATCAAGAAGACAAGTTCTCTACTGAGCGAAGATGTCATCCTAGCTTCACGTTCTTCTCCACAGCCTCCAAATTATAACTGTCAGCAGTAACATTAGGTAAATACACCTCTGTCACTATAAATATATACAAACACACATAAATACACAACAAAAAAAAAAAAAAGAGAGAGAGAAAACACTAACGTTAGTTTCGAAAATAATGTCCCCTGGGAACTTCTTGCCGACTTAAAAGAAATAATATTATAATTCCTCGTGGTTTATTCTTGACATATAATACGATAAACATTCAATAAATAACCATTCTAACAGAAAACGTTCCCAAAACTTTTTTCCACTGAAGCAGCAGGAACAGTAAAACAGAGCATCTTAATCCATCAACAAAACATAGCTAAGATGCATTAAAAACCAGACAAAAAAGCCAAAATCAAGCATGAATAAACGGAGGTAACGCAAAAACCAGTCAATTCACTGAGAGTGCTGGAAAATTCTGCAGAATTAAAAACTCGTAAGCTGAAGTTGGCGAAAAAGGAAGGACAAAATTAGGGTTTTTAGAATCAAAAAACAGTAAAGTAACTTTAAACCCATTAAAACTAGTGATGCCGTAGAGTACAATATGCCTTAAAATTGATTGAACGAAAGCAATCCACATGGATAAGTAGAAACGATTCCTGGAAAAAAAAGGAACCAAGAAGAAAGACTTACCTGCAAAAATGAATAAGACGGGGAAAAAACACACAGTGCAGCCAGATTTCTCTTCCTCTCTCTCTCTCTCTCTCTCTCTCTCTCTCTCTCTCTCTCTCTCTCTCTCTACCTCTAAGAGGTGGCTTTCCCAGAAGATGCTGTTTCTGAGTTCTTAGTGACTAAGGCAAAAGCAAGGCCTTTTATTACAAAATGGGCGGCACTTTCGAGGTATAAGCCCACGAACTTATCTGATAAGTACAAAGGTGATGGTAGGTCCTACTCCTGACAGTTTAGCCGACAGCTGTCCCTGCTTTTGTTCAAGAGACGACAATGACGTTTAAGGTTCTGGCTAATACGACGCTCCTTTCAAGCGATTGCAAAACACTCTCGGAGGAGCCAAACGATTTTCTTTTAGAGAATATTAATGATTAAATTATATTTTAAATTTGTGATTTTAATTAAAAGATTTTACTAGATTTATTAATAATCTATATTTTTTTGTTTATAAATTATATTATTGTTCCTCTTTTACAATATAATTGATTACTTAATTAAATTACATATTGATTTAAAAGTCAAACTATACTAATTTAGAAATTTTATATTAATTTTGAGATTAAAATATTATTTTTTAATTCATAATTATTATGCAATTATTAACTATTTATGTAAATAAGTAATATTAAAACGAATTATTAATTTATTTAATAATTATAAATTAAAGTGTAATTTTTTAATTTCAAACATACTTTCAGTGATTAATAAATTTTTAAATTTAATATAGTTTATATTTTAAATAATAAAGTCAATTGAATTTAACAATCAGTTATAAAGTGAAAATATTTATATACACATTTAAAATAAAGAATGAGAATTATCTCTTAATCTCTGGACCATGTTGGAAAATCATAGGATTAGTGTTTTGCACGCACGTGATAATGCACACGCTTTGAAGTAGAGTAGTAGAAGCAATCGGTCGACTTTAATCTATTGCATGCATGACTTAACATGACGTGATACGTAACTTCTGTAACCGAAAATCAATTTGGCACTTCTCTTATATTAGGTGGCATATAATTTTCCTGCATCTAATTATTCTCAAAATTAATTAGGGATATTACCACGTATCTCTTATAAAGTTTACATAAGTATCACTTGGGGAGAAAGTATAATGAATACGTAAGTTATCTCCTTATCATTATCATTAAATGTTAGTTGACCATTAACTTTGAGAACAAAAAAATTACAAACAACATGATTTGATTTTTACTTTATTATCTAAAAAAACTAAAGCCGTTTTACTTAATACACACGCTAGGATAGTGAACAGAGAAGAAAAAGAGGTCATAGAGAAATAAGCAAAATGTGATGAGCTATGCAGAGGAGTACAAAGACTGAGCTTGGTTTCAAGATTTCGCAATGTGTGTCTTTGTGTTTTAGAGCTTGAAAGGAGAACGAAAAGAGCAATTGGGTCAATGGGGATGGAAGATTTGGAGGAGGGGAATAAGGAAGAGGGACAGTGAGTTTTTAGGTATCAAAATTGGTCAAGCTAATGAGTTTTTAGAATAATTATGTGAAATTGTTGTTGTCTGTCTTCACTCCAGAGTTGTCTCGAAAAACAATTCATGAATTTCTACGTCAAAATCGGGTCAATTTTTTACATGAAAAAAAGTATTCAGTAAAATGCTTGTAAAAAATGAGAAATGAAAATTGCATTTTATGCCATTAAAATAATAGAAAATGTTTTGATTTTACACAATCTCATAAAATGTCTTTACTCGAGTATTTTCTGGAATTTTTTATGCCAAAACCGGGTCAATCTTTTAATTTACTTAAAAAAGTACTTGATAAAATGTCTGTGAAGAGTAATTGCAAAAGCTAATGTGTTGAAATTGCTCGCAAGATTGTAGAGCAAAACGAAATCTCATATCTTAATGTCATAGCTTGTACAGCAGAATCAAATGAATACATCGAGCTGAGGATATAGGCCCACCTAAAAATCTTTGACTCGTTGAGAGATCATGACATGGTTGCATGAACAACCATGCTTGTGGGATGTGAGCATCATTGGCTTGAATAAAGGTGGACTAAAGCTTTTCAGATCAATAGTTAGAGAAGACAGTAAGCCAAATAACTACAGAATAGCAGCTATGTACAATGTTAGTGAGCTTGGCTTCTTTGGACTATGGCAAATAAATTCGTTCTAGTCCCGTGAGATCACGAAAAGCATCGTTATTATCTGTAAGCAATGTTCTAATTATCATATTCTCTAAAATTGGAAACATCAATGCTACAAGGCTAAAATTAATCCTATTCGTTTATATCAAAATTATTTTGAAGTACAAATTTGTTTGAATTTATATTCATAAAAAGTAATGTGTCAGGGGCTTTTTAACAATTATATATTTAGGTGTTAGTCAACTAATAATTAAAAAGAGTTAACCTATGTGAAAAGTTCACTATATTTTCTATTCAAATCATATTTATATAAACCTCAGGGAAAATATTTGATAATATCCCAAATTAATTACAATTTTATATTTATTACTTTTTCAAATTCTCCCACGAGTAATAAAACTTTCGTGAAGAAACAAAAATGTCAATCAAGTGTTTTTTTTTTTTGGGTATTAAACCAATTAATTATATATATATATATGTGTATGTAATTGATTTTTAAATAAAGTTTAAATCAATGAGAATAAACAATAAAATTTTGCTATAAAAAAAATGATATTATATATATAATACACGATTTTGGAACGAAAACAATATGATTATCGTCATTCATTTATGAATATATTACAACCTTTTTCATAATGCAGAAGGTTGACTAATACTCATTTAGTAAAATTTTGTTTATTTTTAATTAATGTTGTTGAGACAACTTCAAAAGTATTATTTAAGATGAAAATGGTATATTGACATGAGTTGTTTTGTGAATTAATTTTCATATCCTTTAACTCGAACTCATAAAAGGAAATCCAACTCAAATTTTTAATCAATTAATTAATTTAATTTCCCATATTTGGCAAAATTACATAATTAAGCCAATTACTAATCCAACTTTAAATGGTAATTACACTAAACTCTAATTAATGAAGAGGGGAAAACAAGTTACCCTGCGGGTGATACAAATGGTAATCACCGTGATGCAATCAAATCCAACAATGACATCGAGGGAAAGCTTGTAACTTTGTGTTATACTTCACTTTCATTGAGAAGTGAGAACCCTGCTGTTCGCCAACTTCCATGCCACGTATCATAAAGCGCGTCAATAAAGATCCTTTATCTATGGGTCCCACGCGTTTGCACTGTTCTCTTCAATGGGTTTTCCAGTGCATTGTATGGTCGTTATCACCAAAATCACTAGTGGTACAATAGCAACACCACGCGCTGTAAACTAGAACGTGATCACGCCTTTTCAGGAGGGTAAAAGTTACAGTGAGATCGAGCTCACCCTTTTGTGTAGCTCTTCCCTTTGTTAAATTTTTGAGAAATAAATAGAATAATTCTTGAAAGGTATTTTGAATCTTAACGTTTGAATTATAATATAATTTATAAAGTTTAGAGTTCGAATATTTTATTATATAAACTTGAAAAATAAAAAAATAATGTAAAAAAAAATTAAGAATACACATCTATAAACAACATAATGTATTTAATATCATACTGAATATTATTTTTGTATGTATTAATAACCACAATTATTTTTTTCTTCAGTTAAATAATTTTATGTATGTTGTATATTAACAAATTATATTCTCGTGAATCATCTATTACCCAAAAAAAATGTATTTTCTTCTAAATAGATATATGGATGTATATATTAAGAAATTATACTCTCGTGAATCATTTATTACAAGAAAAAAAAAAACACTTGCTTCTAAATAGATATATGATGTATATTACAAATGATCATTATCTCAACTTACTAAATAGTCTTGTTATAATTTAAAACTAACCTAGCTACTTCTCCCACGGAATTATTAATCTTTTTCAAAAGATTACTTTTAAAACATTCATTAGTAATTTATAGTTATTAATAAGATTAGTTGTCTTCGTTATTTTAGAAATACTTTAACATACTTTTAATTATAAAATGACAAAATTTCAATAACTAAATTTTTATTAATTTAAGTAACATTGAGAATCACATTAATTGGAACAACAAAGCTAATTTTATATTTAACAAATACCTGTATTGATAATCTCAAATTACAAACTAATAGCAATTAAAAGTTTAATTTGATATTGATGTATTATGACTTTAAAGTCGTAACTACTAAGAATGAAAATTTTAAGTATTAAATGTTAACGATAAATTGGTGAATTTTACCAAAAGTTAATGTTATCAAATAAATTTTTAGTATTATTTTCAAAATAAGCAATATAATTTCAAAAGAAACTAATATCGTACATCTCAAAATCAACACGGAAGAATGCAATCCTAAAGAAACTATCATAGGAATGGATGTAGAGAAGGACAATCCCAGTGCGTTAACAGTAAGGAAGAGTGTTTGTCAAAAGGGCCACTAATTACAGTAATTAAATTTGTTTTTTTATTTGAGGCAAATCCTTGTCTGTCACTCAGCTGATTGGTTCAATAAACTAACGGTCAAAACAAAATGACCTGTTAGCCTATGTCCAATGTTATAAGCAACTCAGCTTATAATCTTAACCAACCGGAAAAAGCCAGAACCCCACTACTACAAATGAATGCTTCTGTCCGCACCAACTACAAAAAATATTTTCTACCTCATAGAATTCAGTGCGGTGAGCTTTCACGAAGAGCTTATATAGCTACAGGATATATAGCTATGTCTTCTCTCAACAAAGAGCTTGTATTCATGATCTTACAGTTCCTTAAGGAAGGAAATATGGTAGAATCAGCTCATACGTAAGGGTTTTTTTATTTTCCTGTTTCAGTATTATATATCTATGTATGTGTGTCTGAAGTTTTATTAGATATGGGCGTATAAATGTCGCAATATACTTGTTTCATTTAAAATTTTTTCTTGTTTTCAATGTAGCCTCGAGCGAGAATCGGGTTTGTTCTTCGACATGAAATATTTTGAAGAATTGGTTCTTGACGGGAAGCTTGAGGAAGCTGAGAGATATTTCTCAGGCTTCTGCCAACTTCATGAAAACATGCTTTCAACCAAGACGTATTTTGAACTTAGAAGACAGAAATTTCTTGAAGCATTGGACAAGTAAATTAATTTTCTCTGATTTTCAAATGCTTTTATTGTTAAAAACCTTGCATATATATATATATATATATTAACTCTTTATGTGATACAGGCATGACAGAGTCAAGGCTTTGGAAATCCTGATGAAAGAGTTCAAAGTTTTCGTTCCATACAATGATGAAGTTTTGAAAGAAGCCACTCTTCTGCTGCCCTTGGAGAATTTCAGGTCTGATTTGGTCTTCTATAATTCTATGATTTTCAAATATGATTAATGAATATAATTAAGTACAGTACAACTCATGTGGGTTTACTTTCTAGGCAACATGAATCACTTGCGAAGTATGGTGATCCCAAGATTGAAAGAAGCAATATAATGAGAGGACTAAAGCAATGCATACAGGAAAATCCAAAGTTGAAAGGCAAGCTGCAGTTTGCAGTCACCAATAACTCAAGCTTGCAGCGCCTCATTATGTATGGAGAAGTTCCTAGCTCATCTTCTGATGCTGCTAAGGCTAAAGCTAAGGCTAAGGCCAAGGGCGTCACCTTCTTTTAGGAGAAGAACCAGGGTTTTCTAGATATATTTATAAATTAAAAAAAAAAAATTGGGAGAGCAACATCTTCGTCACTAAACTTTAGCTAAATGACAAGTCATGAGGGAGTTTTTCAATTTCAACAATTTAGTCCCCACCTTTGGTTACCAATCTCGCTTTCACATGACGGACTAAAATGTTAAATTTTAAAAACATCATGTACTAGTTTGTCATTTTATAATTTAGGGCAAGATTGCTATTATCCCAAAATTTATTTATACATTTAATTTGCTCATCACCACTAAAGAAACCTATTTAATGGGTTGTGTTTAATTTTACTTTATGAATATTTTAGACATATGTAACTCTAAGTAATGTGTCAAAAATATTATTATTATTATTATTATTATTATTATTATTATTATTTCTCATATTTTTTTAAAAAATAAATAAATAAATAATGTAAATAGATGATAATAATAGGAAATTATTATATCAATTTATATAAATAAAATTTGTACAAAAATTTAAAAATTAAAATCCTAAGTTAATTTGCAGATAACACCAGTGAAATACTTATTGCAATATTCTCTCCATTGAATTTAAAGATTATTAACAAATTTTACAATTTTACATTATTCCAATTTCACATCACCGTGGATTAATGTCTTCTTCGTGCAAATTGACTAATTTGGGACCGCAGGAAACGTCAAACTATGTGTCGTGCGTACAACTCTTTCGCGATCAACGTCGGTCCCCAAGTGGACCCCACCCACATAATAGTGGCCCCAAGTACATATTCTCATGTAAGCCCCCTCCCTATCACCTAATTCCGCTCGAAAATTACGCAGTTTTATCAGATAAGCAATGGTACCTATATTCTTGTACAAAAAGCCACTGTTATACATTCACTTGCTCAGTCTTCCGCTTACTTCATTTCTCACCGTCTACACTGCGCGGAAGTAAAATCATTTAATTTTCTTCGAAAGCTACAACTTTTCTTTTTTCATAAATTGTGCTTTCCAACTCTCCTTTTTCTTCACTGTTTCCAGGTAAGCTTTTCCTCCGTGCCTTTTAATTTTTTTTCGTAAATTTTTTTGTAAATTTTTTTTAAATTTTTTGTTTCATGGAGATGTTAACTTAAGCAGTAAGTATTTATTTCATCTTTGTCACAATCGAAGCTCTTCATTTGTTTATGGTATAATTTTTTTTTAATTTAGATTTGTCTTTTAATTTTTCGTAATCTGACGATCGATCGCTTAGTAGCTTGATCAATTAAACTAATAACTTAATTCGGCGAATTGGGACTCTTTTGTCGCAGCAGCTTTCTCGTTTTTCTTCCTTGATTGTTACAATTACCTTGATGGTGACTGGTTTATTTCTGTTGTTTAGTCGGCTGCCTAATTTTGCTGTTTTTTCCTTTTATTTTGGAGTCGTTTTGATTGATCAAAGCCCTATGTCCCCTTGTTTGGTCGCTGAGAAACTGGAAGTATTGAGAAAGTGAAAATTTTCTGGTTTTCAAATTCCGGGTAATATTATGTGGGATTATTGTTTTAATTGTAGGAGAATTGAATCTAAACCTGTTTAGTGTCTTTTTTCATCTACTCTTACTTTTCATTGTGGTTATTTAGTTTTCTTTTCTAGATGATCAACCTCAACTGTTAGTTATAGTGTGCTTGACTGAAACCAATCTCGCATCCATCTGGTTTGGTTGTTGAGAAAATGAATGAAAAGAAAAGCAAATGATATTATGTTCTGTTCTATATCTCGTTGATCAAATCCCCAAAACATGTCCCTAAAGACATTGAATTTGTTTTCTTATGTTTTTGTGATAAACACAATGAAAATTCTGACTTAAATAACCAACTGAGCTTCCAGTCATATTCGGATGTCACATTCAAATAGAGCCAAACGTCATTGTATGGGTAGTTCATCTTATTGGTTGCTTTGTTTTGTCAAATTCTCCAATTTGGTTTCATTTATAGGTTGTGGGAGACACAAAACAGCTGCTGCAGAGATGTCTACTACTCTCTGTAAAGATCTAGTTTTCTTAATCTTGCAGTTCTTCGAGGAGGAAGGTTTCAAAGAAAGTGCTCACACGTAGGTTTTACTTTCTAGCTAGTAGCCCTCTTTCTCTTTTTAACCCACACACTCTCACATACAATTTAACGTACATGTTGATCATATGTAATTTGAACGTTATTATTTGATGTGTAGACTTGAGCGCGAAAGCGGATTTTATTTCGACATGAAGTTTTTTGAGGACATGGTACTTGATGGGAATTGGGAAGAGATTGAGAGGTATCTTTCAACTTTCACAAAGGTCCATGACAATATGTACTCAACCAAGATATATTTTGAGATCAGGAAACAGAATTTCCTAGAGGCATTAGACAGGTAATTTTTTATAATAAATTTCAAATTATCATTCTCATGCAGACAGGTTTTACTATTATTGTCTTATAAATGATGGTTGGTTATTTTACAGCCACAATCATGCAAAGGCCTTAAATATCCTTAAGAGGGATTTAAAAGTTTTTGCCTCTGGAAACGAAGAGCTGTTCAAAGAACTGACTCAGCTCTTGACACTAGATGATATAAGGTATAAGTCTAAATTACTTACTTAATATTCAGATTTTATGACAGTAGCACAATAAGTTAAGCTCTTTTTTGTCTTTTACAGAGAACATCACTTGCTTTCAGTTTATGGAGATACAAGGTCTGCAAGGGAAATTATGTTGATTGAACTCAAAAGGATAATTGAGGCAAATCCCCTTTTCCAAGGCAAATTGAAACTTCCTAGCATTAAAAGTCATAGGCTACGGCGTCTCATTAACCAAAGGTACCAACTTTGTATTTTTCATTTTTGGACTTCATATTTGATGTTACATGTTCCTCTGAAAAGAAAATTCAGTTGGACTAATTGTTTCATTAGATTGAACTGATTCTGTTGCTTTGTTACTGTAGTTCTGGTGTCTTGAATGGTTTTCATTAATTCTAGACATACTTATTGGCCATTAAGAGAGAACTGAATCAAGCTTGTTTGACAGTCTGAATTGGCAGCACCTACATTGCACAAATCCTGAGCCAAATCCTGATATAAATACCCTTTTTGTTGATCATGTTTGTCCACCGCAATACTCTAATTTGTCTGCCCAGTCAACTGAGAGTTATGTGCTGGTAAGCTCAACACTTGGTTCTATTGCAGGTTTCTGGTATTGACCATGCATGTTAATTCTCTATTTTGCAGTATGTGTAAATCTTCTTAGAATAAATTTTACATTTTTAGCCTTCTCAAACCACACCAGTGCCAGTTGCAACTTCCCCAGCCAGTTGGAATTCTAGTCCATCAATGCTAACTGATTCTGCAGTTTCTACTGGAGCTTTGTCTCTCAGTGATCCAACATTTGAAGGTAACAGTTTTAATTTTTTTTTTCATTATTCTTTTATAGGTCTATGGTTTAAGCTAATTTTTTCAATTATTTTTCTGTTAAATTCTGCTACCTTTTGGTAGCAGATCTCCTGGAAAAATATGATATTATGTCCAAGAAAAGGGCTGTTGGAACGGTTGATGAGGTAAAGCTCAAGTAATATCCCACAATTAAAAGTTTTCCTTTTTCTTTTTTTTATTTTGTTTGGTCGTGGTCATTTCTTTGTGTATGCAGGCAGCATCAACTGTCATTTCTCCTGGTGCAAGTCTCAGTGAAGTTCCTGACTACTTGCCCATGAAGACAGTAACCCAGACATTGTTTGAGGGGTCATCTCCAGTGAGCCTTGATTTTCATCCTGTTCAGCATACTTTGCTCCTAGGTCTGCAAATACAAATTTTGTTTTGTACTTCTCAGTTTATGGTGATTATTTAACCTTTGTATTTTAGCGTGATGTTCACTTATGAATGTTGCTGGAGCGATTCTTCAGTTGGAACCAATATAGGAGACATAGGGCTGTGGGATGTTAATTCTGGGCAAAAGATGCTTTCCAGAAACTTTAAGGTTTGGGATATAGGAGCATGCTCGATGTTGTTCAAGGTTTGTCCCCTTCCTAACCAAAACCATGTGCAATGCTGGCTAAGAATGTAGTTGAATCTCATAAAATCTGAATCAATTTCAATTATATGCAGACAGCTCTGGTTAGAGACCCAGTTGTTTCTGTTAATCGCGTAACTTGGAGTCCTGGTGGTTCTGTGTTAGGCAAGTACAAAAACAATGGGATCACTGCAGTGGCCAAAATACCCAGTAGTTGATTGATTTCTGTTATTCTTCTTTTGAACAGGGGTGGCGTATTCAAAACATATTGTCCAATTATATTCTTACCGTGGTGGCAGTGAAGCTCGGCAGCAGCTGGAGGTAGCTTTACTGCATAAACTATCTGTAATATAATGTTTGAGGTTGCTTTTCAGCCACAAATATTGATTTTTTCTTCCTAATATTTAGATTGATGCTCATGTTGGTGGCGTAAATGATCTTGCGTTCTCTGTCCCTGATGAGCAACTTTTGGTTATAACTTGTGGTGATGACAAGACAATTAAGGTTGTTTTTCCTTTTTGCATTTGATAAATAAGTTTTTGTCATACAGAAGGTAACATTGTGCTTCCTCAATTATGTTTAAGGCATGGAATGTGGTTAGCGGTGCCCAATTTTATACCTTTGAAGGTCATGATGCTCCTGTTTATTCTATTTGCCCTCATACCAAGGAATGCATTCACGTAAGGGCACCTCTTGATTGCATTCATTGCTGATTGTGTTGATATTCTATGATTTGGGACATTTTTGTGTCTCGAGCCTGTAACCATATCTCCATTTCTGCTTTTGTGCCTCAGTTTATCTTCTCAACATCAGTGGATGGCAAGATAAAAGCATGGTTGTATGATAATTTAGGATCTAGAATTGATTACGATGCTCCTGGTCTTTGCTGCACAAGGATGGCATATAGTGCTGACCGAAGGTTTACATTACTGGCCTTAACTTTCATATTTCTATTAATTTGTTATGGGTGAATTAAAATGCCACTGCCATAACTAAACACTTTTTCAGGCTTTTTTCATGTGGGACTACTAAAGATGGAGAGTCATTCCTTGTTGAATGGGATGAAACTGAAGGTTCTATCAAAAGAGCCTACAAAGGGCTGCGGAATAATTCTGTGGCTATAGTGCAGTTTGATACAACCAAGAATCAGATTTTGGCGGCTGGAGATGATCATGTCATTAAAATTTGGGATATGGACAAGGTTGAGCTCTTGACAACCGTAGATGCAGGTGGAGGTTTACCAGTAAGTTGTTCAGTGTGAAATATATGTGTCTCTATATTTTATCAGGCGCAAACATCCGTATTTTACAAGGTGATGGTGTCTGTATTTTACAAAATGCTGAATTGTAAATGATTGTTAGCAACTTGGTGCTGAATTGCTGAGGACCATGTACAAGTCTGCATATGCACGTCTATATATAATGGAAATGAGTGTTAATTCTCCTATAAATTACACTTCAAGAGGAAGTTTTAGTTAAATTTCAGTAATATATTCCATCAGAATAAACAGGTGGTTAAATTGCACTTATGATTCTTTTGTATTTCGAAGGCAAACCCACTCATTCACTTCAACAAGGAGGGCACGCTGCTGGCTGTTATCACAAACGAAAACAGAATAAAGATACTGGCAACACCTGAAAATTATTCTGCTGATGCCTCTAGAATTTTCTCCGATAATTTGAGTAAGGTCAGCACATTAAGATTCCCCTTATTGTTTCCAATAGAATATTCATTCTGCCTGATGCGTTTTATTTCATGCAGCTTGCAATCAATCCTATTTCAACTGTGACTGGTGCTGGACTTGCTGATGGAAGTGTTTCAGTGGTGAGTGAGTTAATTATGGGATGAGTTTTCTGAGATTCATGTTTTATCTCGTTGGGCACCATGCAAGAACTTGGAACTCACGGCATTCCATCTTTTTCTCCTTAATTTGAAATCGCATCTTTTAGATAATGCTTCTAAAGTGCTATGCATAATATATTGGTCTTCTGTAGAATGAGGATCAAAACAACTTGAAGGATGTCAAACCAGAAATTTCTGTGGAAGCTGAAAACATATTAAAAGTTGGGAAGCCCTTAGTTACTGAACCTTCTGAGTACCAGTCAGTGCTGCTCCCATCTCATGTGAAAGCAAGCAAGGTTAGGCTTTCCCCTGTACTACATACATACATACATACATACTTACATACATACATACATACATATATTTTTGTTATTTCTTCTTCTGCTCCCATATATGCATCAAGCTTTATAAACTTGCATTTTAATGGAGCCTCTCACCATGCAGTAGAATGGTATGCATATTCTAGCAGAGTGCCCTTACATGATAAATAAGATTGAATAAATGACATACTTGAAATTTGCTTCTACTACTGTTATATGCTGCTATGAAGTTTTTGTAGCTGAAGTTTCTGGTTGCTCGCTAATATGCAAATACCATCATCATTGCGGCGATCATAGAGATTCAGTAACTTATTCTTCAAATTTTCTAAGTACTTCAAGAACGGTGAATTATAAACCTGCAAAGAATATAGGTATTCAGGTTTTAAATGAAAGTAAATGAATCAGAGTTTCTGACCAGCTGCCTATCTTACAACTGCAGATATCAAGACTCATCTACACCAATACAGGACATGCTATTTTGGCATTAGCATCAAATGGCATTCATCTGCTTTGGAAATGGCTGAAAAATGACCTCAATTCAAGTGGCAAGGTGAAAGGAGTTTAACATAGTTGTACCTTTTGTGTGTTCAAATTTCATATTTCTGTTGAATGTTGCTATTTAAACTGTGGTTGGTATTATCATCACAATAAGATGTCGAAATGTAGGCCACTACCAAGGTTCCCCCACAATTATGGCAGCCAAGGAATTGCCCACGAGTTATGATGAATGACCCTACAGGCAGCAATCCTGAAGAGGCCGTGCCTTGTTTTGCTTTGTCCAAGAATGATTCATATCTCTTGTCAGCGTCAGGCGGGATGATTTCCCTGTTCAACTTGGTGACATTTAAGGTAAGCTCGAGAAATATGTGAATTGCTGCCAACAGTTAAAATCTTGTAGTGTTGAATTACCCATATATCCCCCTCATAAACCATGGATGATTTTCTTTATATTGAAACCAAACTATTTGTCATAATCTCTCTCCCTCTCTGTTTCCCTAAGCTTGCATGTTTATATTGTATTTGAAAACTCGCATTACTATTCATAAAACATAAGTTCTGAGTTTTCTTTTCTTTGAGTTACTATTTTCAAAGCTTATAAAAGTGCTTGAAACATGCGGTTTGCTTACTTTTGACTTGTATTTCACTTGGATAGAAAATCTTATGTTCTAGTACCCCGAATATTTTAAAATTACAAAACCAATATGCTCAGTGGTGATGTTGACAATTATGTTTGGATCTGACTGTTCTCCAACTTTGGTGGGTGATCATAGAGACTCATGAGTATTATGCCTCCATCACCTGCGGCAACATGTCTCGCTTTCTACCCCCAAGATAACAATATAGTTGCAATTGGCATGGATGATTACACAATTCTAGTATATAATGTCCGTTTTTCCGAGGTACATTTTCTCCATACTTTTAACATGCTTCAGTGTTATGTTACAGAGAATCCTTGTTAAGGTTTCTTTCTACGTTCACCAATGCAGGCTATAAGCAAACTCGAGGGTCACTCTAAGAGAGTCACTGGCCTTGCCTTCTCTAATGCTCTAAATGTATTTGTTTCTTCTGGCGCAGATGCTAAGGTTAGTATTTGATGTTACTTCATGACATGTATATCTTCAACCATCATTATCAAATCCTAAATATGACATTTTTTAGAACATTTCAATGGTAATTGAGAATTCATTTTCCAATCATATTTTCATTTCCCTTTGCAGATTTTTGTTTGGAATGTTGACGGATGGAGAAAGCAGAAATGCAGATTCTTGCAGATTCCTGATGGGAAAAAGCAAATAGCACCATCTGATACACATATCCAGTTTCATCAAGACCAGATGCACTTCCTTCTTGTACACGAGACTCATCTGGCAATATATGAAGCCAAGGAACTAAATTGTCTAAAGCAGGTTTTTTCACTTCTCTCTCATACAAGTGGACGTTTTCTTGTTCATGGGATTTGTTTTGAGAATGTTACCAAAAAAAATCTTATATTGTGTACTTACAGTGGTTTACGATAAGTTCTGTACCTATCACCCAAGCAACATTTTCATGCAATAGCGAGATGGTGTATGCCAGTTTTGTGGATGGATCTGTGTCAATATTTGATGCTTCAAATCTTGAATTTAAATGTCGGATATTACCCTCTGCTTACCTTCCTCCTAGTACCAGGTACTCAGTGCAGGAAAATCAATTCTATTTTCTGATAATTTTGTGAGAAGAAGTTTCTTCTATATCTATTTTGTACCCTACTGAAACAGCAATATAGGAAATTTCCCATTGATCATATGTTGCATTTAGTAGCCGCTGACTCTAATCTGACCTTGCGTTTCTATTGTTGCTGCAGTCTTGTCTACCCGCATGCAATAGCTGCACATCCATTGAAACCAACTCAGTTTGCAGTGGGACTAACAGATGGTAGAGTTTTTGTCTTGGAGCCTAAAGAACCTCGTGATAAATGGGTCATACCACCGCTGGACCAATGTGTCAGCAGTCAGGCTGCCTCTCCAGTTGAAGGTGACAAAACTTATGGTTAATAAACAATAACTTTGCCTTAAGGCAGCAGCTTATGTTTATACATAGTAGAGGTAGAAGCAGAAATGTGTTATATGTGTAGATAGAGACATATACTTGTTTCTGGTATGATTATGAATATGATCACCAATATTAAAAAAAAAAAAAAAAGGCTACAGAATATGTATTTATATTTCATACAAATTCCCAACGTGCCTGCTCTGGTCTTCAAATTTTTGTTGTATTTGCCCGAACATATTTTTAATTGTTGAGATGCTGATGCTGATCCTGATCCTGATTCTGGATACAAGAGGTGTGAGTTGGTAGTGGCGCCCAAGTCATATCCCTTTCTGCAATTTGTATTGCTTTTCAAAATTACAAATAAAATTATTAACAAGTTGAGTGAAAATTTTGCCTAATATTTTTAGGAAAATTAACACCAGTGACCAACTTTTCTTTCTACAATGAATTCTTTAGCTTGTTAGTATTGTAGTTATTCTTAAAAATTTGTTAAAAACATTATAATAAAAGAAATTACCAATTATATATATGTATGAATGCCTTTATTAAAATTTAAAAATTCATAATATTTGACTAAAATAGAAATGTAATATAAGCAAAAGCATTTCCCTGACGAATAGGTTAGTCGTATTTAAAAGAAAATACATTTATGTTTTGTTTTTATAAACTTACACAATTTAATGCAGGATTTTGATTTACAATTATCTATGATAATGCTAAAATAAATGATCCCAGATTAAAAAAGGAAATAACATTGCCTGCCCCACCCATCTCCATTAAAATAAGAAAAAGGAATTTCCAGATTAACAGGCGCTGGAAAGAGAAAAAAAAAATAATTGCCAGCTCTGCTCGCGCTAGAGCGGCCCCCGCCAACCACAATTCACTAATGAATTTTCGAGCGTTGTTATTGCACTCGCCTCAATCGCAAGTGGTGGTTTGCATTTCTCTGAATACGTTGACTTCAATTAGAGACGACAAACGAAACCCTAGAAATGCAGGAATGTAGAAATGTCTGTGTAGCCTCTGTCCTTTCCATTTCTCTTCCGCAATCCAAAATCCATTGAGCTCCCTCTCTTCCTAATTTCTGGATTTTTTTTTCGTATTCTCCGTTTGATTTCTGTTAATCAGAGTTCGTAAATTAAGCGGGAGATTTGAATTTTACTAGTCATGGGAAAGCCAACCGGGAAGAAGAAGCATAGCCAAGACACGGCGGCTGCACAGAAACCGGGTAAGTCGAGCAAAACGATGACGGAACGACCAAGTCCGAAAGCGTTGGATGAAGACACGGCGATGTTCATTAGCATGTCGCAAGAGCTAAAAGAAGAAGGTAACAAACTTTTTCAAAAGCGAGACCACGAAGGCGCCATGTTAAAGTTCGAAAAAGCCGTTAAGCTATTGCCTAAAAACCATATAGATGTTGCTTATTTGAGAAGTAATATGGCTGGTTGTTACATGCAAATGGGGCTAGGTGAATATCCTCGAGCAATTAATGAATGTAATTTGGCTTTAGAAGTTTCTCCAAAATATAGCAAAGCTTTGTTGAAGCGAGCTACGTGTTATCAAGCTTTGAATCGATTGGATTTTGCGTTCAGGGATGTTAATATTGTTTTGAGTATGGAACCCAACAATTTATCAGCTTTAGAGATTTTAGAGAGTGTGAAAAAGGAAATGATTGAGAAGGGTATTGATATTGATGAAAAATTGAAAGAGATTGGTTTGAATAGTACCGTAGATGCACAGGGTGCTTTCCGATTGCGTAAAGTGGTGAAAGAGAAAGTGAAAAAGAAGAAAAAGACCGATAAAGATGAAGAGAAAAAGGCAGATGATACAACTGTTGTGGAGAATAAGACGAGTGACATTAAAGATAAAGAAGTGGTCACTAATATTGTTGAGGAAGAGAAGGAGGTTACAAAGGCTGTCAGTGAGGAAGAAAAAGTGGTTACGAAGACAGTGAAGTTGGTGTTTGGGGATGACATAAGATGGGCACAGCTGCCACTCAAGTGTAGTATTAGATTGGTGAGGGACATTGTTCGGGATAGGTTTCCAAGCTTGAAAGGTGTTCTTGTGAAGTATAGGGATCAGGAGGGTGATTTGGTTACAATCACTACAACGGAAGAGCTGAGGTTTGCTGAACTGTTGGGTGATTCACAGAGTTCTCTTAGATTGTATATTGCTGAAGTTAGTCTTAATCAAGAACCAGCTTATGACGGAGTGGCCAATCAGGATGAGGTGCACAAGGTTGAGAAGGAACCAAGTAATGTTGCTGAGACTGGGCGGGCAGGGAAAGTCGTAGAAGTTGAAAAACGGCCTACTTGCATTGAAGAGTGGATTGTTCAATTTGCCCGGCTGTTTAAGAACCACGTGGGTTTTGATTCTGATACCTACTTGAATCTTCACGAGCTTGGTATGAAGTTATACTCAGAGGCAATGGAGGATACTGTAACAAGTGAAGAAGCGCAGGAACTTTTTGAAATTGCTGCTGATAAGTTCCAAGAGATGGCAGCTCTAGCATTGTTCAACTGGGGAAATGTTCACTTGTCTAGGGCAAGGAAGCGGATCTTCTTTGCAGAAAATGGTTCACGGGAATCCATCCTTGCGCAAGTTAAGGTTGCATATGATTGGGCTAAGAAAGAGTACATTATGGCAGGAATGAGATACGAAGAAGCGCTGAAGATTAAACCAGACTTTTATGAAGGTCTTCTTGCACTGGGGCATCAACAATTTGAACAAGCAAGGCTTTGTTGGTACTACGCAATTGGGGACAAGATTGATTTAGAAAGCGGGCCTTCCCAGGAGGTCCTCGATCTCTATAACAAGGCTGAGGACAGCATGGATAAGGGCATGCAGATGTGGGAGGAGATGGAGGAGCAGCGTCTAAATGGTCTCTCCAAATATGATAAATACAAAGCTGAGTTACATAAAATGGGGCTGGATGGGTTGTTTAAAGAGATAGCTCTTGAAGAAACTGCAGAGCAGGCTGCAAACATGAGTTCACAGATACATCTCTTATGGGGTACCTTATTGTATGAGCGATCAGTTGTGGAGTATAAGCTAGAGCTACCTACTTGGGAGGAATGTTTGGAGGTTGCAGTTGAGAAGTTTGAACTTGCTGGAGCTTCTCCGACGGATATAGCTGTCATGATAAAGAACCATTGTGCAAATGCAACGGCACTGGAAGGTAAAATATTAGTACTTGTACATACATGTGTTTTGATTGTCTTATATTCATCCTCAAGTTCTAAAAATTGTGGGATAAGATACATGTAATAACTATGCAACACATGCAGGTTTTGGCTTTAAAATTGATGAGATAGTACAGGCATGGAATGAGATGTATGATGCTAAGAGGTGGCAGGTCGGTGTTCCATCTTTCCGGCTAGAACCATTGTTCCGTCGGCGGGCTCCCAAACTTCACTATATCTTGGAGAATCTTTGAAATTTGATTGATGATTTTGGAATTTCTTTAAAGGCATTGAACAAATACTTCTGTTGTCTTTGGTTCATATTTCAGGAGATACAATGTTTATTTTGAAAACAGGTAATCTTATTTCTGTTATTACTATTTCTGAATTCTATGATTTCCTTATTACCTTATACTTCTAACTATTTTAATATGTTTGGCTTGTTGATTATAAGCGCATGTTTCTAAACTCAATGTATTATACAATGGTCAATCTCTCTCTCTGCTATATGGGAGATTATTTCCGTCAAATTTCAGGTTCTTCTGACATTAATACAGAGAGAATGTTCAAATTTTTGAAAGCTCATTGTTTGTCCAAAGTTAACTGTCTTAAGCAACCACAGAATGGATGGAAGTGAGCTTTTGAAGCTAAATAGTTTTTAGCGGATGTATTTCCTTCTGGCATATATTATAGTTGTGAATTTATTTCTACAATATGGGTTTTTTGACTCATGAATTCATGATATTGTGGTTTGATCTGGGAGTTTAGGGGAGTGTTTTGACAAAAATTTACAGAAGAATGATTGGCAGCATCTATAATAGATGACATAATAATATGCAATTATGTAGATCGATTTTTAGTAATCCAGTCTTGCCTGTTCAAGTTACAGTCACCATGCATTTTGTAGTCTGATGTTGTTCGAAAATATGCTCATGTCTTCTACATTTCACGGCATAGCAGAGTGTTTCTATGACATCCCTGTAGATGGGCACTGTTCTAAATCTCGATTTCTGTTGTTTATATTAGTTAACAACACTATTTAAAACATGATTATTACTTGTTAAGTGTGTCATGGATGATGGGAAAGTGGTGATCTGGTCTGTTGCAGGGGAATGCTGAAGACAGCTTGTTTCAGAATGGCTGTGGTCAAATTTTGACTATGGATTGGAGTTTCTATGGGCTATTAAGAAGCAGTGTACCATAGTTGTCATTTTTGTGTTTCTAGGCATACTCTGTTTATTTCAATGAAGAGGAAGAGTGGTCTTTTGGAACCGGTAGTGAAGGCCTCTTGCCTTTACATGAGCTGGAGGACCATAAAAAGCTATGGTTGTTGAATGAATTGATAGCTTAGGACTTTTCGGGAAACATGGTATCTAGAAATAACTGTAAATCAGGGTCTTTTCCTACTTAATTGTTGCAGTAGACATGTCGAAGAAATCTGTCATTTTTCCACGATATGCACATTTGGTTGGAATTCCCTGATGATTTGTGAACATGAAGCCCCAAATATATATTAACTTGTTACAACTGTATTTTAGGAGTTGATTGATTTATGAGTCAATGTGTGCAATCATCCTTTGTACATACATACAAGTTATTGAATGGTTTATGCTTTCTTTAATATCTTTACTTCCTCTTTCCACAATCTCTTGCCGGTTTTTTTTTGTGTTCTAATATGTTTCTGTTAACTTATATGACTTGATTATAACTGTTTCTCTTTGGTCCTTTCTGTGATTACAGGTGTTCTCTTTTTCCTATATACACAAAGTTATGTTTTTTTGGCTCGCTGTGAGGAAGCAACGAGCCATAGGTGTCAGGTTCTGAATGAAGTGAGTTTGTGATTTTGCTGCAAGGCCGCTTATATCATTTTTTTTTTTTTTAATCCCCAGTTATTTTTTTTGGGGGGGTGGGGGGGGGGTTGGTGTGGTGGGGGTGGTTGTGGGGGTGGTGGGGGTTAGGGGGCGCAAATTCTTTCATAGAGAAATGGGTTGTTGTTTGAAAAAATAGTTGGTATATGATTTGATTTGTTCGTTATTCATATAATAGAATGGTCTGGTCAGCTCTCTCAGTTGTGACAATTGGTGGGTTCTGCTTCTGCTTGGCATAGAACAGTGTATTGTATTCTCTATGTATTAGTTTAATGGGAACAGAACAGTGTATTCTTTATCATTATTATTATGTGTTGGGCATTTTGGTTAAATTTCTATATTATTTTTTCTTGTTGTTATTATGTGTTTTATGTTGGATTTAAGTTATATATAATTTATTCATGTTTTCCCTGCTGCTGCTATTTCAGAATTTGAAGTCTTCAAGCGCCTATTATTTTTTAGCTACGTCATTATTACAAAATAAGATAACTAATCAAGAATATATGTTTCATGGAGAGAATTAGTGATAATATTATAAAAAATTAATACAATTACATTACGATTTGTCTACTATATCATACATTAGAAATTTGTCTCTTTGTTTTATTTTAAAGAAAAGGAATGGATTCTTCTATAAAATTTTTAAAAAATTCATAAAAGAATTGTTTTATTCTGGTTAAAAAGTTTTAAATTTTTGAAAATTTGATTTCATTGATAAATGATGGATTTAAAATCTGCTAATTCTTTTTTTTAAAAGAAAAAAAAATTAAGCTCTCCACAATAATGAAAACAGTGTGGTTTTGGTCTCATTATTGTCTTACCGCGATTGGAAATATCGGGGGATTGAAATACAGCTTTTGGGATCATATCGTGCAATCAGGAATCAGCCTGCAACGTGGCATTTGCAGCCACCATTTCCAGGAGGAGCAATGTACGCTGAGGTACAGCATATCCCTATCACCTTGTTAGACGTGTTTCCTTAGTTATTTGGAATTCCACGTGGCACTTTGAGACATCATCTCCACGAAGGAAAATTGTACGCTCAAGTACAGCTTACCATATCCTATCGCCTCATTGACGTGTTTCTTTGAGGACATGGAACCAGAATCGAAGCCACTTTGTAATTATATATAAATGTAATACGAGAGAAAAGCTAAAAAGCAAAAGTTCATTCGCAATCCCAATCAATCAAAGTTTCCCTCATTCTTCAAAATAAGGGGTTTTTTTTTCATCAATTATTTGATTTCGTAATTTCTCGAAATGGAGAAAATCAGAAGAGCATCACATGCAGGTTCATGGTACACCGATAATTGTAAGTCTTAAAACGCTCACTTCGATTTCCAAATAAAGTCTCTACCTTGAGCCCTCTGTTCGGTTTCTGAGGAAAAAGGAAAAAAAAAAAAAAGCTGAGAATTTTCGATGGATTAGTTCAGGAATTGTAGTGAAAGGAAGGACTTTTTCTTTTATTTTTAATATTTATTTAATGCTGCTGTTAGTTAATAAAGTAGATAAGAACTAAAGATTCTTTGCTTAGACATGATTATGGATTTAGTCAAGAGTGTTTTGAAAATTGCATTTGGCTGCCTGAAAACGACAATACAGTTTCTTTAAACATTGAGATAAAATCCTGTTTCATTTGTCTTTCAAACAAGAAATCAAGTTGCGATTACCACTTTAGCTGTTCAGTGCTATTATGATATAAGCTTGCCATTGTTATGTATAGAAGCAACTTGTTTTACTATTAGTACTTCAGTTTTCTGCTGTAACTTTGAATTTGTGTAAACATTGAGAGTAAATTAAGGGTATGATTTTTAAGCATCTCGAATCCCACAAAATCTCAATTTCAAAACGTTAATTTCATGCTACCTGACAAGTTGGATATGTTTTTTAGTTCAGTTAAGTGTTGGATCTTTTTCTTTTATTTTGTGTTTTTGTCCATTACAATCTCTGTGTATCTATTCGCTGTGCCCCTCAAAGCCAATGCACTCTTATCATATCTGGATTGCTTGATATGCAAAAATGTCCTTCGAAAATAATCCTGTTATCATTTTATATCCCTTTTTTCAGCTAAAAGATTAGCAGAGGAGCTTGATGGCTGGCTCAGAGAAGCTGCGCTGCCTAAATCTCCAGAAGTGAGGGGTGTGATTGCTCCGTAAGTTGTGACCCTTATTCTGTTTCTCTCATGCATCAATAACAATTTTTGTGAAATGCTCTCATTTATTTTTTCTTTTTCTTTTTTTTCTTTTCTGGAATTGGGACAACGCAGGCATGCAGGTTTTTCATTTTCAGGTCATGCTGCTGCCTATGCATTTGGAAACATAGACCCAACTAACATGTGAGTATTTTTATTGTGTTGTGTTTTCTTTTACAAGGATTGGTCTCGACAAACCATCATTGGTTACAAATTCGGTTATAATATGAGACGATCGTGTTCAAATACTTGTCTATCAGTTCATCAATTAATTACAAAACTATCAATTAATTTAGCTGCTCATTTTGTGCTAATATGTGCAAAGATGTATTTCAGTTCTCGAGTATTCCTTCTTGGTCCATCTCACCACTTTTACACTCCGAAGTGTGCTCTTTCAACAGCCACAGTTTACAAGACACCCATAGGGGATCTACCTATTGATTTGGAAGGTGTTGTCATTTCGTTCTTCTTAAATTCTAATGTGCATTTTACATTAATCAGATGCTACATTACTTTTCTTTCTTCTTTTTATTTTCTTTAAACATAACAGACATCATGACAATATGGGTCAGATTAGTCTAGTGAACTTGGCCCGCTTAAGCTTAGCACCATTCATGTGCACTTGTTCCCATTTGTTCTCGATTATCCATAGGGATGGCTGAAATAGTGAAATAGTACTTACTCTCAAATGTATGCTATATATGAAATGGTTCTGTGTTGTTTTAGCTAACCTGTCCGTCATTTTGTATTTTCCAATTAGTCTTTTGAGCTAAAATAAAGTGCTACTTGTGTTTGTATCTGTCAGTCATCGAGGACCTAAAAGCTACTGGAAAATTTGAATTGATGGATATTCGTGTTGATGAGGCTGAACATAGCATGGAAATGCACTTGCCGTATCTTGCAAAAGTATTTGAGGGGTAATTCATGTTCTATTGTTAATGTTATTGCCATTATGTTTTTGTTACTGACTTCATTTAATACTGCTATAGGCATCCGGTAAAACTTGTACCCATTCTTGTTGGTGCTCTTAGTGCTGAAAGTGAAGCAATGTATGGAAAGTTGTTAGCCAAATATCTGGATGATCCTAGTAATTTCTTCTCCGTGTCCTCAGATTTTTGTCATTGGGGTGCTCGGTAAGTTTACTGAAGTGCTTATAATTTGGCTTCTGATTTTAACTTAATGCTTAGTTTATTTTCTTCCCATTCTTGGATGTCTGAAGTATACAGCATTTCTTTGAATATAATGACTGTTTTTCTCTTTTATATCCCACCTCGAGACATGCACCCTGTACTGGCTGCACTGTCTTTCTATTTCAGAATAAAATGTTGAATTGATTGTAAATTTATGTGGAGATTTTTGTAATTTTATACACCACTGTGCTGACTTGGGCATTAACTATACAAGCACTTTATATTCTCCACAAATTATAGTAGACTGGTCTGATATAGTTTATAGAATCCACTATCTTCTCTTGGTTCATAACAGATATTTGGCTCCTCAGCAAATTGTTAACAGAATATATGCATGAATTGTGCATTCAGTCAACCTGATCAAATTTGCATATTCTTGGTTGTGCCCTTTTTTGTCAGGTTCAATTACATGCACTATGACAAGAAATATGGGGCCATTCACAAATCTATTGAGGCTTTGGACAAAATGGGAATGGATATAATAGAGACCGGGGATCCAGATGCATTCAAAAGGTATCTATTGGAGTATGACAACACAATTTGTGGAAGACATCCAATTAGCGTTTTTCTCCATGTAAGTGCCTCATATTGTCTCAAAGTTGCAACAAGAGCTTGATACGGAATATTTCCTACTTGGGCAAATATCTACCTAGCACTGTGGGAAAGATTTTCTTCTGCCTCTTTTAACAAAACTTTTAATAGCTATACCCTGCTCTTAGTTGTAAAATTTACATTGTTCAAGTGATTTCAATTTTTAGTGTCTCTTTGACAGTTCCACTTTGTGATCTTCACACAACTCACCTGATCAATACGCATTTGCTAACTTTTAAACTAAATTAACGTTTTTGAGTTTTTCAGATGACGAGGAACTCGTCCACAAAAATAAAAATCAAATTCCTTCGATATGAACAATCAAGCCATTGCAAATCGATGAGAGATAGTAGTGTAAGTTATGCATCCGCAGCAGCAAAGATGGATGATTGAAGCCGTAAGAAATAAATATTTATGTGGGATTAACTGATGTGGTAACAAATCAATCTCCTTTGAATTAAATGTCATGTCTGACATTATTATTTGCATTTGCAAGAACCATATCACATTGTGGATTCTGTGTTTGTACCTTTTATACCAATAATGGAACTTATAACCATTTACATTTGCTTCCCCAGTCAAAATTTATTTGTTATTCTGTCATAGTAGCTCAAGTTAGCTGATTGCGTATAGAAGTGATCATTGATTCTTTTTGCCGCGCTTTTAGTAGTGCAGATTAGGTTCACGGTGTGCTAATTTTTCAGCTATGTGGCTCCGTAGTTGTGTTGTGTTCTTGATGATGATGCCACTTGACGCAACCGCAACTGAGATAGCAGAAGCAGCATAAATTAGGATAGATGCTTTTGCTTTTGCTTTTGCTTTTGCTTTTGCCTTTGCTTTTTCTTGTTGATTGGTGATAATAATTCTATTAAGAATTATTCCATTAAAATTAATATTTATAAAGCATATCTCAGATCTAGATTAAGATTTAGATTCGTAACCTCAGACACTTTAGACTGCCACAGCGCACGTTCATATTCATAAGCAGCTTAGCTTACTAAGAAACGCATTTTGGTCTTTGAGAGTGAAGAATTTAACTAATTAAGAAAAAAAAAAAGGTGGAAAAACCTCCCAAAAATTTAAGTTCTTCAATTTAACTTAAATTTTATAGGCAATGGGCCAAACCAACGTAGCACACTTCAAAATCAGATTGGTACCTTTTATGGGAGAAAAAGAGATTCCAAATTCTACTGCAGAACAAGATGATCGCTCCTGTTCGTTCCCCGGTAATTAGAAGAGAGCCACGCAGATGATAGATTCTGCAAACTTTTAATAGAAAACATAACACAAAGCGTACAAACAAACATTTCTAAGGTGCTCCAATATCTATCATCAGCAAATACGTACAGATACAATTTCAGATCCGCAGCAAAAGTTCATAATAAAGTCATAGTTACAGACTCTGACTACCCAAGCAGATTTTGCCATCACCTTTTAACTAAACATCACGACAACCTCGCCTGTTTGACAAATTTGTATGTCCAAGCAACAAGTTATAATTCTCCATTTTCAGATATTTCTTCCTCCAAGGGTTGAGTAATGATCTTCACTTTTCCTAAATGTTTGCCCACTAGTAGTCCACTGCTGCATCACAACTAAAAGGAATTCATAATGATGGATGAAATCAAAGCCTATTAATGCAAATTTCCAGAACGATACAAGTAGCAACCAGACATGGATTAAGATAGCAACCGTCCAATGGAACAGTCATTTGCACAGTTCCAGCAGCAAGACAAAAATCCCAAAATTCCTGATTCCACGGGTTGAGCAATGTCCCTTTCCCGTTTTTGCATTACTCTAATAAATTCCTCCACGCTTAAACACCCATCACAATTTGAATCGAACACATGGAAAATGATGTCAATCACGTTGTCAGTGAGTAATATGCCACAAACCTGATAGTTGCCCAGACAATTCAGTCAATATATCTGCAGAGAAACTGTTGGTAACTGATAGTTCATAACAAGTCAAGAAGGTTATGGTCCAGTGGCTTACATGGTATGCAGCTCGCTGGAAGTCCTTTCGCGTCAAAAAACCATTTACTTTCCCATAACTGAAAAGGGCCAAAGAAAATGGCTGCAACTTCCTCCGCAGCTCTGCAAAATTTTTAAACTCCTCAAAAGTTATGCGCATGTCCCTAAGATGTTGCTCATTCTTTAATTGGTCAACCCGTTTGAGCAATCTGTTTATGTGACTCATATCAGCAGAAGCAACCATAGACAATGCAAAGTCCTCGGCTGATATGCTTCCTCGTAACTTGTAGTCATAATGTGCAAACTCCAATCTCAGCATCTACAAAATAGAATAAAATTTTCTTTTCAAGACAACACAAACATCAATTAGCATTTGAAACTTATGACGTGGTTTGGTCCAAGAGAAAACATAAACTGTCTGACATAGAAGGCCACAATGTGGCTCAGTATAATGCTAACAAAATCACACAAGTGTAACTATAGCAGAAACAGAAACTAAATTTTATTAAATATTAAATTCAATATTGTGAAAGTTCCATGCAGAAGACAGGAAGCAGGTGAAAGAAGGCTTACTTCATTATGCAACTCTCTCAAAAATTGGACAAATTTATCATGTTGGAGACATGCTCTTCCATCTTCACCAAAGAAGTATTCCACCAAACCTCCATTTTCTACAGGACCACTAATCTTTAGCCCAGTCCGTAGTCCATCCCTATGGAAAGCCCCTTGTCTGTTTTGAGCTCTCATCAAAGCCATCACTTTCTTAAATTCTTCCTTACAGATCTCACTGTGAACAGGTGTGAAAAGTGGATTTAGCATAACATTGAAGAGTGAGGAGGAAAAAGACAAGAAGCACAAGTACATGAATCATTGTCTAACTGCATTCAACCATTATAAAGTTGTGATGTGGTCACACCACAACAGCGTTTGAACAACAAAATGCATTCTCACCTAACTGTATCTTATGACTGCAGTTACTCCAGTTATTCCATTTACAGAGGAAGGATATGCATCAATTGACCCAACTACTTGTATGAAAAGCTGACTTAGCAGGCATGCTATTTAGTTTCAAATTAAATGGGTAGAAATCATAGTATCATCATCAACATGGCCTGAAGGGCCTATAATTCGCAATGGTTTCCATGATCAGGTTATCAGAATAAATCAAGACCAAAATTTGTATGCACTAACATCAGTGCTTCTGACAAATAGAATGAAAAATAGGTAGGCAGAGCATGGACAGGACAGGTAATGGCAAAAGAGGATAAACCCAGAGAAAATATGAAGGCGGATGGGCCACAAAATGTGCTTTTGGTTTGATAACAAAGATTTGATGAGTTTCATCATGCAAGAAAACACTTATAAAGCACCTACAACCCCAGAGGGGAGTGATGAGTCAAAGATCAAATAACGCTCTCTATCTTACCAAATCAATAGAAGAAAAATAGAAAATGAAGGCCTGGTCACCTAATTGATAACAACTCAGAACCCACTATCTAATGAGTCAATATATACTAGAAAAAACCTATTTAGAAGATATGAAAATCATTCTGCAAAGTGCATGGATACAGACCCATTGTTGTCTATGTCAAACATCTTGAAAGCCACAGAAAAGCTTGATTCCGGAATGCTGAGTAGAGTTACAAAAAAGATATATCTGTTCAAAGCAAAAGAAACAAAAGCTTTAATCTAAATGAGAAGAAAATTATGTTTGGCACCTGAATGCACGCTCTATAACATGACATTCATACAGTAGCTACTCACTCTTTGAAAGATATTAATCCATCATTGTCCATATCAAAGAGCATAAAAAATTCTGAAGGAGCACAACATAACTCCCCAGGACTCCTTTCCCCGCTCAAATATCCCTCTCTGACAAGGTGTGATTCAGATGGAGGGAAAACAGGAACAATTGCACGCATGAGATCTGCTGGTTTCATAAGCAATTGTCCTTCAGGTGTTCGTAAAGATGCAAAGTATTCAAAGACCTTCAGGAATTCATGCCAAATGTCAAACTCAAACAATCATACAATTTCTTTTATTAGTTAAATAAACTCCTAAACGAAAGATAGAATGACCATCACCTAACCAAGTCTATCACATACGTATCCAAAACTCTGGGTGTAGATCCACCTGTATCAGAAAATCTAAATGCAGTTTCACAACCCAAAATTATACGATTTACCTCAACAATGATCATCAAAGCAACCCAAGCAAAAAACAAAAAATAAAACAAAGTAAATGATACATTATTTATTTCAACAATTTGTTCAAAAATAATACTGGAAACAGGATGGTCTGAAGTTATACATTATAGAATTCGCCTCTAAATTCCTATTTCCCTCTTACCGTTTGAGGTACAAAGTACTATCCAATAGACAATGTAATTGTGAAACCAGATACAACGGAAATCTACAGTAACATATATTTGGATTAACAGTAGCATCAACGAAATGAGATTACCTTCTCAGGAGGACTCCGCAACCTAATTCGCTTCTCGTAGTTAAAGAAAACTTTTCTTCTGTATGTTTCTGCAATTATCAAAATAACAACCTTCTACTGAGCTGCTATTTCATACCAAAATTTCGAAAAATTAAAAGAAAATTAAAAAAATCACCTCCAAAGAGAAACTTAGGGCTCTGATCAGGCAAAGATAATTTTCGAAGTACTGAAGAACAGCTCCGGTGATCATCCCCCCTAGATTCATCGGTCACCGTTGATGCTGACCAGTCAGCAAAAGACAACAGCGTCTTTGGAAAGAAATCAGACTCAGAGTTAGAAGTAGAAGACCAGTATAGCAAACCTATGCTCGAGCCAGCCGCGACTCCCGAAAACCACCGGCTGAAGCAATCTTTTCGCTGACCGGTGTTGCAGTTTGAGGCATTGATCAGAGGCAGCGAGGAAGAGGGAGAGAGTGGTGGGGAGAAGAGGTGGCGGGTTTGGAGCAGTTGGATTAGAGAGAATTGGCGTATGGACGACGAGGATCTTCTGAGAATAGTCATGAGGAGAATCGGGAGAACTACCGATATGGAAAGCAACGAGATACGCGCGGAGAACAAACGAAAAGGGAAGGGAGGAGAAACTGAGAGGAGATATTTGTAATTTTAGACAAAGTCATCTATTCTATGCGACGTCGTTTCTTCGTCACTGATTGCAAATTAACGCTAGTTTAGATTGCTTGGTATAGCCTTTTATCAAGAATTTATTTTTAACTTTTTGTCATTTTAATACAAATTTATTTTTAAAAAATAATGTAAAATTTTTTAAAATAAAATAAATATATTTTAAATAATTTTTTTTTTAAAATATTGTAACAATTTTTTATCAAAAATTTAAAATTTAAATTTTTTTAATAAAAGAATAACAAATTTTTTAATTTTTAAAAACCTTCTCTAATTTCAATCAAATGATAAAAAAAATTAAAAAATTATTATTAATAATAATAGTTTTAACCAATAAAAAAAATTAAATTAAACAAACACTTAATTAATTAGAGGGTGTTAGATTAAAAATTATCATTTTGCTTAACTAACTTTATTCTGTATGCGTAAATTGAAATTTAAAAAGAAATAATTTGAAATTTATGTGAAAGTCAAATGGATTTTTACCTCTTAAAAGCTAAAATAAAAGCCAAATTAATTAAGCTAATCCATTAGGTAACTATTTAAAGTCAGATAAAATAGACTAAGCCCTCAAGTAAATCGTTGCAACGGAAAAGCCAAATCTTTTATAAGATAAAAACAGTTTCGTCTCTAAATTTTGGTATAACAACGAATCAAAATATATTTTAATAAATTTTAATATTTTTATCCTCACTATTATGACAGAATTAAAATTAAAGACAAAAATGAAAATAAGCCTTAGAGATATTATTTTTCTTTCATATTCTGCAAATTAAAACTCTAAAAATACAGCAGACCCACCCAAGCAATTCAACATTAAATCAACCTAAGTAATTTCACCGATAAAACAACCTAAACAATCCCATCACTACGCACTCATTATTGCAATAAAAGCAGCAAGAAAAATCCAAATACCAACAACAAAGCCCAACAAAATCCAGCGAAAAATTGTTAAAATTTGTTGTGGCGAAAATTATTCAATTTTGTTAATGAAGCTATCGTGGATGATCGGTGATTTTGTGAATTTGCAAAGAAGAAGAAAAGGATTACATTTTTGGAGTTTTAATATTAAGAAGATGAAAAAAATTTTAAATTTTTAAAAATTATCTTTATTTTTATCTTTAATTTTAACTTCGTCTTAACATTAGAGATAAAAATATTAAAATTTATCAAAATATATCTTAATTTATTATTTCAGGAGCAAAACTGTTATTCCTCCAATTTTTTTTTCATAGCCAGGAAAGTTTATCCTTGGCGATTTCCAAATTTTATCCTATCAAAATCCAACCGACAAATCTGCACAGTTATCAAAATTCAACCGACAAACCAAACTGTATGAGATTTTATCTTATCCGATCCGACCCACAAATTTCATTCTTATCTGCTGAGCCACTGCTACCGCCGCATATTTCATCAAAACCATTTGGGCCACGACTCACAAGCCAGCTTTTTGCAGACTCAATCGCAAATCAAAGACATGACATTTTAATTTGTGGTGAACTCTCAACTAATAAGTACTCTTGGAAAATTTTTTGTCATTTACTTTCCAATCAACGCGCGAGTTTCAAACGTAAAACAACAGAAAGACGGACAAATGAAAGCTCTATCCCGAGGCACACCATTGATCACAAACCAAACTAATATGGACAGAGTCAAAAATGATAACTGAAGACTAAAATATCTAAAAAAATGTTAGTTCATCAATATTTTAAAAACGATTAATAAATGAAAGAGTAAATCAATAACTTTAAAATATTGTAGAGATTAAACAATATATAAACTTTAAAATGAGTTAAAACACAAAATTATAATAAAATTTTTTTCAAAAATTCGATGCCTAGCGTCAGGGCCCCCTCAAGCCTTGAGCCTTAAGGACACTCCGCCCCTCGTCCAATTAACAAATTTCTTTGTTTTTACGGGCCATTCTATTCATAATTGAGTATTATTAATCTGAAGTGGTACTTTAAACACTATTAAAATCACACTTTTCATAACCCCAGAAAAAAAGTTAATATTATGCATGATATACTGAAATTTTAGAAATATTATAACATACTGTTATAATAATTATAAGTCAACTTTTTTATCGTTTAGGATAAAAACAACAAGAGATAAAATCTCGGGCTCTTTATTTATACTAATAAGAGAAATTGGCATATACCTCATAATATTTAAAAAAATAAGTACTTATCTATGTGATATTTAAGAAAAAATAAATGTCTCCTAAAATTCAAACAAATAGACATTTATTTATGTTAGTTTATAAGTTAGATAAATATTATTTATATTCTTAATCTTTTATGCATTAATAAATTAAATATAATTATTTTTTTTAATGTATCAATTTAACCTCTATTTTAATATTTTTACAATATATTAAGAATTAAATTTATTTTTAATTTATTTTTTCAATAAAAAATTTAAAAAATTATTATTAAAAAAATTCTAACAATAAGTTATATCAAACTCATACGTTAAAATAATTTTAATTTTTTTCTTTTATTTTTTCAGTAATAATTTAATATTCAATTATCAAAAAAAATTTTAAATAAAATATTATTATAACATTTTACTTTTATATATATAATATTTATTTAAAAAAAATTATGTTAACTTTTATTATATTTTCTTTAAAAAATTATGAAAAAATAAATACATGCTCTATATATATGTATGTGTATGTGTATTCTCTTATTTTAATATTTTTATTAAAATTAAAGTATATTATTTAATATAATGTAAATATATTTAATTACTAATTTTATTAACAAATAACATCAAATTCTCTTATTCTTTTATACGTTTTATTTATATTTTTATAATAAATATAATGAAATTAATATAATTTTTTTTTAAATGAATATAGTGTATATAAAAATAAACTAATTAAAAAAATTTCAAAATTTTTTTGACAATTAAATATCAAATTATTATTAAGAAAATAAAAGAAGAGAGTTAAAAATATTTTAGTATATAGGTCTAATATACCTTATTATTATATTTTTTTAATAATAATTTTTTAAAATTTTTATTAAAATAATAAATTAAAAATTATTTAGTCATTAGTATGTTGTTAAAAATATTAAAATTAAATTGTTATAATTAAAAAATATATATTATAAAAAAATTAGAATAGATAATAAATTATTATAATAAAAATAATTATTTTTTAATTTATAATTATTTAAAAATTTAAAAATACAAATAATATTTATCTAACCAATTATAAGAAAGTAAAATTAAAAAATATATATATATATATTTGTCTAAACTTGAAAAAAGTATTTATTTTTTTTCCCAAATATTAGAACATAAGAGTCTATTTTTTCAAATATTAAGAGTATATATCAATTTTTCTACTTATAAATATCTGCTTGAATTGCCTTTTGCACTATTTGAGAACTTTAGTCTCATGTACCACTAACACTGCGGTGCAATTTGAGAACATACTCAAAATCCCGTCACACCAAATTTCTAATATTATTGCCGTTAATGATAAGTGAGGAGAAATTCCCAAATGGTTTCTCATACCCTTACTCAACACAGGCCACCAGGTTTGCCACGTTACCTGAAAGTTAAATTAATTAAACCAACCAAAAATAATAGGAAGACAACAAATGTCATTTTCTGGAAGATTCAACTCTAACGTGGAACCCATTTGCTTGGCCCATACATCGTACATACCATATCCAGTTTGTGTTCAATTCTCAATTCCCACCATTCGCATGGTCAGGGGGTTCGTGCGATCCCATCACACGCGTTCTACGCGAGGATCACTAAGAAATTGGATGCTTTGCCAGCGTGACACGTATTTATGTGATATGAGCTTTTCGAATGCTTTAAAAGACGCCCTAACTTCTTTCTCTCTCTTCACTCACCGCCCACTGGATTGCCCCACAGTTTTTACATGTGTCCAATTTTTCCACAACGATATTTGTCTTAAAAATAAAGCTTCTCCCACGCCTAATAACAGAGGATTCTTTCCACCTTAAAGATTCGTAAATACGAGCCTTCTTTCTTTTTGTAAGAATTTCCCTTTTTCTTTTGGCTCAAGATATTATTTGCATCTTGTTTTGTCCAACTCTCATTTTATTATAACTTTATCATGCATTTAATTTTGCATTTCAAAATTAGGCTCACTGTATTTAATTAATTGCTCTGAAATAATATCCAATGGTTCCGTCCATCTCCGCTTTCTGTTTGTTCAAATGTCATATTTTTCGTCTTTTAAGTCACACTTCCAAAATTCATAAGCTCCACGCCGTTCACGGTCATGGTTCTTTTATATTTTATAAGTCCATACAAGAAGTCTCAAAGTCCAAAATTAAACGCCGCGTCGTTTACTTATTACCTGCAAAAACTCAAAATAAAAAAATTCAACGAAATCGATTAAAAAGTAAATAATAATACTCTATAAAAAATAACAAATAAAAAAGAAAACGGAGGAATAAGGAAATACACCTCGCACGAGACTGTGTCAAGAGTAACGGCTACACCAACGGATAACCGAACGGACAAAACGGAAATCGCAGACAACGCCGTCAACGAAAACGAATGACGTTAACGGCCTACACAACCCATACCCCAAACGCTGCTGCACACAAACACGACAGACGCACGGAACGTCACAAACTCTTCGAAAGAATGAAAAAATTAAATAGGCCTTTGGAAATCATGAACTGGTTTGTGAAAATAATCCAGATCATTGTTTACGTTTCTAATTAATTTGAAGTTTTTTAAGTTTTAAATGGTAAAAAAATTTAATGTCCGAATATCTCCTTGCATAGCAAATGAGTATGTACAAAGCATAATCTCCTCGACCTATGTCCAAAAATAATCTAGGTTTCGATGTCGCTAAACAACTCTTTCTTTGTTCACCCAGTCCTTGTTCAAGTTGATTCTGCTACTCCTACAGCTTCAGCCAGATCTTGCCGAATTGTCTGGATCCACACCAACTCATCCGAGTCGACTCGGATTGGAAGACAAAGAAAAATCTAGAACCAACCTGTGAGAAATAGATTACAGTCCCTCAGCTTTTGACATGACGGAGAGTCGACTCGGCCTGGGCTGGAAGGCTGCACGTCTCCGCTGATGATGCGAAGAAGGACGAATCAAATCTCTCAATGATCTCTTCATCCACTCTCCTTCTACACCACCAATTCTCACAAGCGAATTCGTCATAGCAGATCTCCTCATATTCAAACCGTTGGAATGATAATTTCCGTTTCCATGGTTGCCGACACCGCTACTTTTGTGTAAACTGCACCGGAACGACCCCGGATGCGACGTAGGTGAGCACATGCACGTTTTCTTCTGTAAGGAAATCGGATTATTTTGCTTCGCAACGGAAATCGATCTACTAGGTGAAATAGATCTGTCGATTGAGAAACGGAACGACGTTGTAAGAGATGGTGACGTGTATAGATTGACACGTGTCGGAGAAGCAGATCTGTGGTGGTTACTGTGGTGGTTGAAGAAAGTAGAAGACGGAGAAGAGAAACTGGAACTTGTTGAAGAAGCAAAAGCTGAAGATGAGGAAGAAGAAGAGGTAGTTTGTGATGGACAAAATCTACCGGAAGGAGAAAGAGACCGCAGAACCGGCCCGCTCGATCTCGTTCTCGACGACGTTTTCATTGGTTTTTTTTTTTTTTTTGAAAAAGGCAGAGAGAGAGAGAGAGAGAGAGAGAGAGTACTGTAGGTGTTTTCTCCTAAAGGCCCCTGGGGCTCGCTGGTTTGGCAAACCTAGCTAGTCTCAAGGGCCGAATTTATAGATTGGAGAAGGGAGGGCAGATCATAAATAACGAGAAGTTTTGAGGGTGATTCTGTTAGAGGTGGTAGCGCGCTTAAACTTAACCGTGGTTGGTATTAACTGGCGTGTGTGGTTTGCCGGTTAGCCGGTATGGGGATTCCGATCCAACGGCTGGTATGATGTGGACTGCAGAAAGTGACAACAGATGGACCCGTTTGATTAATAGCTTTCCTGGGCAAGTGCAGAGACTGCCACGTAAAAGTTTCGGGAAACGGTCATAGAGCAAAATACGAGAATGTGCCACTGAAGTACAAGTATTTACAACATGCCATTGCTTAGACTTTCTTGTGGCTTAACTATCCCTAATCTTTTCAAATTATAACCATTTTGTCCTCAATAATTTATTAAATTATTCTTTTCTCCTGCCATGAAAAAAAAAAACAGTCAATAATAAAATCTTTTTCTTTTAAAAGTTTGGCCGAAATCTAATCTACCCTCCAATCTCTTTCTCCGAAGAACAAAAATATTTTACCCTGAGAATATTAATCTTTTTTGTTAATCATTTGGAATGGAAGAATTTAAGGGCAGAAATTTTTAATGTTTGTAATTTATTTTAACAGATAAAATTTTAAAAATTATATTAAAAAAAATAAAGACATTTTAAAATTTAGATTTTCTTATTAAAAAATAAAAAAAAAAATATTTAAATCATACAAATTCTTTTAAAGAGAGGTAAATTTGACAAAAATTTAAAAGAAAAAAGCATTTGAGAAAAGTTATATATATATATATATATTAAAAAAAAAGAGTATTATGTATGGTAAACAATAATTTTATTTGAAGGTTAATAAACATCAATCATATGTTTATTAATGTTATACAAGTCCAAGATTAAAAATTAAAATCCCCCTATTTTAAATATTTACGTAATTCAAAGAATATTGTCTTGTAATGTAATGTACTGTATTCTTAAAATAAGGTTTATCCGAAATCCCTAACCATTTTGTGGTAATAGAATGGCTTTGGAAACAAGTAACCATGTTTCTAAGTAATTACAGTGTCTACGTTTCTGAGAATGAAATATGAATGCCGGCTCCGTTCTATTCAAGCTAGCTAACCCGTGTTTGAATAATGAAGTGCAGAGACGAGGACTGATTTCTTAGAATAATTCAAATTGGTGGTACAGCCTACAATACCAACACACGCACGCACACAGGAATAGTAGACTTTACATTATAAGCTCATTCACATCACATTATATTCCTAACTTTATTGACAGTCTTTTTGAAAATTCTTAGTCAAATATACACATAGCCGTCCCTATTACCAAAACGACACTACATATATGCCTTAAGTCTACAATCTCAAATTTGTTCTTCATTTTTGGCTCATCGCATTTCCATTGAGCCAAGATTAAAGCGTGACATTTAGTTTCTGTTTACCTTATTTTATTATCAACCAAGACTGCTGGATTTTTTCAACCCTAATTCGTCTGGTGGCCGTTGGATTTACCTGCCTTACCTTTTACCAAATTCCTTGTTATATAGGTTGGATAGAATAAAACATGTTGCGGACATGATTTGTAAACGACTCCGTTTTTATTTTTAAATTATAAACCAACTTTGCCCTGTCCTCGTTTGAGTTGTCATTTCCATTGTTAATATAACAAATAAGCTAATGAAATTAATAATTGATACCAATAGAGTGGATATACAATTACAAGACTGTCTTAGTTTTAGACAACTTGCCTCGCCTCCGAGATAGTTTACTATTTGTCAATTTCTCATTGGCCGTGGGCAGATTCCTGTTTGAGACGTGGGTGATTTTAATTTTGTATTTTACTTCAATAGACAATTAACTTTGAATAAGTAGTCAAATTCAATTTAGTATCTGTTTAGTTTGATTTTTTTATTGGTTAAAAGGGTTTTTTTAATGATAAAAGTTTTTTTTAATTTTTTAATATCGTATAGTTGACAATAAAAAAGAGTTTTTGAACATTAAAAAAGTTATTTTTCTTCTATTAGAAGAAGTCCAAAATTTAGACTTTTGGCTGTAAAATTTCTCTAGTTTTTTTAAAAAATAAAATTGTCTAAAATACTCTTACTTTATTTTAAAAATTTTATATTATTTTTTTTAAATAAAACATCAAAAATTTATCTATTAAAATAATTATTTAAATTTTTTCAAAAGTCATTTATAACAACCAAACGATTAATAAATTTTTATTAAAAATTTTACTTATAAAAATTTTTCGAGTAAAAATTTTATTTTAAAAAATTATATTTAAAAAGTTATATTAAACGGATTCCTAATCCTTTCTGTGCATTTTTAAGATAAGTTTGAAACTTATAATTAGGATCAATTAGTCTTTTAACTAGGCCATTAAGCGGCGAGATAAGTGGCTGCGATAGAAATCCTTTTCAATAAATTAAAGATATGTTGGAAAATTCGAGGCAAATAAGAAAAATATTTTAAAAAAAAAAATCTAGTGACATTAAATTGATGGGGTATGAAATAGCTGTAATAAGAAAGTGATAGAAAGTGATGCAACTTTTTAAACAAGCACAAATAGTGGATATTTATTTTTATATGAAGGGAGGATAAGATGATATAATTGATGTATATTTTATATGGTCTAGTTGTTGAGGATTATATTTTGTTTATTTGGTTTGGGCCTTAGAGCAATAAGAAAATCTTTAAACTATTATAACCGCAATTGAAGTCTTTTAATCCATGATCACTTGTTTGATTAACAACAATATTTTGATGCTCTCTATAAACCTTTTTATATTAGAGGCTTTTATTTCATTTCAAAACAATAACACAGTTTAGTTGGCTGGTACATTTAAGATAAAGCAGCTGTTGAACCGCAAATCACGGAATCATAATCTTCAAAAGGGGGGGTTGTCGCCTAGGCAGCACATCACATGGGGTGGGCTGGCAGTTGGGAAAATTATCAAAATCGTTAGTTGAGGTAGACTAGACAATACTAGTAGATACAAAATGCTAGTGTTAAACGCATCGTTTTATTGGTGGGTCAGCAATTCAATTTGGCGTGCAAGACTAACTAAAGAATCAATATATCACTATTAGGGATTGGGATTGGATTGGATTGGGATTGGGATTGGGATTGTGGTGGGGAAGTGGAAGCCAACCAAAGAAAAAGATGAAGTGAAAAAAGGGCTTACTCTATCTCCATGTTACCTTTTCTTGCAAGGCCACCAACAAAGAAAAGTACATCCAATCCAACATGATTGGTTCAAAGAAAATTTTTTATTTTGTAATCTTATTTAATAAAAATTAACGAATGTATTATAGGTTTTGTCAATCCCGTATCCATAGGCTCAAATACATTAATTCAATTGTAATTTTTAGTGCACTCAATTCTATATATGAGAACTTTACCCAGATTGCTTTCTTATGTAAATAAGATTTACATCAATACTGTTAGATCTCACCTAAATATTAATTTATTCTTAATGGATTAACTTTTTTTTTTAATCAAATAGTGAGAGTGTGTGTGTGTGTGTGTTTTATTTATGATAATCTTCTCATTAAGTTCACATTTATTTCAATCTCACTCTATAACACTAAGTACATATTTATATTTGTACATAAAAAATTTTATTTTATAGTTAGGTAATCCACTCTAAAACCAATTAGTATGTAAGTTATATTAGAAATATAAATATATGTCACACAAATTAATAGACTATGATAGTATTGGATGTCAAGGGACTCACATTATTTATTCTTTTAATTGTACGTCGTTTATCAATAAATTACTATCATATATTACATAAAAAGAACTTATATTCCTACGATTGTTTTTTAATTTACTTTCATAAAAGAAGAGGATGAGGTCAACGTTAATTAATTGAATTTGAAAAAAAGAGCGAGTACCTTAACTAACCTTGTGGAGATTCTCACTCATGTTACATGTACACTTGTACACTAGTTTGTAGAGAAAAGGGGTAATTAATTAAATTTTTAATCCAAGTAAAATAAGGCGGCGATCATTGATTTGAAAGAGAACAAAATCTAGGGCCTAGGGTCACAAAACAAAACAATGACGTTTATTAACATTGAATAGTCTAAGTTGAGTACGCTGCACTCTGAGAAATAAACGAAAGCAAATCGGTGTTTCAAATCTGAGGGACAAATGAATTAATCAGAACAACTGGCTGGCACCCTTTAATGAATAAAAAAAAAAATATATATATATATATTTATTAATTGCTTTACTCGTGACGTGACAATCATTTATTTATTTTGCAAAGCCTAGCCCAAAAAGCCTAATGCCTGATTAGTCCCACCCGGGGGTCAGGGTAACACACACCAAAACAATCCGGCTAATAATATTAATAACCCTGAAACGGAAAGCCAGCCTGTCCTATCGCAAACGGAATTCCCACGACGGACGCGAATATAAAAATTTTTAAAAAAGGAATAATTACATGTCGATCCTCAAGTTTTTATATTTTTTGAATAAAAATATAATTGTTGCTAAAAGATGCATTGTTACGAATGAAGAAATTATATTTTTGTATGTAAAAGTAGAAAAGCTGAGAGATCTAAATTGATGTTACTGTTAATCTTCCAATAAAAAAATATGGAAAATCCACTGAAAGTCCACAATTCCTGCTGTTTAGTTGGCAGGTTGTTAAGATTCTTAACAAAACGAAGACGATATTTAGATTATAATAATATGACACATTACTAATAATTAGTATTTATAATTTGCATATTAAGTGTTTGTTTGTTAACATAAAAGTAAAATAGTGCAATTTAAAGTTTAAGGGAATATTCCCGAAGAAAATTCAAAAGGAAACCAATAATAGGAAAATTTGGGACCCTAAACCCGCAGATTTCACATGCATGCCTAAAATTTAGGTCATCAGGAAGGCAAGTGGTCAGTTTGATAATTGTACTATTATTATTATTATTAATAATTAATTAATTGGGAACAGAGAACGCGTTTTCAGTTGTGTCAGTTCTGGCCTCTTCTGGCCTCCGCGTATGTGCAATTTATTTTACTTTAGCAATAATAGCAGCAGCAGCCATCGATTTAGTTACAGAGCAATAGTACAACTTGTACTTGTTTTGCCAAACCCAAACGTAAAGTGAAAGCTGCATGCACATTATTACATTATACATGTAAATTAAATTATGAACAGAGTCTTTGTAACTTAGCCGACGGGACACCCAACTGACTGGATTTTATTTTTATTTTTTTCAATTCCATTTTTTCTCTTTTCCTATTTTTTCTCCTCGCTTCTATATCAATGTGATATAACAGATGTTGTCAGGCATTTTTAATGAAAATTAAACAATACAGTAAATAACACAAAATGCTTATAATTTAAGGTATAAGTAAAAGCACTGCTTTTAAAAAAAGCTTTGCTCCTCTAAAACAATGTTTTGACAATATTTCTTTTCACGTATAATGATTGTTAATCTTATAAAAGTACATTCTCAAATATAAAATTTTTAAGTAACACAAAAATCTAATATTATCGTCTAACAAATTTTTAGAAAGTGTAACAAATTTTTAAAAAGTAATAGAAGATTAAGAGAAATTATAAAGATATTTTTCTTAATTTTCTCTATATGTATATGGCTAATTGGCCATATTAAATTTTTATTAAGTGTCTAATAAATTTTTTAAAAGCAATAGAATATCAAGAAAAACTTGAAAGATATTTTTTTTTATCTTTCTTGATATATATATAGTCAAAATATAGTTTTTATTTATAGGCAAATATGTACTCTCTCATTTGTACACGTCTTTTATTTATATAACCTCCAAAATATATAATTTACCGTATTAAGATTATATATTAATATAATTACCCCAATGAATGTCTTTTAAAATATTTTGTTAATTTATAAAATATAAAACAATATATATTATGTTTATTAATAAGAGTGTTAAATGTATTAATTAATAATTTCATGGGCCTGGACTCTCAGGAAGATGAGTAATGCGATATAGAGGGGCTTAGTTGTTGTAGGGAAGAGAGATGTCAAAATGAAAATCCAATTTTTAGCAGGTTGGATATGAATATGTACTTGGTCTAAACTCTAAATCATTTAAACAAGTTCTGGCCATCCTCTTCGTAGAATCTTGGAAGTTTCTTTAGGAGGAGTGCAAAGATTGCCACTGTTCTCTCTCTACAATTTTGAATGCAACAACAAACAATCTTTTTCGACCAAAATTATTTTTTTATCGAGGAATATTCTTATGCTTTTTCACAGACAGAAGTATTAATTGATAATTGATTATTAATAAATTTTCACCATACCCACCCAAAAAAAAAAAAAAAGAAAGAAAAATTGTGACTGAGAGGAGAGATTTTATAAGACTTAAATCAGTTCACATTAGCCGAGGATGCTAATTCTTTTTCAAATTGTTGCATCGTCAGGCATGCTAAAAAGGATTCGGGACTTGAAAGAAAAAAATTAAAAAACAATGAAGCAAAAAATTAAATATGACACGTTAGATGAAGCAAAAAATTAAATATGAAACGTTAGGGACAGAGTAGTTCCAAGCCCAGGAAGTAAGAAATAATCCGGGCTTTGATTATCTAGAAAATGAGGGGTAGGTAACAGCTAACACTTGAGGCAGGAAATATAGAATAGAGCTTACGGTACATTCGACAATGATATATAACTAATAAACTCAAGAAAACCACAAAAAACTATTATTATTGCTAAGTAATACTCAACATTTACAAGACATGGTACACCGAACTGGTCTTGAAGAATTACTCTTGAATTTCTTTGTTCACTTGAATGTCTTTGTTCTCCTCCTGAATTTCTTTGTTCTCCTCCACGCTTTGGTCTAATTTTTCAGCATTCATTCGGTGGTGTCGTTCTCTTCCATATATTACCCAGAAGATCAGAGAAAGCATCACTGCAGTTGACACCATTGCCAATCCAACATAAATCCACTTACTGTAGGCCTGCAGGTCTGGGCAATGATCTCTGTATATTTCATCAAATGTTTCCCGCACAAATGTGCAATCCTGTAGCTCAACCAGGAATGGACCAAAATTTTCTAATCCATTGCATAAATTTACAGCTGCTGTCATCTCGTTGTATAAAGTAGGAGTTAAACGTCCAGTTGTCATACAGATTCCACTTCCCGAAACTTCACAAACATAACTCTTCCAAGCCTGCAAGAAGTTGCAACTCAGGCATCAGAGAAATGAAAATTTTGATCACGGGATACAAGGTATTTAAGCTTAATTACCTCTGTTGCATTGTTCAAGTTAAGTTCACCAGCAGTGCAGCGTCGGTCTGACAGGCCGGAGTGAAATGGATTGCATAGAATTGGCACCAATGGACCTGATTGATTGAAGTAAAAGGGTACAAAAGCCGGGGCGAAATTGATGTTTGTAACGTTGGTGATGACCTCGTTGACTACTTCGACAAGCTGATAAGTGACTTCCTTGTTTTGCATTAGAGTTTCTTGTGCTGTGGCTTTGTCCACACAGGGTATTATGTAGTCTAAAGCTGTGTGAGCAGTCGGGTTTTGTACATATTCATTCATTGCCACACAAGTATCGGCAGCCACACTGGTGGATCAAAGAAAGTAAAAAATTAGCTTTGAGTGTGTGAAAAGTTTATAGTTCATGTACAACATTTAATATCTAAGCAAAATTTCTCTTGTTATATATCAGAGCAAGATGGAGCTGAATTATTTTTTTATAGACTTACTTGTGAAGAACAAGGAATGTGCCACATAATATGAATGTTCCGGTAACAAGTATCCATCCGAAGATGACCAGACTGCAAATTTCACAAGGGATCACTTTGATGTGTACATGGTAACAGCTATAAAAGAAGGGACAATATAGAATGAGAAAGCATGGAATTATCTCACTTACATGAAGACAAGAACTTGCATTCCAAAAATTGAGAACACTAGATAAAAAAAATCACAAGATATTACTCCAAGGCATAATTTAGCAAATTCATAATGCTTGACATCTTGTTGAGGGAATCCAAGGGACTTACATAATCCAAGAAATGTCAAGACCAGCATAATAGCCGCAATTAAAATTAGCGATAACCTCCTACATGGACATCAATTATATTCCTACAAATATAGAAATTTTCAAAGGCAGTGAACACCATGTAAATGAAGGTAGGATCATTTACTTACACAGAGTCCAGAAGGTCTCTTATGTCGTGTGAATTCTTTGCTGTTTCATCAGCAAGGGTGCTAGCTGAGGAATTGAGTTTTGTTTCAATGTTGTCAATATCAGTTTGGATATTAGAAGGCAGAAAAACTTTATCAACTGAAATTTGCTTTGCTGTGGCAAGATTATTTGACACATCTTGCAGTTTCTGCTCCGTGGTATCCGCTTGGTATGCAATATAGTCCAATGTTTTTGTTGTACTACCACGAAACCTCCCTTGACCAGCGTAGAGGACGATACATCCGATGCTGGAACCACAGAATAGAAATTAGGTTGCCATATAGAATCAATTGGACATAGACTTAATAGAGAAAGAGAGAGTTTGTTACATTGCCGCAATGGTGAAGCATACGAGAAAAATAAGAGAGAGGGAATAAGCAATTCTAGAATAGCCATAAGGTTGCGTTTTGCTGCAGAACCGAAAGATGCAGATGAGCAACAAGCACAATCCAAATCCCAGGAACCAAATAGTAGCAATGACAAACAGGGGAGCCGCCGTATAAGCCACTGACTGCAATAAAAATAGATTTGAAAGGAAAAACTTAGTTGCAAAAATGCAGTCAGGAACGCAAAACTCTAACAACTGTAGAATGCAAATAAATGTTCATCTCTTATTTCGATTATCTTTCAGTTGTTTATCAAATAATCAACCAATTGTACTTCATTGGCTCAAGATGACGGCTTCTAACTCATGAAAAATGCTTGCACAGTTGACGTCATTGCCTTCACAATACAGGATATAAGGGCAAAACCTTACCACATTGAGTACAAATAGACAGTACATGGAGAGAGAGAGAGAGAGAGAGAGAGAGACAAAACGTATTATTGATTTCTCAAAATAATAAACTGCATTTCAATTTTTACGAAAGATAAAAATATAATTCATTAATTGTGACAATAATAAACTTACAGCCCAGTAATGGCGGTCCTTGATATTCCATCCACCAGTATATCTTTTGAATCCATTGAGAGGGTCTCGTCTGTAAGTCCTCTTTGCAGCCAAAACAAACGATGAGCTCTCAAAATCAGGTTCAGCAAAAGGTGCAGCAGCTGGTATCAGTACTCCCTCCAGTGCTGACCTCCTGCTCCCTTCTGAAAAGTCCGCTACATATTGAGCTTCGTTTACTTTCCATGCAAGAAGGAGAGAAAATTAAGGAAAAGAAAACATAAATGCTTCTTTTTCTCGGAAACCAAGCAGAACATAGCGGCGAATTATGAAGAAGACAAGGATTGCTGTAGTGTAAATACGTACCTGAGGAGAGTGGTGTTTGGCAGGCGGGAAAATGGGAAGCTCCATGTGAAGAGGAAAGAAAAGATGAAGAAAGAAAGAAGAGGAAGGTGGTGATCAGAAGAGGGAATGGCAGTGGCCTGTAATTTACAATCATGACTAAACTTACAGGACAGAGACAAGAGAAAGACACAGTTTGATAGCACTCTCTGTAAATACGAAGCATTGGATACTTCAACGACTTTGACTATGCTAGTTCTAAAATAACCTTGTGAAAATATTACACAGGTGTGAAAGTTACGTAAAATGAGCAGCAAAGTGGGGGAGAAATTGGGTAAGAAAGTGATTCGCGGTACTGTATCGTCTTAATTTATGTAATCATGGAAACTGCGCTAATGCGGATTGATTGTAAGGCAGACACGAAAATAGATGAAAATATCGAGGTCCCTTATGATGTACAATATAATAACATTAAGGTCTCTAATGTTTTACATTTTAACAACAAACCGCATAATTGTTCTGTTTGTATCAAATAGATTTGATATCTGATCTTGACTAATTACCCATTTAGTTGGAATCTTTTTTAAAGTTTTTTAATGACGTTTAATTAGTACTAGAAAAAAAATTTATTAGAATTAAAGAAATAATTTTCTTTCTATGTAAAAAAAAAAAAAGCCTAAAATTTAAATTTTTAGTTGTAAAATTTTTTAAATATTTTTAAAAGTTGAAATTGTTTAAAATATCTTATTTTATTTTAAAAATTTAACATTATTTCTTTAAAATAAAATATTAAAAAATTTATTTATTAAAGTATTTTTTTAAATTTTTAAAAAAATATTTGTAATAACCAAATAATTAATAAACTTTTTGTTAAAAATTCTACTTATAAAAGACCTATTAGTAAAAGATTTATTATAAAAAAATTTTACTTAAAAAATTATATTAAACGGATCCTAAATTAAATAAGATGCATTTTCTTTTTTAAGATTTCACTTTATATTAAAATATTATAATTTTATAATCATCTATTTTATAAAATAAAAATATTAAATATTAAAATTTAATAAAAATGAGTTAATTCAATTAAAAGTTGGTGTTGTAAAACAAAATTTTTATTATTATTATTATTTCAAAATACAGTAAAAACACTACAAAATCAAACAAAATTTAATTGTAATTAAGTACTTATTGGTAAAAGTGAAGACCTATTTGATTTCCTTTAAAACATTAGGGGGCTTAATTGATAAAAGGGAAAAATTACATCACTCGTTGTGAAATAAAGAAATTCGACCCTGATGTTTTTCCCCGAAAAGAAAGTTAGGGGACCCAGCCCAAGGGTCCATTGGGCTCTTTCCCCAAGAACTCACCGTTTCCCTGCGTTGCTTTTTGACTCCACGATGAAAAGTCCTGGGTCCCGGTTCCCGCCTTTCAGCGTCCCTTTTTGAAATCAAGCCCTGCTTAAATAATTTCGCACCGTAAACTGTGGTCCGCCATTTTCAACGCGGATGTCAGATTCATAACACGGGCCGCGGCGCGGATCCGGATAGGCTCTCACTTCAAACGACCTCTCATTACTCGAGTCCACGAAGTTTTGGAAGTAGTCTAATCGAACGGCTTATAGAGAGAGACTCAAGGATCTTTAAATTGAACGGTGAGGAGTGAGCGACTAAAACCTATATAAACTTGGACCGAGAAAAAGCGTTACGAACGCAAATAACTGAATAAACTACCTGTGTTCTCATTTTTCATTCAAGACTATCTTGAATCTTTAAGCTCTTCAGGTAACTCTTGGATATTCTTTTCAAATGAAATAAATCTCTTCGACTCTGAATCTTACATTCCGATTGATCACGTAGTACGAATAATATTTACTTGTATTTATGATCTCTGTATGAGAATGTAGAATTATGAAAGTTTCTTGTATGATTGTGATTGATTGTTAACTGTTGAACGATTTTCTTTGCTTCTTGTGCAGAAAAAACCTTAGATATTGATGTATGTTTGGTTCCATAATATGCTGAAAACTAAAATCAACTCATACTAATTAACTTTCAGTTGTTAACTCTTTTCTTTGTAAGATGTAGATGTTCTGTTTGGAATTCTAGTTTTCTTGATTTTGTTAACAGTTAATCTTGAATTCTTTCAGGCTTTATAGAAGGGTTTTGAAGAAGATGGGAAGTAATAGTGATGATACAGCAGTGGATTCCTCAAGTAATGATGCTGGCTGTTCTGATTCCACAATTGAAATAAAGATAAAAACAATGGATGCTGGGACATACGTGTTGCGAGTGAATAAACATGTAAATATCTTTGTTAAAAATTGCCTCACATACTTCACAGCTTATTATTTTATTGTATGCGTTGTCTCTGCGTGTTTATTTGTGTGTGTTTGTTGATGCCAGAAACTTGGCCAACGAAGTTAAATTTCAATTTAGCAAAAAGTTTCAGCTTAGATAGGCTTTCTACTGCATACACAGAGGTATAATATGGCCGAAAAGGTGGAGTGATTTTGGTATCTTGAAGATACTGGGTAACTTTCTCTTCTCTAGTTTTGGAGCAAGTTTCTATACAGTAGGGTGCATAAAGAGTCTGCTTGGCAAGTGCTGTGTGACTTTTAAGATAGCAAAATGGCCAAGGGTTCAGGGTGGCATTATATGGAGAAGCTCAAAACTAAAAGAAGCAGAGTTTTGGTGTTAAAAAACAGTTAAAACGAAGGGGTCTTGATGAGAGCCACATTGTGTGGATAGTACCAAGTAGCCTATTGTTCAATATCGGAGTGGCTGTTTTGTACTTATGTATCATGTTATCGCTTTCGGAAATCATGTCACTACATCATTTTCTTTCAATTGAGTAGTTTATACACATACAAGTATGCAGAAGGGATTTTATTTGTGCATTACCTCTACTTCATCTGATGGATGTATTTACTTTGCTTGCAGGTCCAAGTTCTTGCATTGAAGGAGCAAATTGCGACAGTTACTGGTGTGCCATCGAAGGAACAGCTACTGTTACACTGTGGGAGAGCTCTGCAGAATGACCAATTGCTCTCAGCTTACCGTATCCTTTCTGCAGTTTTTTTTTTTGCTATGTCACAGCTGATGACACAACATGAGTTTATTCCCTTAATTATCGTTAAATCTTTCCAAATATCAGTGTTTTCACTTATTGGTTTTGTTGCCTTGAAGGAACATAAATTTGGTAGAAATAACAATCTGCAATTCGTTGGGATTGCATGTCATTTTATGAATGTTTATTTGTTGTAAAAAGAATAACAGGAAACGCTTGGAGCATGGATAGTTGAAAAAGATGTTGATACGATATTGATGTTCCTAATTTTTATAATTTGGGAATAGAATTTTTTGCTTAATTCGGCTTAGAAGTGGAGGAGGGTCACGTGCTACATCTGGTTATTGGACGACAAATTCCCTCATCATCAGAAAGCTCACTAGCTAATGCAGGTTGTTTTTGCCCTAAGTTTACTTGCTTACATCTTTATTCTGTTTTGCCAGACTTATGCAACTTTTTATCAACTGGTAATTTTCATTTCTGAATTAGATCTCCATAGTGGTCATATTGGAATTTTTTTTGTTACGAGTCTCTTGATATAAGGCACTGGTTGAGGTAGAGATAGTAAAGTCACATATGAGAAAAGATAAATGCATTTGTCATAGAATGGGATTCTGAATCATAGTTTTGAAAGAAAAATGCACATTTTATTTGGCAAGATGATCTGTTGGTCTTAGTTCACCAATCATTTACACTGCGCCATAGTATTTCTAGCCAACTTGAGTTAAAGCCAGTGGTTTAGAACATTTCTATTAACATTCATGCTTGTTAAGTCTACTGGGGATTGTTTACATTTCCATCATCAAATATTGATCACAGCGCTTTGCTTGCAGCAGCAAACCCAGCTTCAGGTGCCAGCAATAATCAAAGTAGGCAAGTGAGTCAACATGTCACGGTAACAACTAGAGCCACAAGGGCTCCTGCAGAAAACAGAAGTCTTGCTTATCTCAATCAGGTGAATACTATGAATTATTGAATTGAAAAGCATTCAATCCAAACATGCAAAATGTAATGATGATATTTTTCTGTTCTATTCTCCATATGTCAGATTTTCTCAGCTCTCAGGTTCCAAGTATCAACTGCAGGAAGAAACACTGAAGAAGTTGGTCTTGGGGTAAACGTGTTTTGATTTGCTTCCTGAAATAACTACTGCAAAATGGATTTCTTGCTTCTGCTTTTTAAATGACGGACTTAATCGTGTTCATTTTTGGTGCGCAAGTTGTTTTGCGGAAGTACACCCTGCTGTCCTTTATCTGAGTAAGCGAGGAGTTAATTTTGTAGGCCTATTGGATAATACAAAGTTATGAAATATATCTCTTGATTAAATTATAGATATGTTCTTATCGTATATTGAGTAATTTGATTAACAGCTAATTCCAGTGAGGTGTAACCTTCCGGCATCACTTCAAGGTGCTTGTATATAGTTCAGTTATTTGATGCTTGTATTTTGGGCAGCTTACCCTTGTTTCTTTGAACAACTTGTTGACGCTTCAGTTAATATGGTTTCATAATTAACAGAAGTCTGTTGTAATGCTTCATGATTTCATGTTTCTCATCTAGTTATCTTTTCTGCAGGGACACTCAGATTGGCAGTCAGGACCTAATAATCAGGAAGCCTTAAGATATTATAGCAGACATGGACTTGAACTGGATGTTGCTGCTTCTGAAATTAATTTTACTATTCATGTGGGGCCTCAGCAGCCGCAAGTTCGTTCAACTGACTTATTGTTTCTTCATGCTCTTGTGTTTTCTTCAGTCTCAGAGCATTGTCTTTATGTGTGAGATATTTCTTTTGGCATGTTTCCAAACGAAGAGTTATGAAATTATTCATTGTTGTCTGTGCAGGTGACCATTTCTGCTTTCATAATAGATTTACTCCAGCTTGTCAATTACTTTGGACGTCAAATTGGTATCAATCGTCAGTCCTCATTTTCTTATGGATGCCATTCTAGTCTCCGGATTTTAATGTAAAGTTTTCTGGCAAAGACAGATGATTGAAGTTTTGAATTGTCTTTAGGGACTGGATCTAGTAGTTGGAATTTGCTATTTGCTCCTCGTGCGGCTAGTATGCAGAGTAGAGAACCCCTAAATGTACGTGGGTTGCTGCAAATTATTAATCGGCTTTTCATATTTTGTCTAATCCATTATTACTTGACTTCGTGATCTCACACTTGTGCAGCAACTTGAAAGACAATTAGTGACTCGAGCAAACATGATAGATCCACCAGTACAGATGGGCAGCCAAACCAATCTTCTTTCAAGAAGATTTCGTGAGCTTTATGTAATATCTTTGGTCCGTAGACTTCGTCTGACGACTAGGCCATTGCAATTGGGTGCAACATCGGTGTGTTAATTTTACTTTGCATACTTAAAAAGTATACCTGTTACCAGACCTTGCATTGTTTAATTTGTTTTTCATTTGTAGAAAGTCATTTCATGCTTTCCCCCTATGACTAATTCATTTTTTGTCAGGCTAATCCTTTTGTTCTAGCTGGATCTTCAGGGCATAGTTCCACTTCTGGATCTGCATCAAATCAGACAATGACTCAGGTAAAACATACTTAATTCACATTATTGTTGAATATTCCTCTCTTTATCTGCATGCATACGCAGGCTAAGAGTTTTAACTGTCATGTTTCTCAGTTGTTAAATGCAAATTTTAATAGTTCAGCAATAACATCTTACCTTAGCAAGTATCTGCTACAATTGAACATTGACTGTTTTTCTTGTTGCAGGGTTCAGAATCAGGGGCTGGGAGTTCAAGCATTGAAGATGACCCCGACCCTCCATCACCTCCAGCTTCAAGTTCCTAAAATCGATCAATGAATATAAATACTTTCTGCCCTTCCGATTCTTTCATCGATGTTGATAATTGTAACTTCGATGAAACATATGCAGCAATTTTCCCCTTGTCCGGGATACTGATACTTTGTAAACTTTGCAACTACGTTCTTCTTTTTAATTTTTTATAATTTTTGTTCATTGCTTACTAGCCTAGCCTCCTCTGATTTGAATCTTTCAAGTTTCTGTGAAACTGTGAAAAGAATCATCAAAAGAACAGACACAAGATGAATGTAAAAACATATTCCAACTTTTTATGCCGGTTAGAATCAAATTTTAGTAGTTGGAATAAAAGTATAAAAACTCTGCCAGATTAATTAACATTTGGCTTCTTAAATTTTATACTTAATTGTTTATTTTTCTTATAGCGAAATAGTTAGAATACTGTGACAACATTCATATTAACTTGTTATATGTAGCTATGTGTATAAAAAAGATGAGAACAAAAAAAAATAAGATAAAATAAGTGTTGTTTTCTAAATACGAAGCAAATGGACTAGGTAATTCATTCAGAGTACAGCGTGAGTAAAACGACGAGTCGTTCAACACATTATGAAAAATGTGTGACCAGCCGTTCGTTTGAATTCTAATTTCTACCATTAAATAGGGCATTTTGGTCATTCTAACCGTTTTCTAGGGTCTCCTCTTATAAAACCCTTATTACGTCTTTACTGCTACACTCTGCTTGATTTAGGGTTTCTGCCTCGTTCGCCCCGTTCAGAGTTCCATCTTCAAAAATTCGCCTCCATATCTAGCCATGGCGGAGCAGGTTCCTTTCTCTCTCTTTCATTACACACAACCTCACGTATATAGTATACGTTTTATTCGCGTTATGTGATTGATTGTTGTTTTGTTTGTGTCAGACTGAGAAGGCATTTTTGAAGCAGCCCAAGGTGTTTCTATGGTAAATATTTTGAATTCTTTTATTCATTTATTGTGGAAATCTGAAGCCTGGTAATGCGGTGTTCTCTTTTTGTTTCAATACTTTCGATGTGTTGTTTCTGAGCGCTTGTTGCTAATTTGCAGCTCGAAGAAGTCAGCGAAGGGAAAGAGGCCAGGAAAGGGTGGAAATCGTTTCTGGAAGAGCATTGGATTAGGGTTTAAGACCCCCAGAGAGGCAATTGAAGGTTTTATCTCGTCTTTGGGCTTATCTGATCGATCTCTTTTGAACATGTTCTATGTGCAAATTGATTTGGTTTTCAACTTTCTTCTTGTAGAATTTGTTTAGTTTTAGAGTCAATCAATGCCAAAATGTCTGCTTTAGCCCTTGTATTTAGATTACTGGTGGATTAGTTTTCTGAGTTTTTGTGAATGGGATCAATTAGTTGATAGTGATATCTTTTCCAACAACTTGCTTGATCAAAGATGAAAACCTGTTAGGTATTTATGCACTTTAAAAGAGAACTTAGAAGTTAGCAAAAGTAGTGAGCAATTCTGCATACAAGCGTTTCTTGTATGTTTTCGATTTCTCAATGTGCATGATAAATATCAATACAGCAAGATTATCAAGTGGTACATCTGGTGTGGTTAAGTAGTGCTTAAATAACACATTCTAGTCGTGCTCATTTATGATATCTGATATACCTACAAGAAATATGATTTATCTGGAAATTAAGAAACGAGTATTGATTGAAAAATATTGCTTGCTGTTATTGCATTTGTGGAGAAGGTTAATCTCAGTACATAGGTCATTAATATTGTATTTTAAGATCCCTTATAGTATATATACTTAGTTGGGTTTATAGTCAGTCCATATTGATACATGCTTTAGGAAAAAACCAAGAACTGAGTGGTTTGTGCTACTTCTTTTCAGGTACTTATATTGACAAGAAGTGTCCATTCACTGGCACTGTTTCTATCAGGGGTCGTATTCTAGCTGGTACTTGCCACAGTGCTAAAATGACCAGGACCATCATTGTTAGGCGCAACTACCTTCATTTCGTGAAGAAATATCAGAGGCAAGGACTTTTTGAACAAACTCACTTTTCTCTGCCATGCAATTGTTTTTTTCATTTTGGTCTTTGCTTAGACAATAATATAATTGTTTGTGGTTATTCTTTAGGTATGAGAAGAGGCACTCTAACATTGCGGCGCACGTCTCTCCATGCTTCCGTGTGAAGGAAGGAGACCACGTTATCATTGGCCAGTGCAGGTGAGATTACATTGTTTATTTTTAATTAGGAACATTAATATTCGTTTTCCTGTAGTCAATGCTAAATGCAGGGTCTGTTTATTCTTTCAGGCCTTTGTCAAAGACCGTCAGGTTTAATGTCTTGAAAGTGATACCAGCTGGGTCTTCTGGTGGTGCAAAGAAGGCATTCACAGCGATGTGAGTTGGAGTTGCGTTTTCCAACATTAAAGTTTTGCTACTTTTGTCTCGTGAGACTTTATTATTTGGATTTTGCATTAAGAACTAAATCCTTGTATGACCTAATATATATTTTCTAGAGAAGTGAATTTTAATTTTTTCTCGTGCTTATTATTGTTTCTTGGATTTGTTTATGAATTTTTTTGTGATGTTTAGTGTTTTTCCCTGTTGCGGCAACTTAAGTTCGCTTATGGAATAAATGTGTTTAGGGTGATTTGGATTGGTACATGGGAAAATGGACCAGATAATTTGATTTGATTTTGTTTAGTAATTTTTTTAAGGTTGGGCCGTAAATGGTCTTACAAAGATTTAATCTGTTCTATGATTCGCGTGCTAATTTACCCTAAACTTTGAAAGAATTCTTGGAGGTGCTCTCTTGGCAATGTAGACTAAATCAGCATCAATGGTCATTTATAAAACCTGCGCATATCTTTCACACTTGTTAATTAATTTTTTGGTAACATTTTTCATATAATTTAGTTTCTTTTAAAGTATAGGGCATGTAGCAAGTAGTTTATATGAATAACATTTTTTTTTTATATAAAAGGGATTTGTATATGTAGGCAGTATTTTATCATAAAAATAAAAATTGAATGATTGTGCTAATTAATTTTCTGAGACTGCATGAAGGGAGGCCAGCGGCAACACTATTTTCCTAATGCTTGAATAATAGTTTTTTAGTTCTTGAATTTTGTAGTATAACGAATTAGGATAATATTTTTGTCCGTCCGTATCTATAAAGATGTTAATACCAACAATTAATTAATTAGGGGCTAGATTATTGAAACTGTAAAAGTTATGGTAATATATTATTTTTAAAAAACTTTAGGGACGTAAATGTTATTATACACATAACCTTACGAGCTGAGGGGAAGTATATTAGGCCCAATCGGGAGCCTTAACGTGCAAAATCGCATTACTCTCGACCTTCCTTTGAAGGACAAAAGTAGCAGGCAGCCAGGCCACATGGCCAGAAGGGGATTCGGTTGGAGCCCAATCTTGTAGTGGGCTTTGAGACATTTGTATATTTGGAGATCGGTCTGTAGTCAAGACTTTCGGCATTTAATGCGCTTGCCTGGTTGTAGTCAAATTCAAGTGTGAGGGAACCGTATGTAAGGTTTATACGGACAATAAGAGATTTATTCACGCAATCAATGTCTTTGATAACATAAAAGCAATTTGAATGAAAAAAAGTATATCATTTTTTTCATATTGGTCAAACAGGACATAGTAAACATGCTAAACCAAAGGGGCGCGCATCACATAAAAAGCTACGCTACGAAAGGATGAACAATTAGATAAGTGTAGCACGTGGCATATGGCATAACCATACATGACAGTATAGAAGTTACTACACTTAAAACGGTGTTAAACAGGGGATGTTGCAAGGAAATCATGCGTGAAAATTAGATATTGGTATTGAATCAGAAAATTTTGATTAAAAAGTTGAATCAAATAAAAAGAGAAAGAGAAATGGATGAGTGCCAAATATAAAGGTTGAATGGTGGGGTGGATTGGATATTCAAATTTTAGAACTTTTGAGGATGGATTAGAAATCCTAATCTAAATTGTTAACTAGGACCATTTAAAATTTTAAATGGTTATGAACTCCATGCTGTATTATTATTATTATTATTATTATTATTATTATTATTATAATACACTCCGAGACATCCAACTAATATATATCACATCACTTCCTCTTGCACGATTATCTTATCCTTGTCAACCAATTTCCTTTTTTTGGTTTTTACATTTTAGTTCTGGTTAATCATTACTTGGTTTTGATTGTACATCTCAATTATAAAGTTAATGGATAGGTACGAGGAACATAAAAACATATACTAAATTATAATCTAGCATTTAGTTTTTCTTCTTGGTATAAGTATGATACGTTTATCACTGATTTTATTGCCCATTATTTGTGCAAATTTAGGAAATTATATTTTGATTGCTTGCTTGGAATAGGTTTCGGGTAGGGTTTATCATGATATAAATAGGCAGACTATTTAATCAATGAAACTTTTAATATTTTCCTCCGGCTTCTTTTCTTTAAAAATTCTCTCCATTCTCCATTTCTCTGAAATCATGTATACATGATGTATAATTGGCCAAAAATCAAAGAGTATTTCCATGGCAGTCTTGGACATCAAGCCCATCGATTATGACTTCGAAGTAAGAGCCATGAGCGTCAAAAAGCTCGCTTGCGAGAATGACCACCTCACTCTTCTCAAATATGTGCCAAAGTCGTCGCCAAACAGGAAACGCGGGACAAGCACGAAGCAATCATTGAAGGCGGAACCAAACCACAGTTTTAGCCGCTTCCATTCCATGGCTATGGAAGAGATTTTCAAAGGCACCAAACAGTTTAAGCGTACAACAAGCTTTTGACAAAGTTCAGCTTGAACTAAATCGGTTTGGACTTCTGATTAATTTAAGGCGTTAATATCAAACAATTGGTTGATGTCGAAGGGCATGAGATTTTTTTTTTTTTTTTATTATCTGAGTCAGAAGAGTCAGATGTAGGCAGCGAATCAAGAGAAAGTTGACGTTGCAGAGGCCAAGATGAATGGACAGGTTGGAGCAAAGCAAAGAGAAGGGCAGACACTTTAGAATGCGGCGAAGATTATATCAATTCGAAAGCAAGGAGAAGGGCAAAAGGAGGAGTTGAGGGTGAGGACTGAAGTGAAGGTTTTTTGAGAACCACAGAGAGGCTAATGCAGAACTGGCGAAGAAGAAAGCCCGAATGCGAGAAGGAGATTAAGGTATCGGAGGTGGAGTCGTTGAAGGCGGTGGCTTTGAGAGATGATGAGCTGAAAAGATGAAATGAATGCTGAAACTATGACTGAAAAATTAATTAGGGCTGAGCATTTGAGTAAAGCCCGTGTTGAATAGGAAGCCAAAGAATCGTGGTGTGATTTCTTGTTTGTTGTTCTTATTGCAAGGTGCAAGTGGCAAATTGGGAGCTATACAAGAAACAGAAAGCGGATAAGGCAATTGTGTACGATAATATATAGGAGGAAGGCAGAAGCGCAGAAAGCAAAGGCAGAATTATCATGTACATGTGCCCGTAAACAAGAAGCCGACGGGTTATTATTATATACTTACGCAAACCAAAAGGGAGATGAAGGTTTAGTTGCATTTGGACGAGCCCAAAGACAGTATCTCAGCTGCATATTGAAGGCACTGGGAGGCTATGATGCAGCAGCGAGAAATTTCTTTATGATCAATAATGGCGTGTTTCAAGAGATGGAGAGAATCAACGCTGAGGCTGTGTATGAACTGCAACCAAGTAATGACAGCGCAAAGGCTGGGGCTTATCGGATGCTGCCGCTCTTGTTCCGGACGGTTTACGATCAAACTGGAATGACAATTGCCTCCGCTATGGCCACTTTAGCTGCTGATTCCGGCAACACCAACAATAATAACTAACACACACATATAATTATAACAATTTCTGTTCGAATATTAATATTAATTTTTGTTAGTATTTGTTTTTGTCTTAATTTATTTTAATTGTCCCTCATCTCTTGGGTTGAGTTTTACATCGTGCCGGCGATGGCGTGAGATCCTTGTTCCTTTATTATCGTCATCCCACCGGCCCTTCACAGGTCCATTTCTAACATTTTATATTAATTTAACTTTTCTAGTTTGTATCAAATTATTAATTGAACCTATATAAAATTTTATATTAATCTAAAATTTTCTAGTTTATGGAATTTAACCCATATAAAGACATTTTAAGAGAATTTGAACATAGAATTAAATTTATCAATTTATCATTATTATCGACAATTTAGCAAATTTCATGATACACATGGAACATAGAATTAAATTTGTCAATTTTTCATCATCAACAAGAATTTAGCAGTGAATAGGGGATTCAGCATTTTTTTTTTTTTATGATTAATATTTTTCTGTGTGTTGCAGTGGGCAAAACGTCAACAGAATCGGATACTCTTTGCTTTTTTCTGATTGATAAAAGGACTTAAAAATCAAGCAAATTAAAATCGATACTCTTTGCCTTTTTCGGATTGATAAAAGGACCTAAAAGCATCGAGCAAATTAAAGAGGAGCCAAGAAAAGGGCCGGTACTCACAGTAACCTATATAAACCTCCTATCTTCTTCAGCAGACCGTGTAATCAGATCCGAAAAGTCTGGTTGCACTCAAATTCCGGTAGCATCCAAAACCTAGATGGATACAAGGGATGAATAAGCAATAAAAATAACTCTGTAGTAGTTGAGGCATTGGACATTGTTTCATACTAAAAAATAGAAGATCAATTGGATATCAAATAGTTTATAAAATTACAGTGAAATTATTTTGATTATTGTTTGATCATGTGATCAAGTCTAAAATGTAAATAAATATATTTTGACGAAAATAAATTAAATAAATGTGTGATAATAATATATTACTAACTAGGATATTAGTTTTATAGGAATTTATATCCCTATTGACATTAAATTGTTTTTATTTGAATAAGAATCTCATCAAATATCCTGTTTAAATATATATTCGTATTCGTAGCTTGGGTAACTTAGGAGATAAGTTTACCCTATTATAAATAATTTGTGTGTTTCCATCTTTTTTCTGCATCATCGATTCTCTCTCTTTTTTATTTTTTTTCCTTTTCCATTCATCTCTCGATCTCTCTGCACAACCATGTTTAAAGTAGCAAGCGCATCAGAGTATCTGGCCATAACCGGAGTCGGGATCGACGACGTTAAATTGGCCAAAAAATCATGGGTTTTTCCGGGGCAATCCTGTACAGTCGTCGACATTTCGCCGGTCAATTATGATTTTGAAGTACGTGCCATGAGCGCCGAGAAACTCGAGTTTGAGCTCCCCGCCGTCTTCACCATCGGCCCTCGCGAGGAAGACCAGTTCAGCCTTCTGAAATACGCGAAGCTTATCACCCCGAAAGACAAGCAGTCCGTTCACGTTAAAGAAATCGTCAAAGGAATCATTGAAGGCGAAACCAGAGTTTTGGCGGCTTCCATGACGATGGAAGAGATCTTCAAAGGGACCAAACAGTTTAAACAGGAAGTATTTGAGAAAGTTCAGCTTGAACTCAACCAATTTGGTCTTGTGATTTATAACGCTAATATCAAACAACTGGTTGATGTTCGAGGGCACGAGTATTTTTCTTATCTGGGTCAGAAGACTCAGATGGAGGCAGCAAATCAGGCTAGAGTTGACGTCGCAGAGGCGAAAATGAAAGGAGAGGTTGGAGCCAAGTTAAGAGAAGGGCAGACGCTTCAGAATGCGGCGAAGATTGACGCAGAGACGAAGATTATATCGATACAAAGGCAAGGAGAAGGGCAGAAGGAAGAGTTAAGGGTGAAGACTGAAGTGAAGGTTTTTGAGAACCAAAGAGAGGCTGTGGTGGCTGAGGCGAATGCGGAACTAGCGAAGAAGAAGGCTGCGTGGTCTAAAGAGGCGAAGGTGGCGGAGGTGGAGTCATCAAAGGCAGTGGCGTTGAGGGATGCTGAGTTACAAAGGGAGGTTGAAAAGATGAATGCTGAAACCAGGACGGAGAAACTCAGGGCTGAGTATTTGAGCAAAGCCAATGTTGAATATGAAGCCAAGGTAATTATTGTATATTATTTCAGGGATTGTAGATTTTCAATTGTTCATATTTTCATTTGCATAATGTTTTTCTTCTCTATTAATAATTTGCCATGCATACAATATGTAATTTGTACCAAATTAATTAAAATAATGTGGCCATGATCTTTATTTAGTTTTTTTTCTTTTTTTCTGGATAATATAGTTGATACACGAGTCTTGCCTGTGTAGAGAATTTGTTTCAAAGCATATAAACTGTTGCTGTAAGAAAAAGTCATCTATGTACTTGGAGTTCATCACTCGATATATTAAGTTCAAATTAAATTGGTGAGATGCATATCTATATTAGGTTAAATTTAATTAAATTGAGTTTTGTGTTCTTTTCTTTCGTACATGTGTATTTGTTATGTATTTGTCACTCATTAATCATTATTATTATTATTAGTAATAAGACTTTATATATTTAATAAATTTCCCTCTGTTTTCAAACTTATATATCTAATATATCAAATAAGAGATGCCTAGCTACATGAAGAATTTAAGGTGATGGATAGATTAAGATGTGAACAAATAAAGAAATAATTTTCAAGTTCCGTGTCTTTCTCTGTGATATGATTTAATTTCTTTCAACAAAGGTGCAAGAGGCAAACTGGGAGCTCTACAAGAAACAGAAAGCCGCAGAGGCAATTCTCTACGAGAAGGAGAGGCAGGCAGAGGCGCAGAAAGCAACAGCTGAGGCAGAAGCATACGGCCGGAAACAAGCAGCCGACGGGTTACTATACGCAAAGCAAAAGGAAGCCGAAGGATTAATTGCACTCGGACGAGCCCAAGGAGAATACCTAAAATCTCTATCCACAGCACTGGGAGGGAATTACGCAGCCGTCAGAGATTTCTTAATGATCAATGGCGGTGTGTTTCAAGAGTTGGCTAGGATCAACGGTGAAGCTGTGCACGGACTTTCTCCTAAAATCAGCATTTGGAATAATGATAACAGCGGCGACATTGGCAACGGGGCTATTGCAGGTGGTCGTAACTCCAGTGGCTTGAAGGAGTTTGCTGGGGTTTATCGCATGCTGCCGCCATTGTTCCAGACAGTTTATGATCAAACTGGAATGACACCGCCATCGTACTTGGGCAATTTAGCTCTTGATTCCGGCAGCTTAGCCGATAACTAGATAAGTATGCATGTTAATCCTTAGCACGTTCTGTACATGTTAACCTACGTGTAAAATCCTTTTGTTTCAAATATAATTTGACGTACGCAATAAAATATCATTTTGGCATTTCTCTTCTATGATCCGAGCATTTTTTGGTTAGCTGGATTGAGGTGGTTGCAGGGAATCCATTTGGGTAGGCGCGTACTTTTAATTTTATTTGTTTCTGTTGTATATGCTACCACTATAGCCATTACTGGATCGATGCTCTAGTCCATTAAGGGAGCACTGTTGAGTTGTTTGATTCTTCTTCCAACATTGAGCATTATACCTCTTAGCTTTTTGTTTGCCATGCCAATTCAGATATGTTTGCGGCATTGTCAGTATTTAGTTCTTCCGAATAATTCCCTGCTCACTTTTGGATAAGCCAACTCCACCTTAATTTGTTCTAACAGAATTTATTCAATCAAGTCTTCAAAGAAAGATTGGTAAGAGGTTCTCCAACAGAATTTAGCAATACACAAAGGCAGGGTTGGCTTAAGTGAATATCAACCCAAAATAAAAATTAAAAAAAAAAAAAGCGAAGGTGTGCTAACTAATATAATTTGGAATACCTTCCCACCTTTATTGTAAAATATTAGTAGCTCTAAAGCAGAAAAAAAATAAAAAGGATCAACGATGTACTAACATAGTTTAAATACATTTTTGATAGTAAATTGTAGTGTGTGAATGACATTGTTTATGCTAGTTGTAAACCAAGAACAAGAGTGTGCTAACCATTTTAGGAGAATTCTAATAGTAAAATATTATTTCATCTCAATTAATTGTCTTCATCTTGTAGATATATTAATGTATTTATGATTAATTATTGCATTTATCTCGTACCATTTGAATTAAGCAAACATTAAATATCACCATTTTTTTTTTAATATAAATATCACCAATTAAAAGAAAGAAAAATAATGCAACCTGCCTAATCGCTATCTAGAGGCTTGGACAATGTTTTGCTCCCAAGCGTGTAGGGAATGATCTTTGTACTTGGCACGGGAATCTGCCTCCCCTCATCCAAACACATCCATTTTTGTGGAGCCCACATTTTTCCTGCCACTCCTACTCTCTCCAATTCCATTCTCACACGTGTCCACCTTCTTCTTCGATAACCCAACTAGGCCCCACGACAAACTTCGCGCGCGTGACCAATAATTGTTCGTCTTCTAACAGTACACTCTCTCTTTCACATTTCACGAGCTAATAATACCAGCTGTATTCACAATCAACGGTCCACAACCTCCCTCCTGACCTATCCATCAACAAGATCAAAGATCCAACGGCCTGTATTTACTTACCTTTACACGCGTCAACTTGTCAGCGTCTGGTCAAGTCTGCCTCGAGGTACTCCATTTTTTCAGATGCTTTAATTTAATCACTCTCGCTCTCTTCTGTAAAGTCTCTTTCATTTTTCCTCAGTTTCTGCAACCCTCTGTAGAACTTTACCGCTCACTTTTCTTTTTTCTTTTTTCTTTTCTTTTTTCTTCCCTGCAAATCTAGGGTTCATCCGTTGCTCAACTCATTTGGCTTGTACGTGTTCAACTGTTCATTTTCTTTCTCTCGCTGGACATTTTGTCATCTGATTTTAGTGATATTGTTTCGTTTTTGGATTAAAATCTCTTTTCTTGAAGATTCTTTTTGGAGTTTTGGATGGAGAAAGGGTAGGGTTTAACAAGTAGCGAGAGATGGAAGATTCATGGCATATGAAATGTGGTTCATCGTCGCAATCGATGGCTCCCGCAGCATCGCAGGAACATCGGAATCAGGTTTGATGATAATGCACTCTTTACATTGTTGTTTGCCCAAAGCATTGGTGGTTGCTTACATATTTCTGTTATTTTAAGCCGAGCTTGTTTGTCTTTATTCAATTTTGGGGTAATTTGACGAAGTAATGCAATTTGGTTATGGTTAATGCTGAGCTTGTTACATGTGATTTCCTCGTATATTTCATTTTAGGCAATAACTTCTCTCCATGAACAAGAATTTGCTGGTCTTGCAGGGTAAAGTGTTGAAAAACTCCTGCTTGTCGTATTATAGATGTTTTGAACTGTTATTTTTAAAATATTTTCTCAGAAATGGCACCACAATTTGACAATAGAAGTGCGGTTAAACTCAAACATAGTTCACGGTATTAGAATTACGGAAAGAAATTGAAATGTTTTATTTCGTTTGCAATAATTAGGTATTTCCGTCCTTTCTTTTAAAGGATTGTATTAGAAGTCAAGAAACTTTGCGTTATTCAATCAAATTTGCAGTGTGCATTTATGGATTATATGGTGGGGTGGAAAAAGGGAAGCTACGGCATTTGAATTTGAGAATTAAAGATAAGGAATGTGCAAGTCATTTAAAGTTGGGGAAGGTAACACTAACTTGGAAAAAATTAGAGAGGGGAAATCCTTGCATGTGGAAAATGTTTTTCTTTCTTTCTATGTATATTAATGTTACTACTAATATATAGACATGAGCATACATTTGCTTTTCGTATGGTCTTTTTCCTTATTACTGTGTCTTTTTCCATTATTCAGAACATAGATATGTACATAATGTATGCGTTTACTTTTTGGTTCCCAACTCCTCAGACATAAAAAACTTTTGTGCTCTGCTATGTTGGATTCATGGATTTTTTTTTTCTCAATTTAGATGGAGTTGGAATCTGGCTACTATTTGTATCCTCGTGTGGGACTTGATTTGAGATCAAATGTGCGGGGAAAGATGCAAGATTCCATGATTCCTGACATTCGGAATCTAAGTTCCTGCAGACAGGGCCATGCTGACCTCAGAAATTCATTTCTGGCTCTTCTTTCGGCACCAGCATCATTTTTGCAGTGTGATTTTAAGGAACAATCAGATCTGAAATCATTCAGTGCCTCTTCTAGTAAACTTCCCATTGACGGTAGTTCTGTATCCATTACTTCTGTTGGAAGTGAAGTGCCACCTGTAACTAGCCAAGTATTATCCGGATGTGAGAGTACTCGAAACATGCAAAATGGGACATATTTATGTCCCATTGTTTCGTCCAAAACAGTGGCAAATTCCAATTGTGGTACAAAATCTATCTTCCATGATGGTCTTGAAGCTGGAAACTTAAGTCTGCAGAGTTCAGACCTGGCCAAGGCAGTTATTCATCAGTTGGTTCCTAGTAATGAGGGAGCAAGGGATGCTTCTTCCATGAAAGGGAAATGGAATAGTACGCGTTCTGCACACACAACAAAGCTCTCTGGCACATGTATTCCAATATCACAAAAAGTCCCACTACAAGCAAACTCTTCTGTGTCTATTCAGCCATCTACTTGTGCCCCTACAAGCAAGTGCCCTCGTGTAATTTGCTTGGGTGCAAGTGAGTGCTTCAATCCCTAATGTGTGATAAATGAGACTTGTGGATGATATGTGCTGACATTCTTTTATTTTTTTTATTGACTTAAAAAGGTGGGAATCTGCTTCTCAGCAATACAGGACTTCTGGGCATTGTTTGCTCATGCCATCATTTTCACATGTCTATTGCAAAATTTTGTGAGGTAGTTTCTGCTTATGTCTTTGACATGATTTTCGTGTTCATCAAATTATGTACGGTCTTCCTACTTTTGAAACATTTTGGTCTAACTGCTTTTAGTTTTGCAGCATTCAGGATTACGTGATATCAACCCTGGGGATGCTGTTCATATGGAAACTGGGGAGACCATTGCTCAATGGCGAAAGTGCTATTTCCAGAAGTTTGGGGTAAGGTTTATATGCTTTTATTGCCTTTTTCTTTTTCATAAATACTTGAGTGTTTGTAATTTTATCTTTTACATGCATGTAAATATGCACAAACAAAGTTTGCGCTCCATTGCTGACTAACAAGTATGTGCATAAATAATGTGAAGCTGGGTATTCTAGTTATGGATTGCTTTTATCTTCAGGAATCACCATTTGCTGAGTGTCATTGCTTGTGATTTCTTATGTTTGAGGTTTGCTCTTGCTTTCAATGATCCAAGGTAGATTTTTGCAAGCTGCCTCAAGGTAGAGAAGTGCATGACATTCAAACTAGTGAGAATGTAATGAATGCATAATGCTTTATATAGGTATAAAATTAAGCATATTTAATGAAAAGACATTTAACTTCTTGATATTTGGGGTATGGAAGATTTCTTTTGATATGGAGACTAAAATCTGACCTGATCTTCTGTATGCTAAAGTTTTGCTTCTGAAATTAATCTATTGATATATGGGCAGCTGGTAGCATTTATCTAATTAATATTCGTGGGAGCTTCTCTTGTCCTAAACTTTAAATGTGGACATCGGGCTAAGTATATGTTTGGGTATGACTGTGTCAACAATGGCGGAATGCTGCATGGCAGTGTTATTGAGTATGACAGGTTGGGATATTTTCAGACAACAATAATTGGTCCTTAAAGGCAATCAATTAAGAATATGTCAGTTTCATAGCGCTACACTCGTGGCTGTCAAGCAAATGTCATGCAAGGAGTCTTAGGCTATTCAACAAGAGAGTCTCACCTTTGTGACATGCAGTGGTGATTTAGTTATGTTTATGGTTATACTGCACAGGCATGCTCCTGCATGTTAAATATTATTTATAAACAACGACAATTGAATTGGGTATTTAGTGGGGTATTTTGGCTTTTACTTTATTAACTTCTCATTTTTCTTTATCTTTGGAATTGAGAGTTGTATTTCTTATTGGCATGTGTTTGAAGCAACGAGAACACTGGATGGTGATGTTTTTATGATGCTTTAGATCAGGGTTCCAGATGATCAGAGTGGATGGGGCTGGCCTGAAGCATTATCAGCAACTGCTGGTTTGGTGAAATCTCGTGTGGCTGTGTCCAACATTCCCAACAATTCTGACTTAGCTAAACTGGTTGGTTCATCTGGAGGTTTTACAAAGTCTGGACAGCCTTTAGACAAGACCATTTTTGCAAAAAACTCTCGTACAGAGCAGAATTTGGTGGCTGATGCTGTGGGTAATAAAGAACAGAGTTATGGTCAGGATAATACTGACTTTCTTCTCAAGGGTTTCATTAATACTCTAGAAAACAATGCACATGTTGTGGCTGATAACCAGATTAAGGAGTGTCATGTATATGGGTGTTCATCAACTTCAAAGTCTGTGGATGGAGGACCAGATGGTGGCTTACAATCCATATCTGCTTACATTGATTCTTTTCTCAAGTCCAGAAACCTATCCAGAACCAACTCTACTTTACAGAATTCAAGAACCTATAATGAAAATTATGATGTCAACAAAATGAAAAATGCACATGATGCAGTCATTGCAGATAGGGTTGCTACTTCTTCGAATGTAGAGTTGAGGCTTGGGCAGCCATATCAACAGAATCAATCTTCAGGAAATTCAGTTCCATCAGTCACAGGACCAAACTTATTAGACTCACTAGTCGCTCCACCTAAGTCACTTTTCCTGGAGCAGATTACTAATAATGGTGCGTAATAAAAATGTTTTCACTTATGTTATTATTTATGGTATATGTCTCTTATTGTTATATTAATATGTTCATATACATGGCTTTATGGATGAGAAATTGTTCAAGGATTAGTTTTTTAATGGTGCAGCAACTAATTGTGGGGAAAAGGTGGCATCCAGACAACTTTTTCAGTGCTCTGCTGGCCCTGCAAATTTATCTGTAAGAAGAGAAGTAAGCCAGTTAAACCTTGGAAACCATGTATTTGGAATATCTAATGCCACAGATATTGCCAAACTAGAGAAATGTGAAGGCAATGTGACCAAAAGTTCTGCAGTTCCATTTTTAATGCGGTTTGATGCATCATCTGAGAGGAATGGACCCTTTAAAGCTAATAATCATGTGGTCAGTAGTGATAATGTCATGCCCAATTCAGTTCATTGTAAACCTTATACTGCCAAGTCTACCCAGGTTAGTATTCCCTGGGGTATTGTTAATGGTTCAGAAAGGCAATTGAATGTTTCTGAGTTGGGTTTCTTCAGACTTAAGGACAAGGGTAAGGAGGTAGGATGTACTTCAGATGTCTCTTATGCCACAAGAGATTCAGAATTTAATGTACAAAAGCAACTGGAGAGCCAAGGCACTTTTATAGTTGCTGTGGGTGGAAGCAATGATCCCTGTTCTTCTTCTGCACATGAGAAGAGTAATTCACATCAGTCATCTGGTGTGCCACTGGAAGTGTTCAATGGTAGAAATTTTTTTAACCATCCTCAGAAGGTACCTAGTTTTGGGAGTAGTAGACATACCAATCATCTTTTTCTGACGTCCAATGGTTCCCCAAGGACTTCTGGACAAATTTTGCAATCACAATCGGTTTCAATGGCGTTTCCCTCAGCTACTTCAACCTCCATGCAAGGAATTGCTCCAGCTGTATCAAAATTAGAGGGAACCAGTGTAAACCCTTATTTGCTTGATGACAATATGAGATTGCTTGCCTTAGGGCAGATATTGGAGTTGTCCAAGCAGCAACATGCAATATCGTCCCTTGGGATGGACAGAGAGACAGGGAGATTAGGTGGTGTTTCTACTGTCAACATTCCAAACCCATTTGTTGATCCATCCGCATTTGGAGGACAAGCACTTGGAACTAATATTACTAGTCAACGGAATGGTTCTGAAGTTTCTTCACTGTCTCCCCCATCTGGTGCTTATGCAAGGCTGGGTGTTAATATTGAAAAATCAGGCCCTGTGACAGGTAAGTGATTGTTGTTTTCTTTTGTCAGTGATGTAAAAGTTCAGTTATTACCTTCTTGTAATCCAGGTATTCCTGTTTTCGTTTTAATTTGATATGATAATTTTGTGCTTGTCCAGATTGGAACAACTTTCACGACTTGTCAACTTGGATGCACGGAAATCCATTGCTTTCTAGAGAAATTGACCTGCAGTGCCAACTTCCTCATGATCCTCTTCCAAATAAACAAGTTTCATTGAGGTCAGTTCGGAACTATTGCATTATTTAGAAGTATAGTTTTGCCATACTCTTTTTGATCTTGAATCATAATCACCTGTTTCATCCTGTGATATTCTTTCTCTTGAGGATGTAAGAATTTTTTTCCCCAGTTTCTATGTATAACCTTCTCAATTCCTTACCCCACCCCCCTTCTCTCTCTCTCTCTCTCTCTCTCTTCTAATTATTGGCTTGTCAAATTTATGACCTAGATTCATTGGTAATTTCAATGCGGTGTCAGGGTTATCCTCTTTAACTTCTGTTTTCAATTTAATTTTTCTAACTTGGCAGAAATGAACTTATCAGCTCATCAATTGAAAATGCAAAATGCTACCAGGGAGTATCTTGTACGTATTTTCAGAGCCACTGTGGCTGTGCAGCTTACAAGTGTTTGGGTGGAAATTGTGAGTCAAGAATCGGAAACTCTCCAAATACCTTCAAGGAGCAGATGGGAAATGTCAATGACGAAACTTCTATGTTAGTTGCTACAGAGTTTGTAAAAGATGACACTGGTCCAATCGGAAATAATATTTTGTTAGATCAAAGAGCAGAATTGAAGGGGCAAGTTCCTAAAACCACTGTCTGCCATGCTTCTCAGTGGAGAGATGTTCCAAGCAAGTTTAAAGGGGTTTGTGATGTGACATATTTAGACCAGTCAGCAGATTTGCTGGATGGAAGAGGACATGCAGAGGGTCAGCTTGGAGGTACCGCTAGTAGATGCTCTTATGGAACCATGAAGATACCTGATTCCTTGAAAGAGCAAGCAATGTCTAATATTTCCTCTGGATGTTCTGCTGCTGCTGTAACACACACATCAGTTCCAGTCAATAATATAGATTCTTCCACTGTCAATGCTGAGAATTCCAGATACATAAACAATCATGCAGTTGACGAAGGATCAGGCATTGACAAATGCTGGTCATCAGATGATGCCCTTGAAAGTGAAAGAAGTTCCGAGTTCCTTGACTCCAACTGTAAGACTAACTTAAGTAAAGAAGGATATTTCAATATTAGGAATAATCAATCGTCTCGTAGTCTGCTTGATGAGCTTAAGCTCTTAAATTCATTGACATGGAAAAAAAACAGGAATCAAATGCATTCCAGGCTTGGTGTTCATGGTAAGATCAATTCAAAAAAAAATGAGAGAGGCTTTAAAATGGGAAAGAGAAAGAGAGCAAGGAAATTCAAGAAGCTGGAGTCACAATTTCCCATTGCTGGTCCCTCTACAGTACATTATGATCGTCCTAAAGGTTCGGGCTCCAAAGATGTGGAAATGCTTTATCCATCTTTCCAGCATGTATCTGGTGCTCGTTCCCTTCAACCTAGTTCTAAGTGCGGAAGGTCTACATTTTCTTCATCCAAAGAACTCTCTCGTAAAAGAGACCTCCATATGATTTATGGTGATGGAGATGGAGAGGGAGAAGGAGATTACCAGGTGGAATCAAACAGTTCTGCTAATGGTTGCAAAAATCATGACTTTTCAGGCATAAAGAAGTCGAGAAAAGCCTGGAATTCTGATTGTATTGAGAACTCTCATATGGAAGAACCAACACATGTGCACTTTAAAAATAATGTGAGGTGCAGGTCAGTCAGCTATATGGAGGCATCATTCAGTGGTGAGGTGAATACTTGTCATATGAAGAGAAGGCCTGTAGTATGTGGGAAGTATGGTGAAATATGTAGTGGAGAACTGGCTGGTGATTTAGCACATCCTGCAAAAATTGTTTCTCTTAGTAGGATTCTTAAAACTTCACAAAGATGTACCCTTCCAAAAAATTATGAATCTAAACAAGCTTTCCTTGATGGGTCAAAGAAGACAAACTTTTGTGGAAGGGATGCTGATTCCAATGGACTCTCTTATTTGAAGAAAAATGAAGAAATTGAAATCCATCATTCTTCAATTTGTAATGAAATGAAAATTGAAACTTTCCTGGGGGAAGATGAGAAGATATGCACCCATGCGGATAAACTGCTCAATGAGAAGAAATCAATTTTGGAGAAAGAAATCGATAATGGAATCAAGAAAAATGGCAGTTCTCTGAGAAGAAATGTTCATACTAAAGTCAAGCCTAAGAGTAAGGAAATACGGAAGCGTAGCCTTTTTGAGTTAACCGAGAAAGGTAGTTATACTGATATTTTTTCTATTATTTCATTTGAGTACTGCAGATTTCGCTGAATTTTATGGAATGGATTTTAATAGTAATATTCAGAATTCAAGTCTACTGATTCTCAGCCAAGATATTTTAGTGTAAACAAGTTTTATAGTTGTATAACTGCAACATATTATCAACAAGTAACTCTTTATTTACCATGGTACCTGGGCAGTTATAAAGTCACCTCAACATTCAATGGACTGAATCTGCTAGTTCTTTTGAGTACTCATTCAGTTCTATATGTTGATTTATGCCCTTTAGTGCTTCTGTGGGGACTATTGGGTTGAATTTCATATTGTTAGAAGAGTGACTGATTGAATCTTCTTTTGCTACCATTGCTGGCCACAAGCGAATAGCCAGTTATACAGTTGCCTTGACTTTCTGGACCAATTCTGCTGATGCTTTTGAGTATGTGGTCAATTCTACTGGTTGATTTTTGCCTTCTAGTGCTGTGGAGTCGGGAAAACTTTTATGGTTAGAAGAGTGGGTTTTATGAGCCAATGTGACTTTTTGTGAATTGGTCTTCCTTCTTGCATGCAACTAAACCTTTTCAGTTTTTTAGTTGGTTCGTTCTTTTGCCCCTTATTACCATTTCGTTTGTTATATTACTAATATTTGTTAATTTACAGGACAAAAATCTAGTTCTGAAAGCTTTCTCCTCATGAAGATCTCAAAATGTAGGCCTAAAATGAAAGCGGAGAAAGTTTCAAAAAATGCTGAGGGTAATAGATATCATGTTCATGGACCGTGCAAAATTAATTCTGAAAAGTAAGAAAGTTATACTCAAAGATAATCTTATATGTTTATAGAGGTATAGATATCTTATGAAATATATAGATATAGACATATGTATGTAACTGTATTTACTACATAGGAACATAGAAGACACTTTTCTCGGTACACTGATGGTTGTTGTGAATATTTTGATCTTAATGGACTTTGATACAGAATGAATCCAGAGCACAGACTTCCTTTTTTGGATTCAGATGCCTTCTGCTGTGTGTGTGGAGGCTCAAATAATGATGAAATCAATTGCTTATTAGAATGCAGTCAATGTTTTATCAAAGTAAGTGGCAGTATGGATCTGCTTCAAGTTGAGTTCTACTGTATTTCTCTTATTATTATTACATAATACTGATAGTGTCATTCTGTGTAGGTGCATCAGGCTTGCTATGGTGTTTCTAGAGTCCCTAAAGGCCACTGGTATTGCAGACCATGCAGGACAAATTCTAGAGATATCGTAAGAAACCTGGCTTATACTTTAAATACTAAATGTCTTTTATGCAGTTTTAGACCTTCCTGAATTGCATTTCTTTTGCTGTCTTCTAGGGTCTTGTTAGGTTTTGTTTTTTTTTTTCTGGTGTATAATCTCAAAGGTAAGATGTGCAAAAACCATTTATCATTGCTTCCTCCAAGTGTTGGGAACTCGTATTGATTATGTTTCTCACATCTGGTTTTGGATCATGTGTATTTGTATGATTAGATGGTGATGAGTGCAAACCTTTGTTTCCTAGTGTTGAATTACTATCCTGATGGTCCTGCATTTGTTTGAAATCAATGGGATTGCTAAAAGGATGGTTAGCTGCATTATTCATTTGAGCTTCAGGGAAGTGGAATTTAATGTGTTTTGGTTGATAACTTTTTTTTTTTTTTGGTGGAATAAGTATGATTGATATCGTAATCTCAATTAGATGTGCATATTTTGCTGGTTTACTTGATGTTATTTGACGTTCATGGAACTATGTTTGACCTGATAATTTTTTTGGGAAGAGGTTGGCATACTTGAAGTTACTAGATGTATATTTGATTTCCTTCTTCATGCATACTTACACCAAGGTTCCATCATTAGGTTTGTGTTCTCTGTGGTTATGGTGGTGGGGCTATGACTCGAGCACTGCGCAGTCGTGCAATGGTGAAAAGCCTTTTGAAAGCTTGGAATGTAGAAACAGAAAGCAGTTGCAAGGATGCTGTTTCTTCAGCTGAAATCATGGAGGATGATCTGAGTGTGTTGCATTCGTCTGGGTCTATGTTTGAAAGCAATATATTCCCCATTTTAAAACCTGTAAATATTGAGCCATCAACTGCTGCTGCATGGAAAGTAGACTTGCGGAACCAGTTGGACATTGTTCAGAAATCCTTGTGCAGTGATAGTAATTTGAAGATACATAACAGCATTACTGCCGGGATATTTGATTCAACTGTTAAGCAGTGGGTTCATATGGTCTGTGGTCTCTGGACGCCTGGAACAAGATGCCCAAATGTTGACACCATGAGTGCTTTTGATGTATCTGGTGCTTCACGTCCCAAAGCCAATGTGGTAAGCTTTGAACTTAATGAAATTTTGGTGAAAATTCATATATTGAGCTGCATAATCTTTTACCTATGCTTTTAAACGGTGGGTGAATTTAGTTGTACTTGTAATGGTGCAGCTTTTTCATGTGTTAATCTTGAATTAGCTTAGTTCTTTTCCTTGTGTTAATCTTGAACTTAATGAACTTCTGGTGCTTCACGTACATGTGTAAAATAGGTTGCAGCTCAATTGTCTTGGAAATTAAAATTTCAGAACTTCAAAATTTTGACAGTTGTGCCTTTCTCTTATTCTTTCCATGAATGTCCTAATGTAATTACCTTCATGCGTACTTTACCAGGTATGCTCTATGTGTAATCGGCCAGGTGGCTCATGCATACAGTGCAGGGTGGCTAATTGCTCTGTTAAGTTTCATCCTTGGTGTGCTCACCAGAAGGTTTGTTTTGATATTGGAACATTGGGAAACTTTGGCTGATTTTTATTCATATTGTATTCATGACATTGCTTTATTGTTGAGGTAAGAGTGACACACGGCGTGTGTGCATTCTCCATTTTTATTATTTTGCAGTTAGTGCAATAATTCTTGGCTGTGGGAAGGTTTCAGTAGTGAGTTCTTGTGTCTGAATTTTTTGTGAAGAAGCAGGCTCATTCATATTTTATGCAAATGCTTATTGTGAATTAGGGTGTACAGTTGACGGGAGATAAGTGGCACTGATTCCCATGAATATGAAGATAGTTGTATTATTTAAACTGGTGTATTATTTTGTGAACAAGCAGGCTCATTCATATTTTATGCAAAATACTTATTGTGAATTAGGGTTTACAGCTGATGAGAGATAAGTGGCCCTGATTCCCATGAATATGAAGCTAGTTGTATTATTTAAACTAGTACTGCAGAATTATTATGAACGTACTCAAGAACTTTTCTCCTTTATAATTAAGTAGGTGATAAAATGTATTTGTGCCTCTTGGGTATAGCTCGAGTGATTTGGGACAGGCTTGATGCTCCCAGGCTATCCCGAGTTTGCGTAACAGTAAGGGGCAAGGGTTTGGTGTTTCGTGGGTGAGGTTTCTCACTCATTCAATTTTTTTTTTTAAAAAAAGGGATAAAATGTACTCATTATTGACTCCTAAAATGACATATTTATTACTGAATCCTATATCCAGGTGTACTGATTTTTGTTTCCATGTCATGTACAGTGTGAGTAAATTCATAGTTCCTTTCATGCATCAACGGCTTTATATCTATTCTAATTTTGGGTTAAACAGAATGTTTCATGGTGGGGATTACCTTTTCCCAGTTTGGAAAAATGCCACTAGGCATTAACTTATACTAGAACATATGCCATAACATGTGATAAATGAATGATTCTGCAAAAATAGAACAGAACGTGGTCTTTCTTGCTCTTATGCAAGTAAACTTATAGAACATATAATTCTGAAGAACACAAGGTAGTTCCTGCTCAATTCAAAGAGTGGAGCTGTACGCATTTTCTGAGTCTGGATATATAATTTTTTCATGGCTCTGATGTTTTTTCACCGTTAGCACTTCCAGTGGTTTTTACCTCTTCTTACTTATTTTTTCCTGGTTGCAGGGTTTGCTGCAAAGTGAGGTTGAAGGGGTTGAGAATGAAAATGTTGGTTTTTATGGAAGGTGTGTGCTCCACGCCACTCACCCCTTGCGTGAGTCTGGTAGTGATCCCATTGACCTTGAGGTGGATTGTTCAGTAGAAAGGGAATTTACCTGTGCCCGAACAGAGGTATTTGGTCCATTAATTGAGGGTTTTCTTCTTCGTCTTCTTCTTCTCTTCTTCTTCTCTCTCTCTCTCTCTATATATATATATATATATGTATATATATATAGACACACACACACACACACACATACATACATGTATTAGTTGTGGGGAGGGAGGGAATTTCTGGCTACCTGACAATTATGGCATCTTACACTGATACTTCTTGATCTCTGTAAAGGGGTACAAGGGTCGGAAGCGTGATGGGTTTTGGCATAACCTTCATGGGCAATCAAGAGGAAAGAGTGGATGCCTTGTTCCCCAGGAGCAAATAAATGCTTGGATTCACATTAATGGGCAGAAGTCATGCACAAATGGACTTTCAAAACCGCCAGTGTCAGATGTTGAGTCTGATTATCGGGTACACTCAAGTTGCTTTATGCCACTTGATTATGATTGCTTAATCATTTTATAACAAAAATTCAATTGCATTACAGTTGAGTAAGCACTCAATAACATCCTGTCATATAAAATGTTTCTTCTCTTAATGCAAGTACATTTGATTACTAGCAACGTTTGTGGTTGGTGGTAACTGACCAATTTGAAAACATATGATCTTCACCACGTTTATATTTATGTTATGGTTCCATATGGTAAATGAGTATTTTATTTTAAATGGTAATTCTTTTGAGTTCAAATTTTTATTACTGATTCATTTATCCTGAAAAATTGTAATGTTTTGACATAATTTCTCTTGAAATATAATCCTTTGGCTTTTACAACTGAAAGAATGTGTACTGCACAATTCTCCCAATAGTTTTAAATGCATTTTGAACATCTGTAATTTAACTTTTCTCATATTTCATCTGATAGAGAAGCAGTCAAGGGGGTTATCTCTGGTTTCCTTCCCCTCCATGATAGCTATTTGTAGTTTCTTGCCTAAAAGCTAATATTAGTTGCAGCCTTATTTTATATAGAACTTAACAAGATGATTGCATGACAAGTACCCATGTCTTAAATTTCTATACTGCTTTTCCAATTATTTGCAGAAAGAATATGCTCGCTACAAGCAAGCAAAGGGTTGGAGACATTTGGTAGTTTACAAGTCTGGCATACATGCCCTTGGTCTTTACACATCTCGTTTCATTTCCCGTGGTGAAATGGTTTGGTCTCATCCCTTGAAATGTAAGATTCTTTTTTGTTTCTTCTGGCTAAAAAATATAACATGCTTGTATCTTGCAGGTAGTTGAGTACATTGGTGAGATTGTGGGTCAACGGGTGGCAGACAAAAGAGAAATTGAATATCAGTCTGGTAGAAAACTTCAGTATAAGAGTGCTTGCTACTTCTTCAGGATTGATAAAGAGCATATTATAGATGCAACCTGCAAGGGGGGTATTGCTCGATTTGTCAATCATTCATGTCTGGTAATGACCTCTTTCTTCCACATTCTAATTTAATATTTGTATCCAATTACTATTGGCACATAGACTTTGAGCAAATCAGTTGAACCTGAACTATTATAGTTTTTAGCTTTGTGAATTCTGGTTAGAAATGTTTCTGAAGTGCACTAGTTCTGTGGTTTAATGCTGATTTCTTTGTTCTCAATTTATTTGACCAGCCAAATTGCGTTGCTAAAGTGATTTCTGTAAGGAATGAAAAGAAGGTAGTTCAGAACTTAGAACTTTGTCATGATATAATTGCTTTTAGTTGGCCACGGGTTTCTTTATGCAAATATGTGAGTGTTTTACAGGTACAGGGCTGTCTTAATTATTGATATCATCTTGGTTACAGGTGGTCTTCTTTGCGGAGCGAGATATTTATCCAGGCGAAGAGGTAACATATGACTACCATTTTAACCATGAAGATGAAGGTAAGAAGATACCTTGTTTTTGCAATTCAAAAAATTGCAGGCGATATTTGAACTGATGATATATTCAGCTTGAATGTACATAGTAATTGAATTTTTTGTATCATCGTCAATCCAAATGTGTTTGTCCAATTTTGGCTTCTGTTGAGATCCAAATATCGTCCTGAAATTTTGTTGGTAAAAATGTGTATATATAGATAGAAGCAGAAGCTATCAATTTCTGGCGCCCACCTTGGAAGAATCTATTAATGTATATTACCCTGCCAAGCAATTAAAAAATGTACTCTTCTATTTTGTTTGTTTAGTGGTCTGCAGGAGTGCTTCATTGCCGACTTAATAGCATCTAGAATCCACTTAACTAAAATTCCTTGGTAATGGAACAAAGAATGCACCCAAATATTAACTAAGACTACAAGATATTGAAGCAAGCTATTTCCAGTAATCGAGACAATCTCCCCATCAGTATAATATTGAACAAGTAAGGTCCTTTTTCTTGGCAATATAGAATAAACCGCGCTATTCTGTACGTTTCTTCTACATCAATTGTTCATCAGCGAGGAGATGTCTTTAGAAAACAACGTTTACATTCACGATGACTGTTAATTTACAGAATCAAGAACTTAGTGAGGCGGGTGCATCATCACAGATCAGCAAACCAGTTCGATGTGATGTCTTCTTGTGATGTTATATCTGAACGGTTGGCAAACGTTGAAGTGAACCAACAGTACAGACATAATATTTTAGCACTTTTTGATGGAGCAATATCGCAGAAAAATTGTTTATTAACGCTTGCTTGAGTTACAAAGTATATGTAGCACTTCGTTACAGAGCTACAAACTTTCCAATACCGCAGCCAGTCAAATGCATCGGATCATTTGGTTGCTTTTTGCACCCATCTGGTGGTGTGTACAAGTCAAACTAACATTACAAATAATATTTCAGCAAACTCTCTCTTTCTTTTCCACCCATGGGACAGCCCTGTGAATAGTGGGTGCTTGTAACTTCGTATCAACTGAACATAGCCTTGTTTCCATACCAGCTTTCTATCCCACTTATGTTTCTTTACCAACCCCAGTTTGGAATGTTTGCGGTGGCTTCATTCACCATTTTCACCAGAGTCACCTGCCATGATATATGTTCCGGTAAAAGCTTAATTGAAAATAAATAAAAAAAAGAAGTTAACAGGGGCTACCCTTCATATTGAACTACTAATGGCTAAATATTCTTCTTTCACTACCTTCCAGCTGTGCCTCCACATCCCTCGATTATTATATTGCATGGTATAACAAGAAAAATGCGTTACTAATAAAAGGATTTAAAGACAAAGGTAGCTTCCTTACTCCAATTCATACGTCTAAATAAAAATGTGGTGCAAGGTCATGATATCTTAAATTCAAGTCAAAGCATATAGCAAATAATCTTAAATGAATAAAAGAAATATGTATAAATCAATTAAAATTTGAAGAGTGAAAAAAACAAAAAGAAAAACCTCATTTTCAATATATTCATGCTATATATACCATTGTGTTAAAATTCTTGGACTACGTAGTAAGATTAACCATACCACACTTTCTGGAACACCAGGTGGAGGAAGGGGAAGGTTTCTTGGGGGTGCAACTTTATCATAAGATCTTTTGTCGAACCGCCATTCACCAATCTTCCCATAAGTTAATTTACCCTGAAAATCGGCGCAAAAAAACATGACACAGTAAGTGAAACAGCAGATATCCTTTTCTTGTAATCACATAGAGATACGCCCAAAAAATTAAAATGCCAGAAGCAATTTCTTAAAAGTATCCTAAGGGAAAAAACTAAAAATTAGGATAGCTCATTCATGAATAAAATACCTTCATATTGTAGTCGCATCCATAAGTGTAATGGATTATGTACTTGTTGCCCACTTCAGTATCCCACGGAGGCTGATTTATGTCATAGAAAAGACAACTGCTAGTAAAGGTGCTGGGAGTAGATTGGAATTAGGAAAATAATTTATAACACCAAAAAGAAGTTGCTGGATGAAAAAGTTCAGCAACAATTTTGGCAAAGACATATTGCTCCAGAAAACACAAGGAATAGAGCCTTGACAATACAAATGGTTAAAGATGCAGCTCAGTCACTGACTTGCCATTAAAAGGATATTTACACAAACTCACGTGTAAGAAAAATATGAATGCAAGAGAAGTTTTATGATAATCTCACCCAACCTGAATCATGAAGTCCTTGTATAGTATGTTGCCAACACCATTCAGAGCAGAGGCAACTGCATAGGCATACCTATTTTTCATGAAACGAGAGAAAAGAAAGCAGTCAAGAATCTAATGCAGCAATGTAAAGTGAATATTACACATTTATTGACTTATTATGGAAGCCTCACATTTCAAGCACCCAGCCAAAAGCTTTATCTGTTTCAGGATCCTTCTTCATTGCTATGGAAACATTCATCCAAACAGGAGCAATTTTCTTAAGAGAATCCTGTCAATATTCAAGAAAACCATAAAATTATTTTGAAGATGAGATAATGAAGGAAAGGGCAAAAAACCGAAAGAGGACACAGTCAATAATGCTATAACACATAGTAATACGTACCTTGCCGACAATGACCGGAGAATTTCCAATTGGGTCAATAGTGGTTATTGGTCCGTTGTCCTCAGGGAAGTACTTTCGCAGGATTGACTCATACTTCTTAGGTTCAATATAAAAGAAAGGAAAGGCAGCTCCAAGGCCATCTTTAGATAAGTTTGGTATCGGCTTGACAATAACATGATCTGGTTCTGCCATCAGTATGTAACTGGATTCAAAGTAAAAGACGCGTAAAGTCAAATCTACCAACATACACAAGCAAATTAACTAATCACTGAAAAAAAAGGGAGTCACGTATTTCATACTCTTCTTTTATGTTTGCTTGTTGGAGCCATTGTACAAATGCCCAAGGTCTGTTTAGGACTATATAACCCTGTGATTATGAGAAGTTCCAGATGTGATCAATAGAAGCTAAATTCTATTTAAAAGCAACATGAATAGAGAAATACAAAGGAAGAAAATCATAAACGTCAAGCTCACTTCTATCCCTCACAAGCTGGAAGAACTTATACTCAAATCAGTATTCCTCTTAACTCTTGAACATGAGATTTTATATCCTAATCAGTTAGGTAAATAACTCAGACACAGATAAGCAGAGCATGATATTTCCTTTAATATTACTATTTTTCAATGGATTAGATTAGCAATAATCGTAAAGACATTCAAACTTCACTGCCAAATCTTCATATAGATATATACAAAACATTGGTTTCTTTGTTTAAAAACCCTAGCTACCGAACTAGAAATTTCATAGCAAATGAAAGCATTAGACAAGGATACCTGAATATGAATTTCAATTGGAAAAATACCCTTAACAACCAAACACACGTCTCGCATGCTAATTCACTGACTGGAAACTAATCCAAACCCCCATCAATAACCAACAAATAATCTCCTAAACATTTCATAAATGAATTTTCTCAAAATTAGTCAACCAAAGCACAAACTCAGCTAATTCTCAAAATCACCCAAAAAAAAAGAAAAAAAACCCATTAATGACACACCTGATCCATACCAGCTGGCAAAGGCTTTGCAACAAAAGTTGGGATCTCATCCATGTACTTATCAGGTTTTCCAGAATGTAAGATTCTGGTGTAACCACCCATCTCAGAATTGGGTTCATCCTTCAACTTCTTGAACCAGTAGTACATTATCCTACACTGCCACGTGTTGTACACCGAATCCGACGCCGTAACTGCCGTGTGAAACAACCGCTTCTTTGCGTTAGCTCCTGCGTATCTTCTTGATCTGTCCAGCGGCATCTTTATTACAGGGTCCACCGAAAATGATGATCTTGATGGGCCTGGAAAATCTTGCTTGAGAGGGGCATTAGCAGAGAGAATTATGTTGTACGTAATTAGAGCTACCGAGAAAGTTATCAGTGTGCTATAGAACAAATTCCCACAGCCCATTTTCGTCCGTTTCTTCTTCTCTCTTCAATTTCCTTCAACTATATGCCTACGAATATCTTAGTGCATATATTTCTGTTTATAAGTGTAAAGATTTCTTTGTAGGATAAGAAAGAAATAAACGGACAAACAGCAAGAAGGTGGCGATGGCTAAAAAAAGTCGTCGAGCAGTTGGTGAGAAGCGTGCGAATAATTTGACGGAATTAACCGTTTTTCTTCCGTGTAAGGATAAATAATTCAGAAAACTCACAAGTTGTGAAATTTGACACACAGTGCAATCTAAAATACTTAACTACCCTTGATTTTTCAAATATCCGACACACATGCTAAAACTCAGTTGGGAGAATCTATTTTTTTTTAGTTAATATCTCATTATATTCTTATATTTTATTTAATATTTTATTATTTCCTTAATTCTAATTTTTTCTTTATTTTACTTTTCAATTTAATTAATTTATAAATAATAAAATCGAAAATATTAAAAATAATAAAGAGTAAAATCGAAATTTAAGGGATGATGAGATATTATAAAAAATATAAGGGATAATAAGATATTAATTGAAAAAATAAAAAGATAATGGACATTCACCCAACTCTCAGCTCTTTAACAAATTTATCATTATAACAAGTTTATCGTGCGTATTTTTTATGATTGCGGTACACTGTTAAAAAGTTTCTTGTGAAGAATATTATAAAGAGAAATTAACATATATCTTTACGATATTTGGGAAAATGACTATTTATTTCAAATGCTTCTTAAGTTTAAATAAATGTATAGATACTCCTCATTAATTGACTAGTTATATAAATATTATTTGTGTCTTTATATTTTTATATGTTAATAATTTAAATATATTTATTTTTTTTATTATATCAATTTAATATTTATTTAATATTTTTTATAATATAATTTTTAAATATAATAATTTATTTTTTTTTTTAATATTTTTCATAATATATTAAAAATTAAATAATTTTTTAATTTATTATTTCAATACAAAATTAAAAAATACTATTATTAAAAAAATTTTAACAATGAGTTAAATTAAATATTTACGCTAAAATATTTTAATTTTTTTTCTTTTACTTTTTAATAATAGTTTAATATTCAATTATCAAAAAACTATTATTGTAACATTTTATTTGTATATCTAATATATCTATTTAAAAAATTATGTTAACTTTATTATTTTTTTTTTTAAATTATAAAAATATAAATAAAAAAAATAAATACATATTATATATATGTCTGTATTCTCTCTCTTTTTTTTTAATATTTTTGTTAAAATTAAAGTATATTATTTAATAGTAATATAAAAAATATATTTAACTACTAATTCTTTTAACGAATGATATCAAATTCTCCTTTAATTTTATATGTTTTATTTATATTTTTATAATAAATATAATAAACTTAATATAATCTTTTAAATGAATATAGTGTATATAAAAATAAAATAGTAAAAAATATTTTTCAAAATTTTTTTAACAATTAAATATTAAATTATTATTAAAAAAGTAAAAAAAAAAAAAAAAGGGTTAGAAATATTTTAACATGTAGGTTTGGTCTACTTTATTATTAGATTATTTTAATAATAATTTTTTTTTAAAAATTCTTATTAAAATAATAAATTAAAATTTTTTTTATTTCTCAGCATCTTGTTAAAAATATTAAAATGGAAACTAAATTATTATAATTAAAAAATATGTATTATAAAAAAAATTAAAATAACAACTCAATTATTATAATTAAAATAATTATTTTTAATTTATAATTATTTAAAAATATATAGATACAAATAATATTAATCTAAATATGTTAGAAGAACATGTCAAGTACCCATGTTATAAATGTTAAAACTTCACGTTTAAAGACGAAGAACGTCAAGCATTTGCATTTCTCGCTAAAAACGAGGATTGGACAAAAAATAAAATATTATTATTCAATAAAGAGATAATAAAATTGATTTTAACATTTACAAATATTTTAGCTTCTTCTAATATTGACATCTACAATTTTTTAGTCTTTTTTCCAAAAAAAAAAAAAAAAATCAATTTAGATAATCAATATCCCGGATTTGGTCTTTTTAGCCTGTTTCTTACTGCTAATGTTCTTGCTTGCGGTAGGAGCGTAGTCTATTGCAATGTTTGAAAAAACATCTACAATTTCTAGGTTTATGATTGATCAAAGAGAATTAAAAAAGAATATTAAAAGAAAACAGGTAGAAATTAATAATCGTAAAAAAAAAAAAAAAAGGTGCAATGCAAGTTGTCAAGAAGGCAAGAAGAGTTATAAAATTCGAATTAGTTGAATTTGCAAACAATAGAAAAATCGTGGGTGACCCAGGTTGTTAGGCAAAAGAATCTTTGTATAATCCAGTGCGAAGTTGAGAGAGAAACCCCATATAAATAATCGGAACATGAGTTTATTGTAATTACAAGTAACACGCAAATATGAACCCCCTAAAGAAAAGAACTCGTCAGTCTGGTTTTTCAAAGCATACTATTTGTCAAATTATCCATAATTATCACCCGTCACTCTTCCCCCGTTGCATCCAGTCAAATCACAAAACAATGTGCCCCAAATTCCTATCAAGAAAATAACTGGCTACGTTTCACTTAGGACACAAGAAGCTCGCGAAAAATTTTGTTAAATGGCTGTACGTCTTGAAGCCACTTAAATATAGAAGCAATGACAGCAAGATAGAAATACTTGGTAATTGAAAATCTGATCCGTCTTCAAGATTTTGCATAGATGATGATACAGACTGGACGCTCCCTCCATACCTTTACCATCCACCTAATTCATTCAACGAAAAAAGTCATCCAACCAAGCCTAGTAAAGGATTCTGTGAGATTATGAGTTGCATTATTAAGAAAAACATTGCTGAAAAATCAGGAGAGAGCACAACCACGAGAAATTCTATGTTACGCTCAGCTGCCTTAAATCATCTGTTGATGTAATAAAGTTATCTCTCAACTGCCTCTCTTATATGAGGAAACCGATGAGCCCACCGCGTATATCCTGCACCATATTTTGAATTCAAAATCTCATAATACCATTCCCAATAAATTTCTCAGGAATTACAAAAAAATATTTTATATGAAACCAAAGTCAGAACAAGCCATGGCATGAAGTTAAACAACGTTGTCGAAATATCAAAGTAGAAAATAGAGACCTGCAGTAATTATCTCAAGAAGATCCATATCTGCTTTAGCAACATCCGACTTATCCTGCAATGATTCATCGAACAAACTTGTGAGTTGAAAATTACCTCACAGCAGTACCACAAGAAGCATACTAAAGGAAGCCAAAATATTATCTACTTTACCTGCCCCCATGAAACCAAACTTCTAGCGAAAAGTCGAGACACACTATTAAGAGAGTAACTGTCAAAGTGGGGATTATTTACAAGAGCCTCCTCTGATGTCAAATCAAATATAAGTGCACAAATACATGAAGCCATCATAATAATGGATGGGTCACTAGTGTCCTCTGAAAAAGAATCAGGAAATTTGATTGTTATGCATAAATGCTAACAAATGCATGCCAACACTCGGTTATCCTATATTTTGTTTTATTTAATTTTTCCTGAACAATATGAAAACAAAGCAATTATTAGAAGGGCACCTGTCCTGCATGCCAATGCTTTCAAAAGTTGAACAAAAGTTGATTCATCTATTGGAAACTGCACTTGCTCTTTCTACCAATAAAAAGAGGGGCAAATGTCAGTATATTACATGATATCACTGATGTCACATCCACAATATTATGATGACGACACTACCTTCAAAAGAAGATTCAAGATTGTATCACAAGCCAAGATGATGCAACCATTATCCTCAACCATATTCCGACTTGGCCCAATCAACTTTATGAGGCATTCAATAACCTGCAAATACAACAGAAACATCAACAAAATATTCTAATGATTGAAACAAATCAGTAGATCAAGACAATGGATCCATTCTTGGATTGAACACAATGTTCCTTTTGACATTTACAAAATCATTGTGCACATTTTCTCCTCAGGTGCTTATTATAAATGATAACTAAGCAAATGATACTGAAGATGATGAATAGCTACATGCATCGGTTGTAATAATATAATGATAACTAGTGGTAAAGATTAGCCCTTAGTAATAAAGATTAGCTTAGAGGAATCAACAATTCAAAACTTACAGCTTTGCACCCTCCAGAAGATGCTAAGGCTTTACATCCTTCAATCTTCATTGTAGTTTGACAAAGCATTGGAAGCAGAAAGCAAATAGAATAAAAAGGGCTGCCATTTTGGAAAATTTTGAAGAATGTCATTATTCACGTGCAGAAAACCAAAATAAGAAAACTACCTATCATTCGATTCAGAAACGAGAATGAAAAGTTTCCAAACCTTTCCTCATCTTCACCTTCAATCGAAAGCATATACTCCAACAGTACTCTTACCTTCTCTTTGCATGCGATGGGTGTTTCTGCAAGATAACTGGAACAAGCGAAGGATGTTGGATATACATAAGAGTTTAGTAGACAAAATGCAGGAAAGTCAGTCCAGCTAGCAGTATTAAAGCTGTCTCAAATACAACGAAAATTAAATACTCTTCACAGCAATGCACAGTAAACTTTCACAAGAAAAAGTAATTCAGTAATGAATATGAGTAATACACATAAAAAACCAATTTCACTTCCCTAATAATTCCTAATAGATACACACACAGATCTCATAAAAGAACCAAGTTCATCACCCACAGCCTTTTCTGTGAAAAAGAACTTTGCTATTCTTTATACTCTTAGCATTGTCTGCAGAAATAATACAGACACACACTAATTATAAAATCACCGACTAACTTATGCAAAGGAAGCCTACAAGACGGGATCATGAACTCTCTCACCAAGAGGGGTACACTTCATACGAAGTGTTAAAATCAGTTTCTGGCTTTTAAGTATCATGTTTCCCAATAACAATCAACATGTCTCAAATAATGGCACAATTAAAGAGGTTTAAAAAGACAAAAGCTTTGAAGCCTTGATATTCAGTTAAAAATTCAAAATCCCAAAGGCTGGAGTTGGATCATTGCACTGTTGTGCACAGAAAGAAGAAGATAAAGATACTGAAGATGAATTATCTATCATAGTTAGACTTTGATTGATCCAATAGTACAATACCAATGTGAAAACTTGAAATCATACGGATTCAGTGGAAAGCCACACATTAGAATGTGCTACAGATGAAATTAGCATACCTTCCAACAAGACGCACTGAGGCAAGAAGATCATTTCCTTTCTTTTGTCCATGTTCCTGTAAAATACAACAATGAGTACAAGACAAGGACAGTAAACTTTTGGTGGAATGAAAATGGTTACCTTTGCATCTTGTAGATACTCTAAAACTACACCAATTGTTTCATTAAGGCCATTTATCACCTTTATGAAAGTAGTATCATCAATAAGGTTCCCTGTCAATAGGCCCCAAAGACAACTAAATTAATTAAAATGGGAAAAAGAGAAGGTCTGGGAAGCACATATTTGAGAAAAAGAGGCTCCATTCAAACAAAAGTTGGTGAGTTGCGAACCACAAGGAAATCTTAAAATCCCAAAATAAAAAGAACAAAAAGATAAAAGGAGTTATAAGTGAGGAACCAATTATTAATATAAAAGTCAAGTGCTGTGGAAGTATAACCTAAAGTGAGATAAATTGATGTTGTATGAAACAAAATCAATAAGGTCTGCATGCAAAGTTAAAATTCAATTAAAAGTAGATGCAGGATTCCAGAACATTACTTGTTATCCTCTAGCAGAAAAGAACATACAATAGCATCTCAACCAAGAATAATCTCTTCTGTCAACCAGATATACCTTCATTTTCACCAATATTTGATACCAATCTAATAATCTTCTCCACCAAGGAAAAGGCAATGGCCACATTCCGCTGCTTTGAGAGAAAACTTTCAGCAGTTGATGAAGTATTTTTAGAAGCTTCATATTTCAAATAGGCCAGGTCATTCAGCAGAACAGCAATCTCAACCCTTGATGACTCTAACACAAGCAATAGGCACCTGAAAAAAAATGAATTGGCCTGAAACAGAAACCATAACCCACCCAATATTTGTTTTCGATTGAACCACTAGATTGACAAGCATATCTTACCTATCCACGGGAACAGAATCCTGTATATCAGGTAAGTCAATCTTACCAATCAGCCACTCTTCACCCTTGATGGAAACCATAGATTCAGCCAAAATAAGGGCCTGAAGCTTCTCTGCGGGTGCTGTTCATTGGAATGATAAAAATTCATCAAAAAGCTTCAACGTACGATTTTATATTCTTATTAAATAATATAATTTAATTTTAATTAAAAATATAAAAAAATACATCATATAGTTCAAATGTTAATTTCATTTTGCTTGAAAACAATCAAATTTAATGGAGTGAAAAGAAAAGGGGAACTTGTCATCCCCTAATATAAAAAATTTTCCGGACACCTTGCTCCCCAACCTTGAGAAGCATTTAACCTGTTACCGCAGTTCTATTAAAACATCTTCAGTGTGCATCTATTGCAATAATTGTACATTCAATAGATTAAGCATCACGGCAGCCCATTAAAATTTGCCTTCTTTAACCCAACAAGTCCACTCATAAACAATCCTTTTACAATATCCACAACAGAATGAAAGAGATACAACAGAAAGGAAACATATGTCCTGAGCAGGAAAGATCTAATTATCTGTCCAAAATGATGTTCCACGACAATCTAAAAGATGATAAACAGCCATTTCATGAAGGAAAACCTGCAGGCTCAATACAGATAAATCATTCGGTAACAAATAAACATGAGAAAAATTCTGATCCAACATACCAACACGATTCTGTAAAATGGCTACAACACCAAAACGCATATACGTTGACCAGTTGCCATCAGGCATTACACGAAGAGCATCATGAAGTGGTACCTGATAATAGCATTATAGTATCAGAACCAGTTTTAAGGTGCAATAAGTTAACAAAAAAGCAAACGCGCATAACCCAGATGAAAAATGAGGATAGACATGATCCTAACCAGTTCAAGAACTGAAACCAACGTGTGAAAATGGAAAAGAGAAATAGAATATGTAGAAAAGAGAATCCATTGAAAAACTAGATAACCTCTTCCAAGCACGTGCAGACATGTTTTTGCCAGCTGAGCCAACAAAAACTGTCTTATACAACACAATAACCTTGAAGTAAGAGGTCCAAAATAAAAAAGATCAGACAAAATAGACATGACCCCAAGGCCTAACAAGTTAAAAAACTAAAACCAGCATGTGACAAGGAAGCTGAGATTATATAGAAAAGTAAATGCTTTAAGAAACTGGATAATCCCTTCAAAGTACAAGCACACATGTTTTTGCTGCCTGAGCAAACTGAAACTGTCTTAAATACATTAACCTTGTAGAGAAATAGAACATACCGAGTAATTCGAAGAAAGAACAGCAGTGAGTAAGTGAAGCGCTTCAAACTTTAGAGCATTGTGCAATACAGCAAATTGCCTAGCTATTATGGTTACCTGAACCAAAAAGAAAATGCTTTGAGATGTTTGATCACTACAACTAATAAAAATTCAAATTTATCAAAAATCAAGATTGCTAGAAAGACAAGAAAAAAGGAATAACTACTGAAGAAGTTTCAAGGATGCGCTAGGTGGTAACTGAAAATTAGGAATTACCATTATTGACAGCTCTGATAAATAGTCATTTGAAATGACTTCTAGCGACAGCTTACTTAGCATCAATTGCAGAAGTCTAATAGCAAGTTCCATTAATTGAGAACCTGTGAAACATGTGCACACCGTTACTTCTCTTTTGAAAAAATGAACAGTACTGTAAAATGTACTAACAACAAAATACACCATGCATAAAATTGTATCCAACAAGGGTCATGTTCACTACTATCCAAATGTTTTTAATTTGAAACAGAAAATGTATGTATAGATACAGCTATGGCTTGCAGTAGATCATTAATTTCGTAAAATGCAGTTAAAATTTAGTAAAGAAGATAATTCACCGTCAGGAAAGGTCGACATTTGGAAAACCAGCACTTTCATGCCTCCAGAATCATACAATTTTCTGACTCCATCTCCAGTAGCATTTGTAACCAAATATAAGAATTCATAGCATTCTTGAAGGACAGTTGCACCTGATCTGCAATTCAAGGAAGCAAATATGGTTAAGGTAACCAAAACACAGAAATAAACAGGTCCTTCCAAAATTTAAGAACTAAAATCAACAAGACAGTCCACAAATCCAAAAAAAAAAGAAGTCACAAGTAGCATCCAAGACAGTGTGAAGAGAACAAGAGAGAGTTGCTAGCAATTGGAATTTAGATATTAGCCTAGAACATTTGAAGCACAAGGAGAAGAAGATGCAGTGCAATACATATTTCCAAGCCATTTGCTTGAAATTTGTGGCACTCCAATAAAATATATTTGAAGCCAGCTACTATTTCCACTCAATAGAAAATACCATGTCACTATATCAGACCAAATCATTCCTCTTCTCATAACATACAACACCCTTCTTTTGATTCCATCAATTATACCAGGAAGTCAATAGGTTGAATGCATAACATAGCATGAATCGCTCTCCATTAAAATTTTTCTTCTCTTTGATACATAACAGTGCAGCCCAACTAAAAATTCTTCACTTAAATTGAAACCTTACTCTTTTGGCATCAATTCCAGTATCAGCGGAATCTTTGAGACCATGTCCTCTGAAGAAGCAATCTCAGGAACACGGCAAAATGCAGCAAGGACTATAACTGATAGCTGTAAATAAGCATCGAAATTATTGCCTGCACTGCCAGTATTGATTCCTTTTCCCAATCCTGGAATAAAGAAAAGAAATATACAGAATATTAGATATCCCTAATCCATAGAGATACCAGAATTTTCAATATATATATGTAACACACACATATATATGACTTGATTGAGTTAAAATTTTATTATTTACAGCAAACCAACATAAATTATAAGATCTTTCTGAAATATTGTCCTCTTTGGGAAACCAAACAGAGTTCTGGACAATTACAAGCACTGAAGAGGTAATACTCTTCAATACTATGGACAATCGACAAAATCTAGGAATGGAGGGTTATAAAAGAAAAGAATAATGCCTCCATCTTCCACAAAACCAAAAATAAAACTAAGCGCATATCTTCTTCAAAACCAAAACAAAACAAAAGGATGATACACAATACTATCTTCTTTTTTATTTTTTTTTTTCCTTAATTAAATTTCTTGGACACAAGCAGCAATTACAAAATTAATGAACCAGAAAAAGCAATTCTATTTAGTTTATTCAGTATTTATCCATATCAAAAACAAAGCATCCACTCTACTAAACCTAATGCCACTGCTTTTTAAGAAACAACATAAGCTCTCCTGTTTCCAGCATTTGGAAACCTAATGTCGACTACACATCATATTTGAAACTCTATTGCTGCCATAATGCTCACCTGCAAATTCTCAGACAACGTAGCCCAAGTGCCTAACAAAATTAGTGATCTCGATTGGGATGAGTTCTCCAGTTTCTAAAAATTTAAAGTAATCACGTAACGCATAAGGTACAGAATTCCAAGAAACTTCATAATTTCCTTACATCACCACATCTACCAACAGAACATTGTAAATATTAACGCTCGCCAGTCCTAAAATTCTATAAAGTAACAAAACTTATATAATTCGGAGTTAAATTTATATATTACTCGTTTCTGACAAATTTTTATGAATTAAACAGATAAGGAATAAAAGAGAACATTACCAGTCCTCAGGAGCCGGTCGAGAAACCGCGCACCGATTGCATCATAAACCTTACGAAGCGAAACGACGTCGTCGCTTTTGCAGAATTTGGTGACGAGGAGCAAACCAGCGAGACGCTGCTCGTCTCTCTCGCCTTGCAATAGCTTCAAGCAATCGTCTAGAGACGGAGATTGAGCTGGTTCCTGCCGTGACTGTGAGTCCTGAAGAAACATCAGAGAAAATTAAGGTAGAAGAAAATTGGAAGAAAGCCAGAAATGGAACACTCTGCTCGGTGCTTACCATCGCTGAAACAAAGCTAAGTAAGTTACAGTCAATTATTATTATTTTGGAGCGTTTTGAGTAGTTTGTACGCTTATTTACAGAGTTTGAATTTGTTTTGAGAGGCTTCGAGAGGCGGCTGTTTTCAGAATTCAGACCGTCATTGAGTACGGTTACCATGGGGCCAGGTTGCAACGTCCGCCAATGAGTCCATTATAATTGTGATTAAAATTAAAACATATATTCGGAAATCCAAATCAAAAATTGGGTTGGGTTTAATTTTTTTCGTCAGCCCAATTATATTACAGGTTGGGTGGGTCATGTTGAGTCCACTCCCATGTTGTAATGTCATAGGTCCCCGTTCTTCTATAGATGGTAATATAGCATCCTAACGGGGAACTATTACAGTAAATGGGGTGAATTTATCGTCGCCCCTTTTCTTTAACTCCCATCACCAACTATTAAATTATAACTTGGTAATTATTCTAAATTAAACATAATCCTAATGTATCAAATTCTCTACGTCTCCGACATGGTGTACACTCTCGTGTATACTATACGAAAAAAATAAAATAAATGTTGAGTTTGATCTCAACCCAAACAACCTAATCAAACCAAATCAATTTATCTCAAACTAAACCGATTAAATTTTTATTAGATCCGTTCCATTTGGTTTAACCAATTACTCAAGAGATAAATTAGATTAATTTTTTATAAACTCAAATTTTTTCTTACTTATTTTAGCTATAATCAATACAAACTAAACCACACTATTCTTAATAGTTATTGTTGATATTGGAAATTATATTTTCTGATATCATATAGTGAAAAAATTGTATATTTCTTACTTTTTTGTGGAGAAAGAAAATTTTATTGCTAAAATTGGTAAAGTCACATATGTCTTTTTTCATGAGTAGGGACTTATATATATAGCTTTCCTTTTTCTAGTAGTATTAGGAATTCTAATGAAATCAGGATTGTATCTTATAAAATCCTAATTTGCCTTGAACTGAAACTTGCAAAATAAACTTTTCTTACTCCATAACGATTTCTTATGGTTAGGCTTCTAACTGGACTCTCTCCCATGCTGACTTGATCAGTGCATACCGCAATTAGTTTAGCATCAAGAATGGCTGACCAAGGGTTTAGATTGCTTATTGCAAAGTCTGTTGATCCTATGGGCTTGAGCCCATCTTCCCAAACATCAAAGCCCTCAATTTCCAGTAAAAAAGATTTTCATTGAAAACTTTATTTCCCGAGTGACTTAGATTCCATTTGAGAGACACCCAGCCGACGAGAATATTAAGCTGAGCGCGATCTGCAATTTATCCTACCAGATGCTTATTCCCGAACACTTGACCCTCGTTCATCTTTCAAGAACAAAGACTTTTTAATAGCTGAACACGAGGCATAGTCGCAACTTTAGAAATTCAGGTGAAGCGCCAATAGCGTGAAAATATGCCCACTCTTTGCCTCGATTTTCACATTGATGATTAACATGCATTAATGCCTGTAACTGTTACTGCCTCTAGACCTTTCGTTGAGCTCCTATGTGCTTCAACATGACTGCTCCACCGTGCCTGCAAAAAGACCACGTTAGTGGATAACCTCGTGGCATCATCTTAACCATTCATCCCGTGGAGTGGATGGGGTATAAATTCGACCCTTCCTCCCATTTTTACCATTTTACTTCTCTCGCACCTTCCACAAAACTTGAAGTCCTTCACTGTTTTCTCCTGCAAATTTCCTTTCCAGTTCGTAAACAAGCTCCATTCCACCTTCGACGTTCGCTCGTTACTCTGTGGCTGACCTTCTCATTCCAGTAAGTTTTTCTTTCTTTATTCCGCCAATTTATCGTATTTTGTTCGTCAACGTGAATCTGCTATTTTATCCATAGAATTTCATGCTTGTCTCTTAGTTAGCTCCACGAATAGGTATAATTTCATCCTTTCTTTATTCCAGTAAGTTGTCTAAGGTTTAAAGCCTGACTTAACCGTCCCCTTTTTATTAAAGATCAATGCAGGGTGCACAAACCAAGCTGATCGAAGGACTCTATTTTCCCCTAACTAGCTTATAGCTTTTAGCCTTGTTGAGGTCGCTCCAACTTGGGAAAAGCTTAAAGCCGCTCTCAAAGCAGAAAAAGGACTTGCCTTAGTAATTGATCAAGGCGTACTCGCCACCGGTAAGAATGAATGCGCCACCTGCCCTTTTTCTCGAAATATTTTTTATTCGTGTTTCGTATAAGTTCTTTTATTTTTTCATATTTTTCAGGGAAAATGGCTCCAAAAAAGGGCAAAAGAAAGCTCCTGGGTTCCTTAGGATCTGTCCTATCTTCATTGGAGACCTAGGTTGGGGCTTTAGCATGGAAATAGTAAGAGTCCCCGAAAAAATCCAAACAAGGCAAAGGGGATCAAAAGAAAGAAGTCAATTAGAAAGCGAAAAGGAAAAAGGTTGACTCGGGCTCCAATAAAGATAAAAAGGAGCCTCCCAAGGACAAAGGAAAATGCCCAACAGAGGTTCCTAAAAGTACCGAGGAAAGGCTATCCAAAAAACAACACACTGAGTAGGACGATGAAATGGACGATCTCTCTTAGGTAGACATCTCGGAGGAAGAAAATAAGCTGTTTGAGCATTTGATCCCTTCTATCAACCATCTGACCTGTTCAGTAGATTTTTCCTTATCTTTACAAGCGGAGGCTGCTAGACCGATGCCGTTCTGGAAAAAGTTCATCAATAGCTTGGCAGGATAACACCTTTAATTCTTCTTTATTGTTTTATCTAGGTAGCCCTATCTAATATATTATTCGGTTGGTGCAGGCGTTCCATTACCTTAACTTGTACATTGAAAGTGCGAAAGAACATTCAAGTACCAATGTGAATCTGTATAAATTAATAGACCAGCTGACTTCGGAGGGGAACTCGTTGGAGAAAAGGTTGAAGGAGTTAGAGAAACAGGAGAAGGGCCTTGAAACTCAACTGAGCGAAGAGAAAAGGAAGTGGGCAGGGAAGCAATGCCTTTGAGGACAAAATTGCTAACCCTGAGGCTCAGGTATCTTGACTTAACTCTCAAGCAGCCGAGCTCGCTCATGTCAATAAAGATTTGAAGGATGAGATTGCTTAGACCAGAACTGAAACTGAGGAGCAATGCAATGCTTCAGCCAAAGAGGCTTTGGAACTGGCTTGCAAAAGCTTCTAAAAGAAACATAAAGACCTTGACCTGGGCTAGCTCTTTGACGATCTTAACATTCACTGACCCGTTTAGCTAAAAGCTGGGGATCCCGAAGAGACATCTATCGAAGAGCCCGCTCAAGATCCCGACCCTACTTAGGCCGATCCTGCTAAGCCTGATTAGACCGTACCTCTTCCTACGACTCTAACTTTCGGCATTATATCTTCTACGAAAGGCACTCAATAGCTTTATGACTCTTTTGAAATTTTATGTAAGATGTAAATGATTATTCTGTAAATAAAGATATTTTTTAACGAAAATTTGGATTTACTTTTATTTTTGCTTCTGCTTAATGTGATGAATGATTAACTCACCGAGATGGTATGACACTTGTCTTTAACTGAGTAAGAGTGATTCGCATCTTGAACTGAGGTCAGGTTAATGATGAGGAAAATTTTCACTGTAAAACCTAATTCAAAATTAGTACGATATTAATAATAACGTTCTGAATAAGGAATTTATTTCTTTCAATGTTTTTCGCGTAGCCTGAACTGAGGTCAGATCTTGTTACAACAATTTTTAAAATAAAGGTAGAATCTAATAATTTCTTAACAATTTATGTCAATCTGAAGTGAGATCAGACCTTTTTATGACAACTTAAAGTAATGTGACCAAGCGATCACTGCGATCTAAATTGAGATTATATCTTCTTAAACTATAATTTTTAAGGGAAATACTTCTTCAGCATTTCAACGTTCCATGGCTTCTTGACTTCTTTTTCATTCGGGTGTTTGCAGCTTATAAACTCTTGCCTTGACAATCTTGACTACCTTATATGGACCTTTCCAGTTAGCCCCTAAGGCTCTTTCTTTGAGCATATTAGTGTTTTGGGTAATCTATCGCAATACTAAATCCTCTTCTCAAAAAATTCTAGATCAAAACCTTTTGTTGTAGTATTTTACCACTATTTGTTGATAGACAGTCATCCAAATGAACACCTGATCCCGTTTGTCTTCTAACAAATTCAAATTTAATTCCATTGCCTCCTTATTCTTAAATTCATTAAAGTAATTAACTCGAAATGAGGGCACCCTTATCTCAACCGGAATCACTATTTCAAAATTGAACGCTAGCGAATAAAGTGTTTCGCCAATTGCTATTTTCGCTATCATTCGATATGGTCAAAGGACTTGAGGCAATTCATCCATCCATGCCCTTTTCTTGTCGTCAAGTCGGTTTTTTAGCATCTTTTAGATAATCTTGTTCACTACTTTCACCTGTCTATTTGTTTGGGGATGGGTGGGGGACAAAAACCTGAGGTCGATACTTAGGTTGGCACAAAATTCTTTGAATTTTGCATTATCAAACTGCTTGCTATTGTCAACTACCAATATACGTGGAATCCCGAACTGATAAATTATGCTCTCTTCCATAAAAACGGTGGTCATTTTCTTCATTATGGTGGCTAGTGGCTCCGCTTCTACGTATTTTGTAAAATAGTCAACCACCACAATTGCATATTTCATCTGAATACATCCTATTAGAAGCGGGCAAATCAAATCCAACCCCTACTGAGCAAAAGGCCACGAGTTGAGTAAGGGGGTAAACTGTTTGAGGCACTGCCTCGGGATGTCCCCATAGAGTTAACAACTCAGGCAAGATTAAGCTGTTTTCATTGTGTTGCAATACAATGTCGGCTAATAGTACCCTTGGCGTAAAATACGGTATGCCAAGGACCTGGTCCCCTGTGATTGTCACAGCTACACATTTGGACTTCCTTGACCACATAGTCCGCTTCCCATCGACACAACATAAGTAAGTCAACCCAAATCCTCACTTACATAATATCCCATTAATCACTAAGTAACGTGAGGATCTGCTTTTAACCCTTCTAACATCCTCCCTGTCCTCGGGTAGCCTTCCTTTAAGAATATACTCTCGAATAGGATCCATTTAGATCCGCACTTTACATGATGTGCTGATTTGGTTTATCTCCGCCTCCAACTTTTTCACGCTTTTCTGATGCAACACTTTCATGAGAATTGTTACAGGAAACTTTCCTTATAGGGTTAAAGCTAACTTTCCTAAAGCGTCCATTTAGTCTCATGACATTGCTTAGATAGGTGTTCATACTTTCACCCCTTACTAAAAATTTGCCAGAGACGTGGTTCATCACTAGCTATGAACCTCCCTTTACTTCGAGACTTTTCACCCCGATCGCCAAAGTTAGGCCAAGTTCTACCAATAAACCTTCAAATTCTGCTTCATTATTAGTTACCTTGAAGTCAAAGTATAAGGCATAAGCTAACTCCTCATTTCTTAATCCGATCAAGATTATGCCAACTCCTCCACCTTGAGCATTTGATGCTCCGTTTACGTACATGCGTCATAATTTTGAGTTTCCTTATTCCTTCCTCATAATCTTTGCAGCCGTGCTGTCGGATAGTTAGACACCGCTAGTTTCCATTTCTATTAAGTGAGTCTGAGCGGCTTACTTGCCCCTGCTCTACACTTCTAAATCCCTGAAGCATCGTTGATTCGCCTATCTCTCGTATTGCCATCCTTTCCAAGATTGATCTTTCTGCAATGAAATTCACTAATGTTTGGGCCTTAATAGCTTTAAGAGGTCGGTGGTCAATATCGAATTGAGTGAGTTCAATTAACCATTTGACCAGTCTTCCTAAAAGGTCCGACTTGTGTAATATCTGTCTTAGAGGTTGATCGGTGAAGACCACTATAGTGTGTGATTGGAAGTGTAGCCAGAGTTTCCACACTGCTACCATTAGTACTACGGCCAACTTCTGTAGGGGCAAGTACTTCTTTTCTGCATTTATTAACGACTTGTTCGTATAGTAAATCAGTTAGTGTGTCCTTTCATCTTCCCTGACTAGTATTGAACTTACCGCATGGTCAGTCACTACTAAATATAAGTTCAGCGTATTCCAGATTAACGGGATAACAAGGCGAGGGGAATTTACCAAATAATCTTTCAACTCTTGAAAACTGTCTTCGCACTCTTTCGTCCATCCTGTATACTTTCTCTTCTTCATAATTTGAAAAAATTGGAAAGATCTATTTTTATCTTTGGAAATGAACTTGTTCAATGCGACTAACCTCCTCGTTAAGGCCTGCACTTCCTTTAACGCATTCAGGGATTTCATATCTAGTATGATCTGAATTTTTTAAGGGTTTACCTCTATTCCCCTGCTTACTAACCGTAAATTTTAGGAAATTTCCAAAGTCGACGCTAAATGCGTATTTCTCGGGCTTCAACTTCATATTGTACCTCCTTAGCAGAAAGAACGTCTCCTTTAAATGCTAAACATGATCATTGATTCTGTGCGATTTGATAATCATGTCGTCGATATACACATTCATTCTTTTTCTGATCAAGAGCTGAAAAACCTTATTCACTAACCTCTGAAATGTCGCCTCCACATTTTTTATACCAAAAGGCATTACCTTGTAACAGTACAATTCCTGGTCGGTCAAGAATGCCGTTTTTTCTTGATCAACCTCGTGTATCCAGATTTGATTATACCCCAAGAACACGTCCATGAAGCTTAGCAATTTATGTTTGGCTGTCGAATCTACTTGCTGATTTATCCGTAGGAGTAGAAAACCGTCTTTTGGATGTGCCTTGTTCAAGTTAGTAAAGTTAATACACCTCCTTGATGAACCCTGCTATGATTAGCTTATCCACCTCCGCTTTGATCGCTTCCCTCCTTTCTTGGTTGAAAACTCTTCGCTTTTGTTTCACAAGTTTGAACGTTGGGTTTACAATAGACGATGAGAAATGATCTTAGGTCAATTCTTGGCATGTCCTTATGGTTTCAGGTGAACACATCTGCATGCTCTTTTAGGAAAGAGATCAGCCTCATTTTTTCTTCACTCAGTAGTTAAGAGCCGATTTTCGTCACCCGCTCAGGCCTCAAAGGGTCAATGGGTACTAACGTTAGTTTCTCTGTTGATTTGGGCATTGGTTGTATTTTTCGCTGCCTTATACTTCTTTCGAGTTTGTCCATCTCTTTTTGTTGCTCGGCATCCTTCTCATTCAATTCACTAATGCTTTTTGCCGATATACAATAGGACCGCTTCAATGAGGCCGCAAAACATGTTCAGTCAACCTTCTGGTCCTTACTTTTTACGCTAATTCCCTCACCTACTTAGAATTTGATCTTCAAGTAATGTATACTCTCCACCGCTCTTATTTTTCTTAAAAAGGGCCTTCCCAAGATCATGGCGTACGGCATTTTTAAGTGCATAACTTAAAATTCTATCATTGTGGTCTTCTGATACAGTCTATCCCTTATCGTCAATGGCAGCTGAACTGAATCTAACGGGAGGATGTATGAATTTGTAAATCCGTACAGAGAGGTATCTGCTGGTCCCATTTTCAGATTGTCAATCTTCAAAGAGTCCAAAGTCTCCTTGAATATTTTATTAGCTAAACTTCCTATGTTCACCAAAATCTTGTTGACTTTAGCTAAACCGATCTCCAAAGTTATAACCTAGGCGTCATCATGGGATAACTAACCCCAACTTTATCTTCGACGGTGAACATGATTAGAATTGATGCTAAACAGGGTTTTTTCTCGGCTCGAACATCTATCACATAGTGGTCCACAGGAGTGCTTAGGAATGAATATTTTGAATAATTCTTCCTTGCGTTGTTGGAATTGCCCGTCAATGTTAGTCCCCCTGAAATCACCATACTTCTATAAATTGGACTTGTTGATTCTGTTTCCCCATGCCTCGGGCTTTCTTCCACTTCAAACGTTCTTGCTCTATATTTATCCAGATAATTATTTCTTATCAGGGTTTCAACCTACTCTTTCAAATCCAAATATTGATCAGTCGTATATCCATGATCCTAATGGAAGGTACACCTTCTTTCTCTATCGCAGGCATTTGAAGCTGATCTCAAAGAACAAGACCCAAGTAGCAAACTTGAGTCCTTGATCTCTTCGTATATCATTCACAAAGGCACAGTGAGCTCCATGAACCTTCTTTTATCCTGGACAGGAGTGACTCTCTTAATCCTTTCCTCTCTTAATCCTTTCCCTTGGCAAGGACGAGAGCCCCTTTCGTTCCTCCATTTGTCTTTTGTACTTTACCGATTGAAATTCTTGATCTCGCTTCTGCTGGAACTTGTTATCATACCATGGTAGTCAAAAGTCTTCTCTCTTTGTAAAGGGCCTTGCATAAGACCAAATGCGGGCCCCTATAATTTCTCCTATCCTCAAGCTTTAATCTCTGTTCTCTGCCCCTAAACTCTTTCAATTTCTCTTTAACAGCATTCGGTCCTCAATTTTAATTTCTTCAAAAATCTCTTTCCGAGCTTGCTTGTATGTAATTACGATTCACTTATGAACAACGAACCATCCTCTATTCATCCTTAGTCCTCTCTTAATTCCTTTTAGTGCCAAGGGATGTGAGAAGGCCTCAACTTCTATAACTTCCTCATGATATCTTCTTATAAAACTTTTCAATGTCTCGTCTCTTCCTTGCTTCATCAACAACAATGAACTGGGGCTTTTCGTCATAGTCACCGCTCCTCTGAACTTACCAATGAACTACGCACAGAGCTAATCAAAACTCTTCACACTTTCTGGCCTCAAATTCTTATACCAATGTCACACTTGTCCTTCCAAGATCAGGGCAAATAGACGGCACATCTGCAACTTCTTTAGTACTTGCAACATCATCATTTCCCTGAAGAGATCAATGTACAACGTTGGGTCTGTCTTTCTCGTGTACGGTGAGATTTAAGGCATCTTAAATTTTCGAAGGAGGACTAAATCCTGTATTTCTTTCAAAAGGGGGAACTTTAGAGGGAGCTTTATTTCTCCCAACATATTTCCATCCCACTGCTTGTCTCTTTCTCTTTGGGCCTGCATTTACTCAGTAAGCTCTCGAATCCTTTCCTCTATTTCTCTCCAACTAACTACCTGGTCAGCGATGAGCGTTCCCAGATCTGGTGTTTTTTTTGCTATGACCTTACGCCCATCCTTCCTGCGCTTCTGGTTCAGGTAAGTTCACATGTCTACCGACCTTGTGCTACACTTTGGTCTTCTCTTACCGTGACTTCGCTCATCTCAATCGAGAGGCAGTCTTCGATCAGACTTTCCCGCGTCCTATAGCGGGGTTCCTTCATTGAGATCTTCAAGTATCAATTTCTTGGTTTGCACCTTTTCCTCGTCCCACCCTAGCTGCTTGCTCCCCAACTTGTGGTAGGGTGATCCTCAGCAACGATCCCTCGGGGAGGAAACTCTTTTTTCATTCTTCGAAAATCCGATCTTAGCCGGATTGCGCACACTAGGTACATCTCCCTGAATCATTCTTTTCAGGTTCTCAATTTCCCTTTCCATTGCTCCTACTTTGTCTTCCAAGGCCTTTATCTATCTGACTTTCTCCAGATGTTTTCATTCGCTTTTTTGTAGTTATCGTATGAGTCGAATCGTGTCCACTTCTACCCCATGCATCATCGTTCGCCCCTAGGACAATTACAGCGAAATCGGGGGAATGTTGTAATCCATTGAGTCTTCTTCGTGAGTTTTTTCAACTGGTGGTCTTTTAGCAACTGCTTGCTCCTTAACCACTGTCATGGCTTTCCGCTCATATGTTTCCACAGATGGCGCCAACTGTTGATATCAAAAATTATAACTTCTGATATCACACAATAAAAAAATTGTATGTTTCTTACTTCTTTGTGAGGAAAGAGAATTTATTAGTAAAATTGGTAAAGTCACATATATCTCTTTTCATGAGCAGGCCCTATATATATACACAGCTTTTCTTTTTTCTAGTAGTATTAGGAATTTTAATAAAACCCGAAATATATCTTACAGAATCCTAATATGTTTTAAATTGAAACTTCCAAACTAGACTTTTCTTACTCCGCAAGAATTTCTTTTGGTCGGGTTTCACTCAGAGTACTTTTAACCAAACTCTTTTCCAAGCCGACCTAATTAGGGCATACCGCAATTAGTTAAGTATCAAGAATGGTTGATCAAGCATTTAGACTGCTTATTATAAAGTTCATTAATCCTATGAGTTTGAGCTTATCTTCTTAAATATCAGACTATGGGGTTGAGCTCATATTTTCAAAGAGTAATTATAATAAATAACAATGTAATTTAACACTCGTGAATATATATAAAATTTTTTTTTTACGAATATATTAAAACTATTTGAATTAAAAAGTTTTCACAAATATCACTCAATGGATTCCTCTTTTAAATTATAAATTTCAAATTATATTGTGAACTACAATTTATGATATTAATATTTATTTTCGTTTGAGCTGATATATTTATCAAGGTAAGTAGAAATTAAGATAAAAATATGACTAACTTTTTGTAAAAACATTCGTACGTACTGATTAATAGATAGATTAAGAGTGAAGTTTAAACAGAACTACTTAATTACTAACTAGAAGACAAAGGGGTCCGAAATATCGGGACAAAGCGGAGCAGTGGAGCAATTAACGAGCGCTTGTTACTGTAACCGAGAGATCGCCGACGTGGGGACTGCGGAGGCGGACAATGCTCTTCGCATACACTGAATTCACACGCTAACTTCAAAACGCATACCAGGTGTAGGTGTCCATTAAATTGACATTATCCACTCATTTTTTAATACGTGGCAGTGACCCTAGATCCAAAATTGTTACTCTTATCGTTTTTAATGTTTCATCAATAACTTAACCAGCTTGCGGGCTTGCATGCATGCATCGCAAATTTGCATGTTTTGGGCTGTGTCGGGATTAAGATAAATACAATTACCACTATAATTATAATAATTATAATAATGTTCACTCTTTTCAGAAAACCAGTCTCCTGTTTCGTAAAACCAGCCGAAAGGGCTGAAAGGCCCCCTTCTCCCAGGTAGAAACTTAAGGGCTTAATAGGTATTTCATTGAAATATAAATATTCTTTCTTATCCTCACACCCACATGCAAGAACAAAAGATAAAAAGAAAATTCCATTATTTATTTTTATATATTTAGAAAATAATAATAATAATAATTATTACCGAACTCCTCTTAAATTATGATACAATTAAGATTTAAATTTCATATTTTGTGTAATGTCTATAATATTAATGGTCATTCCCTAAATTTTTGAGAAATAACAAATAAAGATATATATTAATCATAAATAAGGAATAGATTCTCAAAAAAATGCAAATTACAAATAAAAATAACGACTATGATAGGCAATTATTTGTTACAATATTTAAAATATATTCTGATTTATTATTTTACTAAAATTTATAGACTTATATGATTATAATTTTCTTTAAATAAGAATATAAATTTTTTTTTTTTAACCAAAAAAATCAGAGTATCTAAAAACAATCTCTAGAATCTAGATCACACAGAAAGCTTACTAAATTTTAAATCTCTAAGCTGATTTACTATAAAAGCAAGAAAAATAGGCTGTCAAAAAATCGTAATAACGGCTGAGAAAATCTTTGCTTCCTTATATTTTTAACTAGAGAACTTAATTACCGTTTAATTATTTAGTCAACCTCACTTAAAAACAACTAATTTAACGAACCTAAATTGTCTATAGCATACTGCAGAGCAAATCTCACACGGACGTAACGGAAAACCACCAGACACGTAAGCCCCGCGGTTTTTCGCTCCTTTTCCAGCTTCTCTAAATTCACCGCAACACCCGCGTCGTTATCAGTTTGCCCACCAACCTTATTTATACCCTCACTTGCTTTCTCTCTTTCCTCACCACCATCTCTGTATTTGATATTCTCTTTTTTGTTAAAAAAAAAAAAAAGGTAATTTGAAAAATGTACAACGAATGTGCTTCTCCGTCGCTGAAAAACAGAATCAAATCTTCTATGTGTTGTTTCGGTACGTCGTCCCATAGTAAGCTCGAAGCTCTTGACTACGAATACGACGACGTTAAGCAGCCGAGGACACCGAGATCTCCGAGGTCGCCGAGGTCGCCATACGCTTGGCTGAAATCTTCTCTATCGCAAGAGCTGGAGATGAAGGACAAGCGTCGGGGTATTTTTAGCAAGATTGGCGCGAAGAATCGCAGGCGTCCTAATTCGGGAGATTTCAGGTACGATCCGTTGAGTTACTCGCTCAATTTCGAAGACGATATGACCAGAGATAATGAGTGCCGCGTTAACTTCTCGGCACGGCTGCCGGCATCGCCGGACCGGTCGCAGGAGGCGCCGATCGTGACAAGGGAGATTCTTGCTTGTAGCTAAAAAGAAAAAAAAAATGAGCGATTGGAGTTCTGGATTATCCATTAGTGTAGGAAATGTGTGAGTATTCAGGTGTCGCACGCGATTTCAAAGGACTTCGAATGGAAGCGTTAGCAGCTAAAAAAAAAAAAAAAAAAATCGAAGCTGATAGTTTTAATAAGCTTCAAGAGAATATAATTGAAGTAAAACGGACAGGACTCTTCAATCCGAGGAAGTTTTATGTAACGTACAGAATTTAATGTTATGTAAGTTGTGAGATTAACGAGTGATTAATTAATTTTATGTTAAAATTTTGGTAAAAAATTTATGTACTCAGTTGGGTTAATTTCGAATCTTTTTTTGCTTATTTATTTCTAACTGCTGAGTGGTCTTGTTTTTGTAATTTGTATGTGCAATTAAAAATGTGTGACATTTGAGAAAGTGCAAGGCTGGACAAAGATAAGGAATAAATAAAGAAGAGTAGAGTATACTTATCTTTCTTCCTTTTTTTTTCTTAAAGCGAAGATTGAGACAGTAAGCGCCAACCACACAGTAAAAGCGTAACATGATTAATTACATGTCTTAAATTCTAATTTTTTTTTAATTTTTAATTTTATTTTAAATAACATAATATTTATCTGAGTGAATGATAAAATGTTATTAATGTAATTTTTGGAAATTTAGTAGGATGGGAAAAATTTCATGCTAATTCATATGTTAAAAATCAATTAATGGATAAGTTAAAAGAAAATATAGATGAAATGGAGATATTTTAGTTTTCAAAATGCGTTTGCTTTCTCGGTAAGAAATTAATTTCTTACTATATAATACAAGGGAAGCCGACATAGATCAATTATACAATAGGTAGCCGAACAACATTTCGGAATAAAAGGATACTTTATAATTGTTAGTTGGTTTATATATATATATATGCATTAGTTGGTTTGACTTGTGTAGTCTATTACGAGAATTTTTACTGCAAAAAAAAACTATTTTTACAACAATATATAAATCCATTTGGGCCGAGGAAACCACAGAATTGATATTGTACAAAAACTCCTTCAAATTTTCAATATTATATTATATTTCATCCGCCATTTTTAATTTATTTCGAGTTATTTACTGTATGTCTTTAATTAATTAATTAATTAATTATATGAGACTAGGTTATTCTTTACTTTACCTCATAATTTATTGATAATCTTAAAAAAAAATTTGAAAATTTGAAAAGTAATATATAATATCTCTATTAACAACAGATGATTGTTATCTTTAAAAAAAAAATGATTAAATGACGCATTTAATTTTATTGTAGTTAAAATTTTGTATGCAATAACAAAAAAAAAAACCTTATATAATAAAAAGACAAATTTAACTTTTTATATAATATACTATATATTTTAAAAAAAAAATCAATTAAATAAATTAAATACATAATTATTATTATTATTATTATTTAATTAACTCAATACGTAATATTAATTAATTAAATAATTTTATTAATTATTCTCTCCATCTGTGTAGAATTATTATTTTTAGATTATATAGTATTATTGGATATTAAAATTAAAAAGTTGAGTTGGGCTCCAGAAATTGATTGGGAATCATTGCCAAAATTTTCAGCAACCACAGCTTCTATTCTCTCCACTTTGCTTCAACTCCGAATTGGCCCTCTCGTTGTCCTTGCTATTACATTAACAATAACAAACACATCCCTTTGCTGAATATTCCCAAAATTTTCAACAACATGGAGCAATTGATTTAGCTCTAAAAGTAGCAACTATATATTGCAGCTACAACTAACAACATACATTCATCTTCTATTGTTGGCAAGCTTTCAAATTCCCAAATTCTTAAATTTATTTTAGTTTCATAAACCCCAAAATTTTCCAATCTAAATATAATTATTAAATCAAATCCAAATACAACCAAAGACAATTACTTTTGTTTAGAGAAGAAAATTCAAAGGATGATCAAACATATAACAAAAAGAGAAGAAATTCAGCACAGAAGAGAAGAGTGAGAGAGAAGAGATAAGGGAGAACAAAAGAAAGAATAGATAGAGAAAAGAGATAAAGAGACCGACAAGGAGAGGTATAAAATTGTAATATATTTTTATTTAATAATTTTGACTGTGTGTAATTATAAATTTATCCTTAAATTAATTTTTTATTTTATAAATATTTGTAAAATTTTAATTTTATCCTTGACACTGTTAAAGATAACAGTATTATATTGTTGATAGGAACACTACTGATGATCTTTTAAAAATTTAAATTATACCTAAAAATTATGAATAAATTAGAGGTAAAATTAAAAATTTAAATTATATCACCCTACATTCCAATGGATGCATGTTTTTTTGTTTGTTTTGTAATTTTCTTTTTATTCACTCGCTTACGTAAAATCTATATATAGATGTATTTCTTAATTGATAAGCAAAGTTGAGGGTAAAAGCAAATAATTAATAAAATTGTTTCTTTCACCCTTTTAAGGCAAATGGGTGTTGAAATTATGCTTTCATAATATAGAGAAAAAGGAGAAGAGTCTTCCGGTCCCTCGGTAAGAAATTTTCCATTATAAATTGATCATCAAATGAAGCTGAACCAAGCCAAGCCAAGGAAAAGAAATCAATTATTCAAGTTTTCTTAATATATAATGAAAGAGCAGGGTCATGGATAGGCATAGCAACGATACCTTTTTTGCAGATATCCGTATGTAGCTTAACCTAATGAACATGATATAAATATTTTAAAATAGGATGTAAATAAAATATAATAATAGAGTATAATACCTATATAGAATATAAATAGAATATGAATATTTTAAAATATCTTACAAATATCTGTATAAGATATTTATTTTACCGTTTTGCTTTAATTAAGTTATCACATCGAAAATTATAATGTTCATAAAAAAAGGAAGATGAATATAATAATATAGACCACTAATTTAATTAATTTATTATTATATTGTTAGGATACATTAATAATGATTTTTCTTTCGGGTTCGGATACTTTATTGATCCACTTACTTCTATTATGTTACTATTAATCACGACGGTTAGGATTTTAATTCTTATTTATAGTGACAATTATATGTTTCATGATTAAGGATATTTGAGATTTTTTGCTTATATGAGTCTTTTCAATACTTCAATGTTGAGATTAGTACAAGTTCGAATTTCATACAAATTTATATTTTTCAGTGCCTTATGCAATGAACAATATACTATTATGCCCTTTTATAATATTAATATATATTCTAATGTCCACAAAAATTCTAATTAATTTAATTAATTTATGATATACTATCTTCTCTTTTGAGGATATACAATCATATAAGTATATGTTATACTCATTTTCATTAATTTTCTCTAAACTTCTATTTGAAGATTGTATACTAAAAAACTATTTATGATCTATTAATTGTAAAATAAGTTATTTGCATATTTTTTATTTGAAATAATCTATAAATTTGCAATGTAATTAGATGAACATTTTTTTTGTGAAAATTTAAGTTTAGCTGAAAAAGTGGATGATTTGATTCAAGTAATTGACCAATTGACTTGTAATATGTATATGCAAAAAATGGAGATATTTTGACTGCATCACATCATTTAGATTTAATTCAGATCTCTAGTCTCCACTTCGATTTTTTTTATTCTTCATTTGTTAATTAGAGTTATGTGGAATCTCTTAATAATACATGGAGGAAATGATTCTAAATCTTTTGATCTTCAAGTAACTGAAGAGAAGAAAGAGATGCTTTTCTTGTTCTCCAATATTGCTGTTTGGTTGTAGTTTCATGAAAAAAAAATGTACACTCAAAAACAAATTGACGCGTTGTCTAAAGTTTTCAACGCATTGCTACTTTTAAATAAATAAGTTATCTTACCATATTTTTTGTTATTTTGATTAATTTTATTATAGTCGGAGAGATGGTGATGGTTGTTATCACATTTGTATGACTAATTTTAATATTCTATCATAAAACAATAATAAAATAATTATAAGTATGGACTAAATAATAAGATTATTTTTATTTTAATTTAATTTATTAGCATGATATACTAATTTGTAAAACATTAAAAAATAAATTACAAATTTAAATTTTTTTTTACAATTTATTGGATATATATATTTTGCAAATATCTGTCAAAATATAAATATCTACGAATATCTATTTAGGAGAATATAGATATTATATAAAATATTATAGAAGATATAGATATGAAATTTTTTTATAAAATATGCATATAAATATTAAGTTATCTGTTCCATAACCTACCCATTACCATCCTTGTCACAAGTTATGTAATTTTGTCTCCTTTTTTATAAATTAGCTAGAATTGTATCTTAATCCGGAAGGATGATTGCGTGAAAGAAAAATTTAGGCAAGGCGGTGTGATTAATTAAGTGGCTATAATGAAGCCAATAATTAATGTAATCAATAATTACGAGCATGCATCAGAAATGACAGATTTTATAAACTTGCCAGGTTGGTCGCGCTAAGTACATGACCATTGACAAATGTCTTTTTGTGGTTAATTAGTTTAATTAATTTGGGATAATAACACCTGCATCCCTATTCCTTAAAAAAAAAAATTTTTTGATCTTTTTACAAATAAATCCCTTAATTTGTCATTGAAAATGATTATAATACCCTTTAGTGTTAATTAGGTCACGAATACGATGAGCAGAAGACAATATTGTTAAGTATGATATGGTATTTAAATAGGAAGTCCTGACAGGGGACTTAATTATTATAAATTGATAAATTATGTGCTTATTTATTAAATTATAAAGAATTATGGACTCCAAAACTTTATTTAACCAATTGAGTTTTGGTTAGGTTAATTGGCATTAAGCAACGACAGCAATAGTCGGATCAGCTGCACCAGATCAGACAACCACTGCTACCCATTAGCGCAGGTGCGTGCGCAAGTTTTGAGGCTAAAATCAGCAATTACTTGCATCCCACGAAGAAGAATCTGTCTCGACTCTGGGAGTGAAATAAAAGCATGCCCGCAACTTTATCTTGGACTTGGACTTTATAATAATTTCCTTAACCTCCGGAAAAAATTCTCTATTACATTAAAAAAATTTTAATAGAGCTATTTTTTAATTTAATATCAAGGACGAATTTTCGTGAACCAAACATTGGATAATTAATGGTAAAGAAAGGGGTGGAATGCTATCCGATTATTATATTATACCGAATATATTTTATATTATGTTAATGCAAAAACACAGTGAAGAGACAAGATTGTGCGTAAGTCATAACTAACTAGAATATCCGAAAAGCTAAACAGCCGTTCGTACCATTTAACTGTCAATGAAGAGGTGCCACGTAAGCCACAGCTGCTCTTCATTGGCCGGCTAATGCACTCTTCTTTTCAATGACAACCCAATTACGAAAAAGCGTACCACGAAAATAAAATCCCAAAATAATGAAATCATACTACGTGTCATATTACGATTCGACTGTTTCTTTTGCTTTACATTTTGTTAGTCACTTTCCAGATGGCACGCTTATATAAATAAGCCTACGATTCTTCGACTCTGAGGCACGCGCGCCTGTATTTTTATTTTATTTTTCTGTTGGGTTGATTCAGTTCTCTACAGCGAAATGGCAAATCCAGAAGAGAAATTATCATCCGCCGAAGTCAGCGAAACGTCGCCGTTAAACGATGAAGATTACGTTGAAGACTGCGAGGAGGAGGCGGCCAACTTCTGTGGTTGTTGCGGGTGTTTCAAGGGATTGTGCTTGAGGTGGCGACGTGGCAGATATTTGCTTCATCAGCCACAAGATAAGGAGAGTAGAGAAAGTTGGCTGAAGAAAAGAGTGAAGAAACTGAAGGAGATATCAGAGGTAATGGCGGGACCAAAATGGAAAACATTAATTCGAAGATTTAGCGTTCAGAAGAAAAGATCTTCCAAAATGCAGTTTCAGTACGATCCCGAAAGTTATAAGCTGAATTTTGATGACGGGATTAACAGGGAAATGGACGGTCGTGATTTCTCGGCTGGATTTGTTCGGGATCCGGCGGGGTTCTGAGAATTTCTTATTGAGAATTTTTTTTTTTTTTTAATAATTTTTGTTTGGTTGTTGTGTCATTGACTGTTTATATTGTTTAATTTGTTTACATGTATATCATTCCTTACTGGGAATACAACAAATTTAGTAGTAAAGGAAAGGTAAATTACCGTCTTCTGGAATTCCAGTGAGTTAAATCACTGAGATGTATTTTTTTTATTATTAGATGTGATCGGAAAACAAACTTTTGGATTATTCTTGTAGTTTTCTAAGGGAATATTGTATTGCAACTAGAAGGAAGAAGAGCGAAGGTTGAATTAAATAATTTGAAATATTGTTGAAAGGAAAATAAGAGGTGAAGGAGAGGAGTTTTCTCTTTCTCTTTCTCTTTTTCGCATGATGTGCAGGAATTGATTCAGTCAACGCCCGCAGTAGCGTTGTGTTGAGCCCTCAAATAGTCAAATTGCACAAATATTTGATTTTTGATTCTATTCTATCCACCAAATGCCATTTGTGTTTTTGCATGTGTTTGCTCCACTGCGAAGAGTGTTTTTTCATACATTTTTATCCACCTCGACCCCAGCGGTTTTTAATTTCATTATGTATATATTCAAATACGGTGGCACTAAGAGGAGAAATGTGTTTAATAATTATTATATTATCAGTAATCTCTCGAATCTTGAAACGTTTTTCCAATCAACAATTGATTTTATCCAAATAGGTAAACCAAGAAAAGTACTCCCCTATGAATATCTAGACCTTCGCGAGCTTTTGTAACTTTTCTTTTTATAAGAATTAAGATCATAGATTGTAGATGAAACAATATATATATACAGCAATTTTATGTCTGTTATTATTATTATTGTTAAATTATTTGTTACAATTTTTTAACTCTGTTGTTAAAATTTTTTCTATTATCCTTCAATTTGCCATTAAAAATTCAAATATAATAATGCATAAATGAAAAAGAGTTTAAAAATATAACCAAAAACCTCGTAAAATTGTAGACGCCAAACTTTGTTGCAAATAATAACACAAATTGAAGGCAGTCCACAAAGAACTTGAAGAATGAAGATGATGAAAAGTAGAGGTAAACTAAAAATAAGCATTAAACGCGAATCTGTTACCAAATTTTAGATTCTCATACCACCACAAATATATTCTATATTTATAATACCCAGAGAAAAGGCTATAATAACAATAAAATAATAATAAATAATAATAATAATAATAATAACAATAATCACTAGTAAGGAATTAAACAAAAGATTTATTACTCACTGTACGCCCACAACCCACCCCAGCTGAGTCACTATTCTTATTATTATTCACAGATATGAAAAGCGAGGGGGAAAAAAAAAAAAAACAAAATTATAAATCCACCAATATGTGTGAATTGGATATATAATTCAGTTACAGTCATATATAATTTCCTAAATACTAATGATATTGCATTTCATACATACATAGTCACCATTTGCTTGCTTGCTTGCTTGCTAGCCTTTTAATCATACCTGCAAAATGGTTTGAACTTGGGTTCATCACAACCTCATCTTGTTTTCCCTTGTACCCCCAGCGCGCTTTGTACCAAGTATATATGTTGAATTTATCAAAGAGATTTGTTGTAGTTTGTTTTACATAATCTTTTACATGAAACGATCACCGCCGCTGTTTTCACCTGCATTACTTCTTTTTGGATTAAGGTTGGTGCAAAGCTCTGTAACTTTAAGTAGAGGAGAAAATCAGTTTATTTGAAATACCTTTTGCGTTTGCTCTTCAAAACTGTAGAAGTTGAAGGATTACTGTGCCAATTCCTCTTCCTTTGATTGATGAACCAGTTATTTATCTGTTTTAATTGCAATCCTGTTTCCTGCACCAATCTTGCCTTATCTTCCTCCTACAGAAATGAAAGATTTGATGAGTGAAAAGGAGAGCCACACGCTGCTTTTGACTTGTACAAATAATTTAACTAATAAGCAGCTTAGAACTAGATAGTTACCGTAGGGTATGGCCACTTGGAATGTGATTGCCACCAAGCTTTCAGAACAGAGGTGGTGTCACCAGGAAGTTTTCCTGCTCTTCTCTTGCGCAGAATTTCCTCTCTTATGTCCACAATCTTCTCCTTATAACCCTATCAGCAAAAGCAAGAGATGCCATTAAATGTCTAACGACTCCACAATGACGTTTGATAATTCTGATTCATTACCTGTTTCAGTTCATGTTTCAACTCTTGCCTCACTCGCTCCATCAAGGACCTCTCACTCTCTGTTGGGATGAGAGGACCAAATCCCATGCTGTCTGGTCCATCCAAACTTCCGTCAAAGAGGTTGGCATCGCTATCCACTTGATCTTCATCATCATCAGACATTGTTGCACCTGTACCTTCTCCTGGAGAAACTCCTGTACCATGATAATATTGTAGCTTCAGCATGCATAATTATGTATTTTGTATAATTAATTATCCATTTTTCACAAATCAAAACATTAACTTGGAGTAGAAAGACAAATTTTCAGATCTCTACTATTATCTTCTTTGATTATGAGCTAGGCCGACAGTTAACACTGTGAATTGATTGCCAATAATTTCGTGTCTCATCCCACCTCCTGAAACTATAGTTCAGAGCCCTTGATTTTTTGTTGTAGAAGGCAAAATTAGTTTGTTCCTGGTTGATGTGAACGTGAATTCGCTTCTCATTTCAATTACCGCTTCATACAAATCAAATCGTTGCTATTATATCTGTACTAGATTTTGGCAAACTCGTAATAGCAGTAAGTTTTCTTCAATAATCTGATAGTAATTACCAGTTCCAAAAACAACTCAGCAAGTTGCAGAAGGTTTCTAAAATCCAGCTAGCATGAAATATTGAAATTATAATGATGTTGTATCCAAGAGGTACCTGTCAAGCTTTGCAGGGATTGCTCAATCTCCCAGCAGGCCATCACTGCTTCCATCGCATGGACCCGTACATGCTGTTGCAGTTGTTCTTTAAATGAACAAAGCAGCAAAACGTAATGTGTCTGCATTAATTATCAGGAACAGGAAATATAAGAATTTTGAATCTATCATTAAAGCAGCTTATTTTAAGTCGTCGATTCTGAAATATCATTAAGCATTTCTAAATCAAACATCAGAATATCTGAAATATCCAGAGAAGGAAACCGTTCCTGCACAAAGTTATATGCTTTTCCATCATTGTGAAATCATCATATTTGATTGAAAACCAACAATTTGAACAAACACTCCTATTTCCAATTGCCATATTTTTCAGAAAATTAATGTTGGGCCATAGTACCAAAAGTGGATACTTTTGCAATGAGACAAGCATGACAAAGAAATGCTAGAACAGGAAACACAAATGAAGAAAGCGGAGCCAAACAATATGTTCGATAAGATATAGTGAATCATAAATATTCATGCTTTGTGCATATATTCAATCGAATTGGCAGCATAATCTTTCTATTGGAACTATACTTGAATAAATAATATAATCAAGCATAAATCTAGCTATTTCTGCAGCCCTTTGTCATTCCGCATGTCATATTTTTACCATTATAAGCTAGGCATGAAAGAAACTAGACTGACAATCCTGCATTGAATTTGTTGGCTCCCCCATAAATCTCATCTATTGAACTTAAACTCCCAATTCCCCTTATCTAAGCATTTCTACCGAACAAAATTAAATTAGACATCAACTTGAACCAATCACCCGAATTATTGATCAGAATATCGCTGATAAAATCTTGGCTCTTTCTTTGTTGTATGCTACATTTACACCAAAACCAAGAGCTGTCATGAACTTTCCTAAAGATTTATTGAAGTTACTATTGAACTTTGATTTGTTGTTAATAAAGATAAATGGTTCAATTCTTACTCCTTTCTCATGGTTGAGAAGTGAGTCTATTGCTTTTATAAGGTATTAAATGAACAAAAAAGTATGTGTCCATCATACATGCTGTTTTCTCCTCTGTTTAATTTTATGGCTTGCTAACCAATTGGTATTCAAAGCTAACTCGACATCATATTAGCCAGGTTCATGCACCAAATCAACTGTCAGTCAATATCTTTTCATTTGCAATAAGAGGAAATGTTCTCTGACTTGAAGCATCATCCATTAAATTCTTTATATTACCACTACAATTACAAGTTCTCATGTCTCAGCATAACCTCCTTTTGTGCAAGCATATAAATCCAACCGCCCATTTCAAATTTTCCCATCTCCCCCACATATTCCCCTACCTATTTTACTTCAAATTTACACTACAAGCAAAGATGTAAAATTTCCCATTCTCATTTCTACACCACCAGTTAGCTAATCTCCAAAACATCTGATGGTAAATCACAGCCGTCCAATTACCAGAAATACATACCCGCTCCTCACTCATGTAATTTAAACTCAACAGTTAAAAAAATCATCACCAAAAACGAAGTAAAAAAAATGCAAAAAAAATCTCTGTACGTAGAGCCTAGAATTGGGCAAGCACAAGCTGCAGCAATAAATTCAGCTGCAGTTCAATAAACAATAATGATGAATTTAAAATTCAAATTTTCCAATAAGACAAACGAACGGACAAGCAAGCAAACAAAAATGGAAAGGAAAATAAATAATCGAAGAAGAAGAAAGCAAGCATACCATGAACTGATCGAGCTCTTTGTCATCAGTAACCAAACCCTGACCAGCACCTAAAGTCGAGTACTTAGCCACGACGTGCTGCGACTGAGCAAGCTGAGCGTCAATCCTCGGCAGCTGATCCACCGGCGTCGCGATCCTCAAACACGCCACGTGTGCCGACAGTAACTGCTCGTACAACGGATGCGATAATATTTCCGCCTTGAACTTCGCATTTTGCCAGTTCACCACTCCGTCGCCGCCGCCAACGCCACTCTCAACCACCACGCCTTCGCTCTTGTTATTATTATTATTATTGTTATTATTATTATTCATGTTCTCGCTGTTGCTATTTTTCAAATCAGCAGATTCAACAGCAGCGATGATCGAGTCATTCGTCGGTGTGACGTCGTCGATGACGTCACTGTGGTTGCGATGCAGAAGTGACGAAGAGGTGCGCGAAAGCCATTGATTAGGTGTTTGTGAAGCGTCGGATTCAGAAGTAGTATTATTATTAGCCGCGTTGTTATTATTATTGTTCGCCGTGGTGCGAAGGTTAAGGAAGTTCGTGTCCGTGAAGTGTGAAGGCTGTTGTTGCGGCGGTTGCTGTTGTTGTGCTCGAAGAAGCGCCGTGTTCAGCCAATTAGGCGGCGCTGTGGTTTCGGCGATGCTTTGTTGTGGTTGTTGCTGGTCGGTGAAGTGATGAAGGGGAAGGTCTTGAGAAAGATGATTGTGATGAAACGCCATGTGCTCCTATATAGATATATGTGTGTATGTAATTATCCCTATATCTATCTATATATCTATGTATTTATGCGCGTTGAGAGAGAAAGGAAAATAGAAATACAGCGATTACGAGTTCATGATAGATAGATAGATAAGGAGAAGAGAAGAGAAGGAAGAACGACGATGAACACAAAAATTTGTTTTGTTTTACAGTCGATGGAAAAAAAAAATTCTGGTGAGAGAAAAAAGAGTGAAAGCTTTGTCTCTGCAGAGAGATACAACAAGAGAGAGATGGATTACTATAAACGTACAAAGGGCAATTGAAAAGGAGAAATTTGAGAGAGAAACAGGTAAGGAGTGGTTTTTGTTTTGTGTAGAAGAAAACTACCGACTATGCAAGGCAATAATAATAAATAATAATATGATATAATGTTGTACTGAACATTAAAACATTATAATATAATATTCTAATTTCTTTTTAATATAATATATTATTTTATTTGCGTGGACAATTTATGAGTCTTCGTTCGGTTGATGCGAGGATGATTGAGTGTAATCGGACGGTTGAGGATTGTCATCGTCGCAAACACTGTTGGTTTAATAGTAATGTTAGTTGGAAAATGGAGCGCGTGGGAAACGCGCAGGTTGACAATCAGGGAAGCGTATGAGTGGGGCTGGAGTGGAGGTGACAAGGTGCAGGTTGCCGTACTAAGGAAACAGCAGTTATCTCAAACTGTGATAACAGTCCTATATCTGCGCGTGGGTTTACTGTGTTTCTCGATTTGGAAACCAGAAACTCTCGGACAGGACGAAGAACATTAGACCTAATGATAAAACCTATCGATTTTCTTGCTTTTACCAAACAAGTACAATTACTCAATAATTTCCACGGTAGTGTATTATTATTATTATTATTATTATTATTATTATTATTATTATTATTACGTTGGCTGGCAATTGGCATTATAGTTTTTGTTTATAATTTGTTTATACTTCAATTAAAATTATTCATTCAATTATTTTCCTTTATTTCTTTCTTTTTTTAAAAAATAACGCAGCTTATAAATTTAGGTAATATAAGTAACGATTTTATTAGAAATAAACATATCTATTATTGGTAAGCATATATGATATATCTTCTAACGTTTTTTAGTTTTTGTTCCTATAATTCTCCGAAAATTTGTAGAAAAATTATAAATTATAAAAAAATTAGAATATCTATCACGTGCCTTAGAAGATATAGGATACACACACACATATATCAAAGTATGACCGCAAGGAAGATTTAAAACAAGGTCAAAACTTCTGATAATTAAAAGTGGAGAATTAGTTACACGTGTCGTTAAAAGGAATGAGAAGCATCAAATTTAAGAACTCGTACCCTGCATGTTAGCTGTGAGTACCTTGAACAACAGTACACAAATTTTGTCTAGAAAAAGACTGTATAATCTTAATCTATTGACGTAGTTACTAGTATCCTAAAAGCTTGGAGCGTGCTTTCCACGTCACTAAACATTGCGTGACAATTTTGCAGTTTAAAAAAAGTCCAACGTCAAGACAAATGATCTCGATCGATCTGATAAGAGAAATTAAAGAAAAAGGAAAAACGGATACCGGGTAAGGATCAGTAAACAATCATAAGAAGAGATATAAATTTATTAAAAAGAAAAACATGGCGATAAAGAAGGAGATAAAAAAATAAAATAAAATAGTAGGGGACCATAAATTACGTCGCTCCTCTCTGCGCCACTCGCGGGACAACGACACTTTGACACGCGTCCAAACCTCGTCGCTTGGACCACTAGTGGACCCTAGACCTCAAGCACGCGCCGGAGATAAGAGTATCAGGGCCGTCCACGTGGATTGCGAGAACGGGGAGTAGGCCCCGCTGAGAATTTTGACTTGCCTGACAGCCGCCGGCTAAATCAATGCGACTGTAGCTGGTCCCGTGGAAATATGTGGGGCCCATTTAATGAGAAATGAAAGAAAATTTGTGTGTGGGGCCCAGTTTAAGGAAGTGGGATCCACTTTGGAGAGAGTACTGTTTGGGATTTATGGCAAACTGTCCACCTATAGGGCCAAATGGTCCCCTACCTACCTGCTTTTTTTTATTTTCCATTTTTCTAATATTTTTAATATTTTAGAAAAATATAAGACCTGCCGTCAGGCAAACGGCAGAGACACATAAGAGAAACGGGCTTACGTAATTTCTTAGGAAGTGTCTGATTCCGTGTCTTTCTTAGGCTTTTTTTTTTTTTTTTGGAGCGAAAATTATTTTCACTTTTGCGGTCCGTGATACATTGATTGGTTTTACTTTACTTCTCCTTTTATAATAACTCTTAATAATAATTTTGCTACTTATTTGTCTCCATGTTTTTGAATTTGCTTACATTTGACCTTTTCCATTTGATTTAACTAATTAAGTCATTGTTTGACTTACAATTAACATAAATTAGCATCCAATTTAAAGATTTTTTTTATTATAATTTAATTTAATTTAATTTAATTTTAATCATTGTGTGCAAACTTGGCGCATGCGTGTGTGTGACTTAACTGAATTTTTATAGGTCAAACATTTAAACAAATGTACAGAAACAGAAACATTTTGAAAGAATATTATTGTGAATGGTTTGGTTGGGTATCATAGGTCTAGCTAGAGAAATAATAAATAAGTTTACACTTTAATAGTTGGCGACAAACGAGTTCTTGAAAATATTTTTGCCAAAAATCTATTTGTTAAAATATTATTCATTATTACTTAAAAATTCATGAACCCAATCTATCAATATGTTCAAAATTATACCAAAGTTTGAAAATAATGGTGATTTAGAAGGAAATTCTTACATATAGAATATTGATTCTATAAAGGTGTCAAGACATCTAATAATATTATTCTGAAGCGATGAAAAAATTAGGTATATTCCATGTCACATTGATCCAATGTTGAGACAATGACAGTGTGGATATCGAGAAATATGACCTCTCCAAATTATCGCACCACATGTCATTATCATAAACTAAACCCACAATCACAATATCTTTCCCTGCAAACATCATTAATATATCCTTCCCAAACAATTTCATTAGTTTTGATTCTGATTTTCTTTTCCCTTTTCTTGATGATTATAAAAAGAAAAAGAAAAATGACTTTGTAACTTACAAATCAAAAATGTTTTCTGGCAACAAAATTGAAAGGTGAAATGAATAAATTGTTCGCATTGCAAAATGCTAACCCTTTTTCTTTAATTTGTTTTCTTCGCGAGGTTCGATGAGACGGCTGAGGAAAGTGGAAAACCTAAACAAAAAATGTGGTCTGGTCCCCCTCCTAGTGGTGAATGAACAGAAGTTACAAAAAACAGTAGAAGGTGTAGGTGGACAAAATCTTTTTGATTCATCGGGATTAGAAGTTAAACGTCTCTTGTCAATTCTTCGGTCTTTCGAAATTCTCAATCTCAACCTCTCCCTCTCTATCCACCCCATGCGCGTTACGGTGTCTGATCAATTTGCAGGTAATTTTCTTCTCTTTTTTTTTTTTAAACAAAAGTTCTTTATTTTTAATTTAATTTTTATTCATTTATTCCAATTTTATAGAGCATACACAGAAAAAAAAAAAAAAAAAAAGTCAATCACGTGCTTACGGGACAATAATTAATTACGTATTATATACGGAATAAAAATAAATTAAAATATGACCAAATATCCGATCCAATAGAAACACAAAACAAAATGAAATACGGGCGGAATAATATATAAAATGAAATGTAAATCATATTTTAGTACTATAAATTTAGACATTAAATTGATAACTATGATTGTTTCCTTTATAAAATCTTTCGGGCCATAAAATGTTTAAAACGTGTTTAGATTCTTGATGAGAGTTGCTTTCTTAATTAATTGAGTTTAGTGTTTCTAATAAATATAGCTTTATTGCTTCAGGTTTAGGATTTTACCTTCAAACAAAAAAACGAAAGCACATATCAGATAATCTACTTAAAAATCTACGCTGCCGGAGCGAGTGTATTGCACGAGATAAGAAAAGCGAGTACTGAATAATTCTTCTTGTACAAATGTATCCAAACAGTTAATGAATGGTTAAATAATCGACACGTGTGCATCCTAAAACCTGGAAAACAAAAGCCCGGTTAGAGCCCGGTTCAAGTTTTCGTGGGGTATCCGCCATTCTTTCCCTTTTATTAATTTTTATTTTTATCCTAAACGTGTAATACGCGGGGCTGTCGCCGTCGACCAATGAGATATCGCCATTAAATTGCCTTTCAAAAGCGGGTGGGTCGAGTTGGGGCCCACGCGTTTTACACGAAGCAACGCTATCAACCGCAATGGTGTGCTAATCCCATAGCTGCATACAGTCGTACGCTTCTTCTTTTTGTAACCCACCAATTAATAATTAAAATATAATTAATTTACTTAATCACATTAATTAGTGTGTCTTAAGTTGATTAGTAGGGTTGAATAATAATATAATTAATGTGTGTGGTACGTCGAACTTAATTTTAATTTAATTGGGTTTATGTTATGGACCCACTTGTCTGATTTAAAAAACAAAAATTAAATAATATGATTTTATGGGAGAGGAGAAGTCATAGGTAAGGTTTTGTTTGTGTCTTTGTCTTTGTCTTTGTCTTTTAGGTAGCAAACTGATAAGTATAATATATTATATTATTATTGATATTAATAATAACATTTTTACAAATGGGGATTTGGAATGGAGGGACATTTGCTTGCTTCGCAAAAGTTGTTCTCCTTTGTAGAAGCATTCCACTCATGTAAAGCCATGATCATGATCATCATCATCATGATCATGACCATCCTATTCTTTTCAAGAAAATTATGTGCCAACTTATGTTGCGCATACCTGGTACTACATATAAATCTTTGTAAACCCAAAAGCAAAAAAGAAAAAAATAATTATACAGAAAATGACCTTTTATAAGCTTGACAAGTAAGTATTGCGTTTGGTGTTATCTCAATTTAAAATAGTTCTCATTGTACTAGCACCCGTTTGAGATTACTATTGAAAGTTTTAAATGTGATTTTCAACTTTTTCTCGTAATACTTACTTTTACATCCTTAATATTATAAAATTTATCAACTAATTGTAGATTATATATAAATAAATATATATATATATATATTCTATCAAGGAAAAAGGTGTTTGATTTTTGTTTAAAAAATTATAGCATGAGTCCAATGTTTATTGAAATTACCATGGGATTTATACTCCCAATTAGCAATTAATTGGAAGGCTTGATCCTTAAAGGATAAGGACATATTATAAATATGAATCTAGCACAAGTGCTACACAAATAATACAAAACATTCTTTTTATTTTGATGGATTTCTTTATTTAAGGAGGTTTTAATTCTATTAATAATCTAAGACTAAGACTAATCGATTCCAGTCAATAATAATAATACTATATATTTTTTCAAAATGTATGTACAGTAAGCATGGGTCATGCATTTGATAAATGTTGGTAATTTTCAAACGAGTTAGCTGGCTGCTTTTGTGTATAAAATTAATATAATGTTAAAAAGGTATAATCGGAATCTTCCTGTAGAAAATGCTTTGCTATATAACAAAAACAAATACAGCACATTTTGGAAAAATGAAAAAAGCTATCAATTATTCTTCAAATAATAGTTAGTTTTAAGTGTTTATGTTGCTTGCCAATACAAGTAAACAAATTTTAAACTATTTAAAAAGTCTTCCTAGAACATGTTATCATCCAACCGTTCAATAAATCATAATCATATATTTAATTTTCATTTATTTATCTTTATTATATTCGTAATTGATTTACATTTTTTGTATAATTTTTTCAATAATCTAACAATATTTTTAGCAATATAAAAAAGTTAAAGAATAAATTATAATATAAATGTGTAATGAAAGGGTTGAAGATTATACTAAAAAAGGAAAAAAAAAAAAACACAAAATAAGACGGTGTATTATACATACGATAACATGCAACCTAAGTGCTTGGTGTAAATGGGGTGCGTGGGAGCAAAACAAGGTTACATACTTACATTTCTAAGTCTGACAACAAAATCTATAATAGAGATCTCGTCAACAAACATACACGCACACACTCTCTCTCTCTCTCGATATAGTACTAGGATTTCTATTTATTAGGCAATTGGAGAGTTTTGAATATGGTCGGAGAATAGAAGTAGCTACAAGTTTGAAATCAAAACCACCCATTGACATAATTGTAGTTAGAAATTGACACAAGTGACTCCAATGTTCAACATTATTACTTTGGAAATTTATATTTAAAGTGCATGCTACCTGAAAATTGAAGAATTAAGTAAGCAGCTGGGTGTGAATGTGATATCGGAGGCTTAAACGAGCTTGACTAGACCTTACATTTCAAGGCAATGAAGCCTAATAAGACTAGGCAAAGTATGGATTTTTCTGTTCACAGTTTTAATGGGCAAACAGTGTTATGACAGAAGAAGAAACAAACAGTAGGGATGACGAATTTTTTTTTTTTTTTCTGTTTACACCAAATTTACTTGGAACTTTCAGCTGTCAAAAAACCCCCTGAGCTGATGTTGCTATGCTAGGGCATAGTAATAGTATTATATTAGTCATAGTCATAGAGACACGCAGATAGATGGAACTGTCTTTAACTCTGTTACGCGTGAAAATTGGATCTGACCCACAAACGATGTCGATGTGATTCTCCTTATCCAATAATGATGAAACGTTTATGTTTCTTATTGAAGACCTTTAATTTGTACCGGTTCGATGCACTCTTTTTCAATGCGCACTTGTCGTTCGGTGAAATGCTCGTGGCAAACAAAGAGAAAAATGGTATCACCTTGGGACAATCATGGAGGGAATTTTGGTTAAAAGTTTTGTTCCATAAATTGTTTGTATTATACAAGGATGTGCATTTGCAGTTGGTTTTTTATTATTTATTTTCCTTCTCACCGATGCTTTTATTTATGGGTTGCAATCAAAATCATGAGGAGTTTGATTAGATCAAGTGACAAGATTTTAGATTAAAAGCATCATCAGTTCAATTCATCATCATTTCGGTTTATGTTATGGTACATTTCCTTTTATTGTAATGCCAATCCTCTCTGTTTTGATTACCTAATTTTTTTTTTAATAAATTCAAAATTATAATAAAATAGTAAATCAGAGATTATAATGAAATTTTTATATGTAAGTAGAGAATTATAAGAAAAAAGAAAGAGCCTATAATGGAAGAGATAGTACAGTCCTCCTCTGATGATCTCTTCTTGATTTCGTACATGTTTCTGATTGGATGTGATTTGCGATTACTGTAGAGAAAAAAACTTTGATGATGAGTTTTACTAGATTACCCATATATCACAATGTCGGTTTCTGCCTAACCCTAAAGCTAGGTTAGCTTTCAATCTTCAAATCATGGACCACAAGAGCACTTGAAAGCAAACACATTTTGCCCATGGACCACTTTCACCATATTGCTTGCCACTTGCCATTTTCCATTTCTTCCCAAAAAAAGGAAAACCCATTATGTAAATAAGTGGTATTAATGCTGTAGACAGAGACTCTGCATAGTTAGCTCCCCCAATAATTTCATTTTTTTTCTTGTTAGTTGTGAGCAAAGAAATGAAACTTTCCAGGGTTTGGCAGCGTGAAAGATGAAAACTCTTGCTGGTTGGCGCTGCTGGAAAACCGAACATGCTGTAGAGTAGTAGTTGCTATGATATATGAGGAGAAAAAGGAATCAAAAGACACCAATTAGTGTACATGATTTGATGATGTTTTTTTACTATTTGTACTTATGTGATGTCACACCCATTTGCTTACTTGAAGAAACTGAATACTCAATCAGACAATTGCTGTACATGAGATGAGATAGCATAAATGTGTATGTGTGTATGTATATTTCCTGTTGTATGATGTTGATGGTTCACACACATGGAAAAGAGAGAAGAGAGAGATCTTTGTCAATCAGAGTCAAGGAACAATGATATTGTAGCATGAAAAAACTTGAGGGCATGTGAAAAGATGGTAGACAATTTTGTTACAAGCATGAAGATTGAAAGACTTGAGACATTGGGGAAGTTTTGTGCATAATCTTTTGAATAGGAGACTGTGAAGGAATAATGGCATCCCTGTGGCATGAAGAGATGAAGTTAAAGAGGAACTGGGTGAAGTTTTGAGAATAATTAGGCTACTCAAGAGATGAAGGAATATACAAATGGCTGTGCAGGAAAATGATGAATTTTGAGACTCACTTTTTTTCGTGTAAAACTTGTATTTGACATTGGGATCATAGCGTTGGGAATTTTGAACTACGATATTTGACTAGTAGACAGTTACATGGATTTATGCATGATTGTGAAAGGACACAAGCATGTTTTAAACAATGGAGAAGGCATACAGTCATGAGACTGAGAGTACATAAAAAAAAATTAAAGATGAATGTCTCAATTTTGTCAATGATGGTAAATATAAACCCACAAGGGGCTTTGTCTGTATCATCATTATGTGATTTGTTAACGATCATGCTGTGGGCGCTTCCACGATTTCTAGCATTCAAAAATCTATGGACGCTTTTTTATGAATGAGAGTTGATCTCTAATAAATTTGAGGGTTCAATTAGATAGATAGAGACACATGTACTGTCCTATAACAAAAGACCAAGTTTTAACATCTTTTTGATTACTGATGTTGGTAATTCAATACTGTTTAACTTGCAGAAAATCATCATTCTTGATAAAAAGGAGGAGGAGAAGAAGAAGAAGAAGAAGAAGAAGAAGAGCATTATCATGCTCTAAATATTTGCATAGAATGTCATAAACTTTCGAGCTGCAGTTACATAGTTCCAATGTTCCTAAATTTTATAGGTCACCCATTTCATTTTCGTTTTCATTTTCTAGAGAATCCATTTTTCATCTCCCTAGCCAGTAACTTGTTTCTGACCCCAATTCGAACTACCATTAACCCCACCACGAGGGTGACTTCTCCTTTGTCACTAAGTAGCAATCATATATAACCGCCAAACAAAAGAAAAGTAACTATCCATATATAAAAATTTGGAAACAAATTAAAGAACAACAATCAATTCTTGTATACTGCTAAATATTAAGATGCAAATACTCTCATCATTCTAGAGTAGTAGCAAACTCATCTCCCAGTAGCTAAAGAGTTTGAATCCTATTTATCTCTCAGAAGATTAATAGTGTTGATATAAACTTTCGGTAGCATCCTACTTAATATTGTCGGTATTCAACCAAAAGAAAAAAAAAATGAAGAAAGTATTATCATCACTGCGGTGCTGTCTGCTGAAAATAGCTTGATATTCACATTAGGAATGATGATGACCTATCATCCTAAATGAAACTCCCAGCTGTCATCGGCATCTATGGTGACTTGCACACATATCCAAAGCAAAGTCACAATATTTTAAACATGCTGACATTACAAACATCAGAAAATTGAAATATGTAGGGATATAAGGTAACAGCATCAAGGAGTTGTCCTTCTGAGAACAAATGCTAGGAATTTTACTCTTTTTAATCTTTCACTTACCCAATTGAAAACCATAACCTTCAATTCATTAAAAGGATTCTAAATGCAAATTTACAGAGCCTCTAACCTTCTATAATCTCAGTTTCCCGTGTTAAAAATGAAGCAAAATATGAAACTATCATGTTTAGACACGTGTGAATTTGCTTGAATGTAAAGAAGAGCAGCTAACGTGGACATGATATTGAAAGGGGAACAATTTGAGGGATTATTTCCAAAATGATGGTTTCAAGATTGACGTTTACTCTTATCTTTCACCTTCGTAGCATTTAATCTGCTACTTGAATTAGTCTTTGGACCAAGATTATTTTATGACAGTCTTGTAGAAATTGATAGAAAGCGAAATTTCAATACCTAAAAATCTCAAAAACAACCTCATTTTCAGAAAATTTATGATTTCTTTTAATAAAAGAATGGCATACCACCTTACATTCTACAATAACGATAATCCTGTCCTAGCAAGTTTCTCTAACCACCAAATTCTAAACCAAACCAATTTGATAAACCACATTAGAGGTCAAGAGATTATGGGATACACTTTCAAAATACTTTATATTCATAAAGATTCATTGAAAATGCGTCTGTCTCTAGAATTATATGAACAATACCAATATCATAAATACAATACAATACAGTATACAAAGCTTTATAACGACACACAGTACGGAAGTCCTTCAGGGATAGTTGTCACTTATCATGAGGATTACCTTATTCGATATCCATAGTAATTTTGAAGATGAAGCACAATCACAAACTTGTTCATCGTGGCGAGGCGCAGTGCTTGCTTGGAATTAATGCCAAATTCTGGGAGGGGCAAAATTCATCGAGCATTTTGCGTGCAATATCCTATTTGTAAGAAACCCTGATCTAATAATCGAATGGGCTGTAAATGTCATAGCAGGAATTTTAGCAGCAGTAATAATAAATACAACTTTTTTATTAGTTCTCTTATTTTAAGAAAAAATGTTTAATTAGAGAATAATTATTGATGAAATTATTCGAGATAAACATATACATGCCAAGTAGATTTAGCATCATCTCTATCGTACTAATTATACGAGCAGAAGCAGCCTAGTCATTTGCAGAATGGGCTTCCAGCTTCCAAAACAGAGATATTGAATTTTGTTTATGAAAGAAATGGGATTTTCGCTTGCCTAGTAAAATTCCTGGGGCTTTTCAGTCTTAATTGAAAAATTGATTCATAATTGGAGTTAGTAGAGCATCTGAAAATTGAGATAAGAATACAAAAGCGGTAGCTTATTTCACAATGCGAATGCAAAAATATCAAAGAAAGAAACACAAACGTCCTCAAAAGGAACAGAGTTATCTAATCTATGACACAACGTTGCTTTCCCACGGATTTTAGAAACCCAACATAAGCAGCATAGAGAATTCGAGTAGGTTGGTTGGCTGTGTGTCATTGATACCACCACCAACAATACTTTTGTGCAGCATTTCTCTTGTACTAAAATAATCCAGCCAGTAAAACAGTAAAACATACAGAAAAGAATTTTCATGGAGTGCCGTTAACACGTACATGGAATGGAGGCCCACGACAGATAATCGGTTCACCAGGTGAATAAGTCTTTGCTCGAGCTCTAAGGATATTATTGGCATCATCAATTACAGCAGCAGCTACCAGAGTATATTCACCCGGTACGAGAAAGTAAAAGGAGAAACAATGCTTAGATTCTTGAAGTGGAGGAACCTCCATTGTAATTTCATTTAGAGCACCTGAAAATTATTTAGAGAAACTATCTCATTGTAGAGCTAATCATTTAACAATCAATTTTTTTTGCCATCTATGTAGATTAGAGAAGTAGATTTTGACAATACAAACAATTTAAAATTGAATACAGTGCCAGGAGGAATCCTGACTTAACTGATAAGCCAGTAAATAGAAACTTACAAATATTATATTAAATCTAACATACACCAACAATGAGTATACCTGATAACTTTTTTCTTTTCTTTTCACATTCTGACAAACCAACTATGAATTTGAACATTTTTGCAGGGTTATAAACACTACCAATGACTAATAATCTCATATATGAGAAGAGCTTACCAGACCATAGGACGGTCGCCTTGGTGCCCTCCGTGCAATTCTCACCAGCTACATCTCTACAAGTAATACTGAGACTCATCTTGATCATTTTGTTAGTATTATTGCGGACAAGCACTTCCATAGGAGTCATCTCATGTGCTAGCACAGTACTTTTAACTTTTGTAGCCTGTTCAGAATCATTTCTACCAAGTTGGAAGCCAAATGTCAAAGGATCTGGCAGCAGCACATCTATAACAGATGTCTGAAGGGCTGCCTGTATAGCATCCTTGATATTTAATTCGCCGGAGCTATTGCGTCCAGACTGCCACGTGACCTTTATTTTTGAAATGAGGTTCTTAATGGAAGCATTTAGTTCGGCCTTAGTATTCTTTTCTGAAAAGCTGGAATCTCTGCCAGTGGTAGACCGATCAGACTGCAAGTCCTTTATGAAAAAGGAACCATCAAGAATAGGTAACTTAAAATGCTCCAATGGTATTAGTACTCTTGCAGAGTAATCCCTATCAATTCTTGTTTTAGGATAACAATATTCAGTAGCATCTTGGCTATCCTCAGTACTAAAAGTTTCAAGATTGACAGAAACACTAATTTCAAACACAACATCAGTTGGATTTGATAACTCAATTTCAAGAAAACGCAATCCCCAACTCCCTCTGAAAGGATCTATTTTCATCAATTTGTCCATCTTATTTTCATAATCAATGGATCCCTTATGAGAGTCAGTCTTCACAGGAGCAGATGCAGGAAGGTTTTCACCAACATGTGCTGGAATCTCCATTGAAAGCAAACGACCTCTTACAAAAGACAAACCTTGTAAAACACAGACTTGCAAGGGAACAATTAGGCGTCTACCAGGAGGCACATCAGACTGATCTCCAGAATTTGTTACTGGCCCTAAGAAACCAAACGAAAGGTGTGAGCATTAGACTATCAGTATTAACAACCAACTAAAATGAGTATAGTTTAATGTAAAGCAAGAGAAATGTACTATATAAAACATACCTGCATAATGGATCAACAGCGAGGGGCTACTTCCATCCTTCAAATGCCTCCCCATGCTTCCAGAGCCATTCTTGCCAGCAGCAGTTTCAGAGTCCACCAAGCCAAGTCGCCAGGCCTTCAAGGTCACAGGTATTGTGACTTCAGCACCAGGCTTCAAAGGAAGAGCAGATTTTATGGTCTCATATGCAATCGAGATAACAGATTCTTGGTTTTTCCCCGATAATGAAATATGTGCTTGCTCTACTGGCACTGTACCTACATTAGCCAGACTTATCCACACATCACGAATTTCACCTTCATATAAAATGATGGCACCATCACCACCAACAACATGTGATACTAGCAGAGGCAGCGGTGGGACCACAGAAATATTTGGAACAGACACATTTTTCAGCTTTGCAGACCCACAGCACCGGAAAGGGTCAGAAAGCACAAGTCCTTGTGCTGCTCCTAGAAGAAGATTATCTACATCTCTGAATAGGTGTTCAGTTATAACTCCAAAACAGTGGACAGTGCACCCAGGAATTGTCACAAGCCCTGCTGCAGTTGGGATTCCAGATAAGGTGATCACCTTAGATGAATTAGGTGAGAGATCTACACTAATTGGAAAGGCATCAAAATTTCCTGAATGTGCTGAGAGATATATACTATCCACGCTTAAATTAAATCCACATGGATTTGCCAACTCCACCAAGACCTGGACTGGTTCTCCAACGACCCAAATTAGCTCCTGCTTACTAGTATCATTTGGTTCTCCTTTGCTGAAGGGTGTATAGATAAAAGGCCCCGAAGGAGCAGATCCTGCCCACCAGTCTTCTCTACCAGGAGTGCGTTTTACAATGTCCATTTGTGAAGGATGGAGAGGAAAAGAGTACAACCTGAAAAAAAAATAATTAGATTGAATTTTCTGGGAATTAAAGTGAAAGGATAAATGGAACCAGATAATCTCCTCAATATTAACAAGAACCACATAAATGGAAGACACGTGACTACAGAAAAAATGAAAGATGGAAGGAAATTCTTCTTTTGTATTCACCTCTAACGAATATGATACTAATACGGGAAATCATAATTTTTTGGGGATTCAGTAAAGGAATACAGCTCTTTCTTCCAAAATTAACCTAAAAAGCGAATTTGGCACAGCTTGTAAAGATCCAATGTAATTGTAGAAAGAGAACAGTGACTGCTTTTACTCTTCACCCAACTGCAGAGAAGAGGATATTAGTGTACTGGTTTATACCTTACAAAAGGTAAGGCAGGATCGGCACAGCGAGTTCCTGCAGGCAACCTCTCTGCAGAATTTGTGAGTGCACTAGCCAGGCCATTTTGCCCAGCAGGTGTAATTAGAGGATAATAAGATCTTAGAAGTCTAGCTGCAGCACTCCAGGCAGCAAGAGGATCTCCTGCACGAACAGCAGATAGCAGTATCTCCCTTAGTACAACCATCTGCAATGTGCTCCACTGAGACTCAAAGAGAGAGACTACTGATTGATGATGCATTTTTCCACCATCAGAATGACCTGACCCAGTTTCCTGTTGCAAGATAAAAAGAAAGTAGCAGTAAATTATTACATTTAGCCTTAGGAGAAGCAGTAAGTTTTTCCACCATCAGATAATATACTGGTACAAAATAGAAAAAATTCTAATCAGGCTTTCTCAAAATTTTCAATTTATGAAGTCCATCTCACATTACCGTTGTAGCACATGCAAATTATACAAATCATTGTTATTCAAAATATCATACTTACATTAGAAAGAGAATGTTTGGAGATGGATGCTCTACTCTGAACCCGATATGCTTTGGTTGTCATTGCCAGAACTTGCATGGCACATATAGCAGCTGATCTATTTTCTTGTTGCAAATACAATTGTGCCACCTGTCTCGAGAAAAATGCTGCTTTTCGTTGATATCCAAGAGCTCCAAATAAACGAGCTATCTCAACATATAATATGAGTCTGTCACTAGCATCTATCAAAGATTTTGCACCATCAGCAGCACTAGTTAACAACTCCACTACGTCCTTAGCCAGCTCTCTCCTATAAAAACCATAAAAATAACAAGAGTTGTTTTCCACTGACACTTCAATCCAAATGCCTATTCAGGAAACCCTCTATTAAATTAGCAGGCATACCAACCCATATTGAATTAACATGTATAAGGCCTCTACATCTACAATTTGGTAATATGTATTAAAAATCATCATTCTTTGACATCAACGCCAACTAGAAGCTCTTTAGAATACTATCAATCCTTCTTGTCCAAAGGAACTCCGGATGAATTGTTTCAGCTTCCCCCTAAAGTACTCCCACACCCCATGAGCGCACCATATCAAGCATTGCTTCCCAATATTACCAAATTCTCACATCAGGCGATGCAAACAATTAGAGAGCAAAAGAAAACAAAATCATGAAACAGAACAATAAACGCCTAGAAGTATCTCACGGAGACATCAAATCCTTTGCAAACAAATGAACATGATGACAAATCTCAAACTATAAGCTGGAAATGTGCAACATGAAAATAGAATGGCATCCGCTGTGAAACTTATCCACATTGTCAATGAAACAACAGAGAACTCTCTTTCACGGTAAATGATATTGACTTTTGCATTTTACCACTCTACTCTCTCCAGTGTTAATATCTAGAATACCTAGGTCTGACATGATAAGTCAACTATCATAATAATATCTCACTTTTAGTCAAACATAGCTAAAATAGATAGAAACACATAATGCAATACCTGCAAAGAAATCTTGCCAATTTCAAGGTAGCCTCAAGTTCAAAGCTTAGGGGTGAAACTCTGCATGCCAAAAGTTATTCATTGTCAAGAAGATCCAAAAATGAAGAAAATGGTTAGCAAAGGGAAATACTTTTAAATTCCCCAGAAATAGCAAAAAAATCAAAGGACCAGTGACTATAGTGTGACAGGAGAAGAAAAGGTTCAGCGATGACTTAAAAGTTATCCACTCAAATCAGGCCAAAATAGAACAAAAAGATGTACATATATATATATATATGCAAGGAGAATGGATCAGCAGGCCATGAGAGATCTACAATTTACATATCAAGCAGAGGACAAAGAATGATGCACATTTTTTCAGAAAGAAGATCTATTAGCAAAAATGAGAGGCATAAAATTACCTCTGTGCGTTGTCTTGTATAAATGATTTTCTGTAATGCAAGATAACACTATTGTATCGATATTTAACCTCTTCCTCTAGAACTGCATCCTTTTGGCCCATTCGGTCTACCTATTAACATGAGAAAAAAAACAAATGAATGGGGTTGCCATAGCAGACGAGAGGAACACAAAATTACACATAATCTGCAAACATGAATTATCAAAGAGAAAGTTCTTGTAAAATTGTACCCTAGCATTAAAGTTTAAGTGATTTCTTTATTACATTCGAAACAGTTTTCAATTATATGGCCAATAAAAAGACGCTGAGTAACTACACTGCCTCGTATTAGGACAGTGATTGGCGCTCCACATATTTACATCTCAGATAGTGCCACATCTAAACAGAGGCACTAGATGCATTGTTCATCACTTGGTTCTTCCTTTATTTATCATGCATATAAGCTGTCTTCACAAGTGTGTAGACAAACAAGTGTCAAGCCCAAGTGCTAGGAGTGATAGGAGATATGTCTACAAGCACAGCATACCACTTAGTCAATGTATCAGATAATCTTGGTTAGAAAGGTATGCCCACCAATAAGGCGCAGACGCTTCCCTCTAGTGCTCCAGCATACCAGAAGTAATCAGCGGTTAATCTAGCAAGTTCCAGTGCAGTGGAATAATGGGCATTGGCATCAACAGGTGATCCTGCTAACAAACAGTAATCCCCTATAGTCTTTTGTGCTCGAGCAAGTCTGCGTTTTTTGGCCTTTATAACCTGCATTTTTTGACAAATCAAACTGATTAACTTGCAAAGTTCAAAACATAATCATAATAAGTTGATGCTTCGATAGAAAATATACAGATTCAAATACTTAGGACACCTAAACATAAACCTCCTCTGAGCTGAGACTAGCTTGAGAATCTAAAGGCGTCTTCAATATAGTGCCGGCAGATTCTGCCTGAAGAACCCACTTTTCAAACTCCATCAACAACGAGGCTGCAATGTCCTGCATCATCGTTTGCAAGTGAAACTCCTGTGTTTGACGGTCAGCAGGTGGAAACAGAATCAAATTTCCACCCTTCTTTCCACCCTCTTCTAGCTGCAACAGTAAACAACCAAAACGAATCATTTCAGCCGGTGAAATTCAAAGGCTGCAGATTGAATGAAATTTTTATACGAACAGCACCAAATTTTGTAAGTTTCCACGCAAAAATATATACTAATACAAGCCTCTCTTTTTCCCTGTTGCCAATTCACTATTCATTTCTCTGATTCGTCTACTAATCAAACAAACATTGAGAACCTGAAAATGTTTTTCTCAAACAGAAAAAAAAATGATAACGTCCACTCACGTGCGAGTCAGATGGGGAAAACGCAAAGCAGCGCTTAACAAGAGCCGAATTATATCCCTTACACGCGACATTAAACTGTTCGATGACGGAATCGAGATCGGGTGAGGATGGGCAGTGGCAGATGCCGATGACGGCCAGGATCTTGCGATTGGACTGGAAATCCTCCCAGGGGCTGGGTGGAGCCCCGCCGAGCACGAACTTGAACCGGAGGGAGCCGGATTCCCACGGCTGGTGAGCGAACGGCGATTTCTGGTGTTCCGTGTAGAACGAGCTGATGGCGGAAAGCGGGATCGTGTGGTGCCGAAGCAACATGGAATGGTAGTCTCGTAACAAACTTGGCGGGACTGAGCCAATCGGAAGTACCGCGATCCGGATCATGGATGATGTCTCGATGCTCACGTCTGGCTCCATTTCTTTTTCCTCTTTTATCAAATGGTTGGGGAGAAAGGTGTAAAGATTTTACTATGGGAATGAGTGCATCAGGTTGCGTAATTGAAATCAAGTGAGAGTGAAGAATAAAGTGAAGAAGATATTAGGGACTAAGAGTGAGTTGGATTTGTAGCCTGGGCTACACTGAGTCAGAGGGAAAGGGAAAAGGGCGTGTTTCGTTGTAGTGTAGAGTATACTTTGATGAGCGACGATTATTTCCTTGTACCAGAGCAGGTATATCTCGACTCCAGCAGGTTATATGTATATATTTGAATTTATTCCAATTATATCTGAAGACGCCTTTTTCTCGCAAGCGCACAACTTAGGATTTGTCTCACATAATTTTTCAAATAAGATTTTTGAAGTAAATATTTTAATCGTAAAATTTTATAAACAAAATTTTTAATAAATATTTTAATTGTAAAATTTTTAATAAAAATTTATTAATTATTTAATTATTATAAATAAATATTTTGTTAAAAAAATTTAAATATTATATTTTTAAAAAATAATATAAATTTTTTAAAATAAAATAAATATATTTTAAATAATTTTTCATCTTTTAAAAAAATTTAAAAAATTTTACTGTTAAAAATACATTTTTTAATAACAATTAAACAACATTTAAAAATTAAAAAAAAATTATCGTTAAAAACACTTTTTTCACCGACCGAAAGCTTTTAGAGGTGGAAAAAGGACTTTGTTAAATTACAACAGAGGCCCCAAATAACATTGTATTCACACTGGAAACAAACAATAATAATAAAATAGCAAAGTGAATGTATCAGAGAAATCGAGAAATTTGAAATTACAGTTGCAGCGCAACCATGATAGCAGAGATCAACCAACGTGATCCTTCTTCCAATCAGCCTCCCGTGCTTCGTCTCCAAGAAATCCTCACTTCAATCTCCAAAGTAACCTTTACTTCTCCCTCTGTTGTGCTTTTTTCTAGTTGCTAGAATCCGTTTGTTTTCCGAGAATACGTAGGAAAATGTAATGAAATCAAATTTCCCCGTCCTCCTATTACCATCGGCTCGTTTTATAGCACTCACCAAGTAGATGTTGCATTTTCATAGTTGAGGTGGAATTTTCAGATTCTGTGTTTGATTCCCGGGAAAAAATAATATAGGTTGAGAAAATTACATTGAAAATTTTTATGTCGTGATATTCATTGCTTAACTGTGAATGCTGTGGTTGAGTTGAGCAAACGTTTTTAAGAAGCAATGCAGTAATAATACAAATTTCTTTCATTCTCAACAAGTTATTCTACTCATCTTGTAGGCAATTGAATGCGGAAATATTGGTGAATCTGACAGCTTAGTCTCAGAACTTGTCAAATTCCTTGATTCAATTTCAGATGCTATTGAATCTGATCCAAGCAGCGAAGACATTAAGAAGATTGCATCTGAGATTCTCTCAGAGATACGCAAGTTCCTATGTTCTCCTTCAGTGGACCAGGTTTTTACATGGTTACATTTTTAGTGATCCGTATTAATAAATGTTGTGATTCGTTTGAGAGTTCGTTGATTTTGTTCGTGGTCTGGCAGGCAATTATAGATGCACTTTCATTTGAGATGCCAAGGCAGTTACGAAGTTTGCTGGATTGTCCAGTAGCTGTTTAGAGATTGCTAATAATATCATTGATAGGCTTGTGGCAACATGTAGTCCAAGGGACATGCTTTCAATTCTTTGTGAGGTATGCTGTTTTGATGTTTGATATTCTCCTCTGGATAATTCTTTCCAGAAATATATTGTTGCCATATGGTTTCATTACTGAAGATTTTTTTTTTTTTTTTTTTTTTTTTTTAAAAACCTTTTCTGTTCAGCATCATATAACTCCAAGTACTATAGCTCCTTCCTCATCATTATCCACTGCTTTTAATACCTTCTTTACAATTATTATTTAATTTGGGGTCTTATAGCCTTCAAAATCAGCTACTTATTAATATGTCTGATTGAGGACAAAGGTATGAACCTGGCACACGAGAACTGTAAACCCGATTATACTCTTTTAACAATTTAGTAATAGTTGTTTAAAGGAACAAAAACAGAAAAGGAGATCTTTAAAGTTTCTTCACTAAAACAAACAAAATATTTATTTATCTTATGAGATTCCTCTTGCTGAATAATTCTTTAGGTAATACTGTTTTGGTAGTCTGATTTTATTGTGTTATAACTGTCTTCACGGATATTAAAGTTTTTCATAGATCAGGGAACAACTTGTATCCCTTTTTTTTCTTGAACACTACTATTTCCTGGTTTACCTTCAAAATTAATCTCTGGATTGTATTGTCTAGTTCTTTGCTAACTTTGATTATTTAACCAGGCATTAGATTCTTTGATTAAGACAATCCGGGAGTGTGATTATTTTTTTCCTCTTCTAAGTGGTCTCTCAAAAGGTAATAGTTTATACAAGAAGTTGTGCAAGCCACATCTTCACCAATTGATTAATAAGAAAGTTGTTAAATTTTCTTTTCTGATTTTCAGTTTTACTTTCCACTCAGAGGCGCCACTTTGAGCAAGCAAAAGTTGCAGTTCCTGTTATTCTTAAGGTTTTAAAAACTGTTTCCTCAGAGTCAGATGACAAAAATAAAGAACTTCAGCGTTTGTTCGACCAAGCTATAGGCATTGCCGAATCTATCTGCGCAGTTTCCTTTAAATTGGTCTTTGAAACTTTGATAATTTCTTTTTTTTTTTTGTTTTGTCAATTGTTGGCCATTTTAAAGATTGTCGATGCGCTTTCTATCTGCTTATTATGACCTTTTGATTTTATATGCGACAGGAGGGCAGAATGAATGAAAAGCTTTGTGCTCTACTTGGTGTATATGTTCTCCAAATTATGGTTGACTCTCCTATGTTGTTTGAGCATCTCTACATTTTATTTAATGCCTGCATGCATGTCTAAGATACACTTACTATGCTCAGGTGCTCGTTTCAGTCAACATGGGATGTAATTCCACGAGTTGCATTCCGTTAGTGTCACAATTGTCAAGCTTCTTCTCATGTTGTCATGTATCTTATCTTGGTTTAATAACTGGGTCTGATATTGACACTATGACTAGCTTGGTTGTGGGAGGTAAATTGTCATGAGTTGCTATAGTTATACCCACCCTTTGTGAATTCATAAATATGCCAAAGTTTGAAGATATTTGGGTCATTTTTACTGGTATGCTCATATTCTTTACAATCTGTCCAGAAGATGAAGATGATTGTATGAGTTTTCAATCCTATGTAGAACAAGGTGCTTCTATTTCAGGTTTGTGTTTGAATGTACCAGTTTTCTTAGTTGTTATTATTAGTTTTTCCAAATATCATCGCCTTTATATAATTTATTGATTAATTGAGAACTTTTGATTTGCTTTACCTTTCTGTTTGCTTTATTGATGCAGTGATTTGGGGCCATATCTCTGACCAGGTTGCTCAGGCTGCTGGGGAGGATTTGACTGCTGTCAAGGGTGAACTTCAAAGTAATCAGGCAAAAAGATGGCAAGCCATTGGCATGTTAAAGCACATATTCTCTTCTGGAAAGCTGCCTTGGGAATTCAAGAAACATGCTATTGATTTCTTGCTTCACATAACACATGGAAATATCTCTCGAAAAAACAATGATGATAATAGTGACTTCTCTTCTTATATGCTCAGTGTTTTTGCAACTTTGCAGGTAGTCTCTTTTATCTGTGTTTGTTTGTGCAATATTGTTCATTCCCTCCATTGTGATAGTTTTAAAAGTAAAATTTCAGGCTGTTGTAACGGTCATCATGTATACGCCAAGTTCAGCGATGAGGAAGAGTGCTTTTGATGCATTTAAAAGGGTAAGTTATTGGGTGTTTAGAAGGTGCTGAGTTAAGTCAGCAATATAGGAGTTATTGTGTAGCATTCTCAGAAGTGGTTTTTTATTACTGGTCCTTACACCTTTTTATCATGAAGCATTTGAAATTAAATTATTATCTTCTTTTTCTGAGTTATCCAGTTTTCTACAAGTATTATAAGTCTTACATCAGTTTGCCACATAAACCAGGTGCTAGCTGAGGTTCCATGTTCTGAGAAGCGCGACTTTTTAAAAGCTACGATAACGAATTGCAACTCTCCTTCTATGGTAAACCCATTTTAAGTTGATTTGCTTGATTTACAAAATTTAATTTATTTTTTCTCAAATAGGTGTTACACCTTAATGTAGGTTGCAATTCTTCTAGATCTTGTTAGGCAAGAAGTCCTCAAGGGAAGCAATGAAAGAATATCCACAGGAAAAGAGGAAATCCCGCAAGGTGAAAAGAAAGCATGTCCAAATACATTGTTTTGGCCTGCAGTAGTCCTTGAATTAGTGGATCTAATTTTGAAGCCCACGAAGGGAGGGCCCCCACCCCTTCCAGAGCATGGTGATGCGGTATAGCTTTCTTTTCTCTGGTTTCTTTTGATCTTAACTGCTGTGTTATTTCATTGTTTTAGCTTCTTTTTGCCGTTAGGATCTTGCTCTAGCTTCTTTTTGCTCTAGCCCACAGTAAACTAACTTCATGGCTATATGACGTAAAGTAAGCATGTTAACAGGGAAAGAAAGTAATTAAATGTATCTCTAACATTATGATTTTTGTTTGTGAAGTCCTAAGGAAACCTGATCCCAATTATTGAAATTGTTTTGTTTGCTTAACAACCTAGAGTTAGGTTATTTAGATTCTGCCTCATAAATGATGTTAAAACTAAAAACATTCTTTCAATTTTTAGAAAGTAATATATCTCAAATTACTGCATGACAGTTGACTACGAGTTGTCTTTCTTAATTGCACTTATTGCTTTTTCTATACATAACACGTCTGGTGTGATGGTTCACAGGTTCTATCTGCTCTCAACCTTTACAGATTCGTCTTGCTAATGGAATCGAAAGGTATGTTGAAATTATTGATTTTGGAAACTGAGAAATGGTTTTCTGATCCTATAGTTGATTTTTAACTTGCTTCTTCATTATTATATATTTCTGTCTATACCTTTTCTAATACTATCTTGTCTCCCTTTTATGAATGCTTCTTTTGGCAATCTTAGTTTTTGCTAAGTCAATGACTAAGGGTCTGTTAGGTATAAATTTTCAAATAAAGCTTTTTAAAGTAGAGTTTTTACCTGTAAAACTTTTATAAGTAAAGCTTTTAAAAAAAATTTATTAATCGTTTGGTTGTCACAAATGATTTTTGAGAAAAATTTGAATAATTACTTTAATAGATAGATTTTTAATGTTTTATTTTAAAGAAATTACGTAGAATTTTTAAAATAAAGTAAGAGTATTTTAAATAATTTTACCTTTTAAAAAAGATAGGGAAGTTTTACTGCCAAAATCTCAAATTTTGGGCTTCTTCCAATAAAAGGAAAACAGCTTTTTTAATTCTCAAAACATCATTTTTATTGTCAAGCAAACGATATTAAAAAATTTTTAAAAAGTTTTTATCATTAAAAAAGCCTTTTTGACTAATGAAAAAGCCAAACCAAACAGGCACTAAAGACTGTTGATTTTAGTTTTAAAATTAGTTTGATGACGTGAAAGCAAGAAACCCTTTTCCTCTAATCGACAAATCACATTTAGAAATGCATTCTTGTTTTCAAATGTCTAAATATTGCAAAGGGAGACGAGTTATTTGACATTGTGCCTATTGTCTGCTATTATTTTTGACGTGGGATAGCAGACACCAATAGTACAGTGCTGTCAAAGAGCAATCTACAAAAAGCTTACAATGAATGGCTCCTGCCTCTTCGAACCCTAGTGACAGGCATTGTGACAGAGAACAGGAATGATTATGATCAATTTGCAGTTGACACAGTTTGCACTCTGAACCCTATTGAGTTAGTTTTGTACCGATGTATTGAACTTGTTGAAGATAAGTTGGAACGTGTATCATAACTTATCTCTTGTATGTTTGTTTATTGATGCTTGAAGAACATATGTTGTCAAGCGTATAAACTAGTTTTGTGTATAAATTTGATAAATTTTTTTATAACATTAAAATTTTTATTTTTAGGGGTGATATTATGATTTTCGATCAGATTATTATCATATATAGAAATTCATTTATAAGAATGAATATATTTGTATTATATGATTGCCTATATATCTTGTATTTTCACATAAATGTCATAGTCTATACTTTCACATTTATGTAAGAACAATATAATACTATCGCAATTATTTATATTAATAGAATTTGTGTAGAAATTTACGTCGCTTATTATTCTTTCTATTAATGCTAAACTGTTTTTTATCTGGCATTTACGCATCATGAACTAATTCTCCTCGTTCTTTAATTGGGTGTTGAAGATTGTAGGAGGATACAATTGGTTAGGTCAGAATTTTTTGTGAATCTTAAAAACAAAAGCTGGGGCTTTGCTTCTCATTGGGCCTCCTAGCTATGTTGTTGAAGATTTTTGAAGAGTAATTCTATTCAGCCCCCTGATTTCTGTGGAAAAGTTATCATCAAAACGATAATCACCGGTTCTGAAAAGTTTAAAGTGGGGTTTAAACAGCAAGTGTCTGTTTGTAACTTTTTTGTTTTCTTTTTCAATCCTAAGCTCTACGCATCCTAATTATTCTGTCTAACATCTAGAACCGTTGAGCTAGAAATCAAGACACCAAACGCCACCGTTCAATTTCTGTTGTTTTGCTCTCAAACTGATGATGCTCCTGCTACAGCTGGCACCATCAACGGCTGAACGTCTCAAGATTAAAGCCTCTTGAGATCAACGCGCCACTGAAAAGCCTCAATCCTCCTGAATCCTTATATCAAGGACAAGCCTCTGTCCCTTATAATAATAATTATAATAATATTAGTATTATTATTATTATTATGTGGAGGAGGTTGCTTTTCAGTGCCAAACAAGAGAAAAACAGTCATTCTTTGCATGAATATTCGTGTTTCGACCGATTAACCCTTGGATCTCTTGAAATAAGTGAAGTGTTGTTTGTTTTCGAATACAGCCTCGCAATAATTAACAGCTCTACTAAAGCCAAACGACGAACGAAGATCTGACTGCTCTCCACGTCATGGCGCACCCAAGCACAGGGTCCGCCATGATTTGAGCTCGGCGTGTCTGACTACTTCAAATTTTGAGACGAGAGCCACCGCTACACTTCAGTTTAGCATTAATTTTTGCAAAATTGGAGGTTAATTTTATACCTGAGATCAATATTTTGCATAGATTTAGAGTCCGGCTGAGGTTGTCGTTGAAAAAGATAAAATAATTTTAAATTATTACTAATTATTTTAAAATTTTAATAAATATTTTTTATAAAATTATATTATTTTATAACACATTTTGAAAAATTAAAAAAAATATTTTTTAAATTTTAATTTTAAAAAATAATTTATTTTTAAATATAATATTAAATATATCTATTAAAATTATAAAAATTTAAAATTAATTTTATAAATAATTTTTAAATTTTAACTTTAATTAAAAAATAAAAAAAATTATTAAATTTTATTTTTCTATGTTTTTTTTTATTATATTTTTAATTACGATATATATATATTTATTTATAACTTATTTTAAATATATATTATATTTATATTATATTATTTAAAATAATTTTTATTTATTAATATTTACCGTATATATTTTAATCAATCATTTACATTGTTACAATATTTTTAATAATAAATTTTTCAAATACAATTTACAGTAATTTTAAAAATAAAATTTATTAAACACAAAACTAATTCCCTTTAAAACTGATTGTTTCTACAGCACAATAGAAATAAATTTTTTCAAAATTTACAACAATCTCAAAATCGTTCTTAGTAATCCAAATCACCACCCCAAACTAGAGATTTTGGAGGAGCAAAATTGGTCAAATTAGTTCCAAGAAGCTTGAACACAATTGTCCAACTGTTGATTTACCTACAAAGAATGACAAAGTTATTTCTACATATTTCCGAAACAAGAAGTAACGAGGGTTTACCCCAAAGAATTTCGGAGGAATTAGGGACTTGCAACAACATATGAATCTAATCTCTTCTGTCTCTACTGCCTAGGATCTCTAAAACTACGCTCAGAAACTTTTTCTGGATCCGCAAACTTTTCCTTCCAAGAAATTTACAATTAGATAAAAAGTTTATTGAGTCACGTACTCGTGGTATTCGTCAAAGATACAATGCTTACATCTGTGGACGGCTCATTGGTCACATATCATTGGCAGCAGATAGTTCTTTCCAACACGCATAGAGGAGAGGTCATTCTCCAATACTATATAGCCAATGTCGTGGTGAGAAGACAATCTATTAACATGCTTTCGTCAGCTCACTCCGTATAAAATTTCAGACCCAGATTCATCCTCGGTTGGCATCATGTTTAGATCGGGTAGCAAGCATAGGCTATTGCGGACTGGAACAGCCTCATGGGCCTCACAAGACTCTGGAAGATCAGCGGCGACAGTGGAACAGGATGATAACACTGAAGCAGTATGTTCACGTGGAGAGACCTCTCTAACGTGGACACGAGTTGAAATTGCTTTCTCGGGTTCACTATATGTTTCACTCGAATCCTTTCCAGAATCTAATCCCAGATCAAGCTGCAAAATTGAAATACTTTTGTGAATAAGAGCTGCAAACAAGTCTAGGAATGGAAAGAGTCATTCATGGAGGTTCAAGGAAAGAGGGTAATTACCTTGATTCTTTTCAAGTTCTCATTTCTGGCACTCTGAATATTAAAAGTAGCACGTAAAGTTTCTAACTCCTGTTCAACGAATATGGGTTAATGTCAAACAAAGGAAACATAGGTTAAACTGAAATTCAGTAAGAAGCACTGTGAATTATGATCATACCTTTTTCAAATTTATTCTCTCCTTCAAGAGCAGACCCTCTTCCTCTTTAAGTTCAGCAAATGTCTGGTCAAGTCAACAAGTTTGAGGATTAGAGTAAATCAAAATTTGCAAAATATTACCTTTGTTTTACATATACATGCTCAGAAATCCGCTGATTATCATCTAATCAGTTTATATTGAGCTAGTCACAGCACTTGAATTATCTTTATTTTTGCATGTAAAGAAGAATTTTATTATTACAAGAAAGAGTCTAAAAATTGTTTGTTTACACAGAGAGTTATATTCACCTTTTTCCTTCTTGACCTCTTGGTGGTGTTGCTACTGGTTTCATTTGTAGCAATAGCCTGTAAGTATTCATCATCCAACATACAATTGTAAATATAACTACAATGAACAGATCCAACAAATCAGATCTCAATTAAACCACAATTTAAAGAAAAAAAAAAATCAATCAAAACATTGCCAACACGTCTGTCACAGAACAGGGAAATAAACAAAAAGCATACAGTTGCATGTTTTGATTGCAAGTCCTACCTCCCTCCCCCACATCCACACACAAGTAGTTTATCTTGATCATCTTTACCCAATTCCAAAGCATCAACTTTCAGACAAAGGATCCACTAAACATTTTAATTTAAAAAACAAAACAAAAAAAAAAAAAAAAAACAAAACAAAACAAAACAAAACAAAAGAAAACGCTCCTATTGATAAACACACGAAGGCTTTGGGACCCATTGAAAATTCCTGTAAAAAAATATACCCCCATTTCCGTCCCAACAGTGAAAGATTGTCGCAACTCGTTCATTATTAAAAATTGATTGGCCCGATTAAACACATTTACATTTAATCCCCCTCAGAGGTGCATTTTACAAGAAGGAACAAAGTGCTACTATCAGATCAGAGCCAACGAAATTACTAACTTATGCAACTTTAAACGCGCTAAAATTGGACAGCTGGCAGATTTAGAGTGTTGTGGTTACATTTAGTATTTCACTGTAGTCAAATTCCCGCTCCTCCATTGACAACGCCGCCGTGCTGACCATCTCTGTCCAATAAATTCACTCCACGTGGTACCGCATGAAATATAATTTCTTTATCGCTCACGTGACTCAAACACATGACCGCTCTGTTATGGCCGGCAGGAATTGGGTACTAGCTGTAACTCAATTCAATTTCACCGCACCATACCAAAAAAGTCAAAAAAAAACCAACCCACAAAAATTTGAAAGAAAAAAAATACTAATCATCATAGTTGAACGGCCTAAAAATTACAAGCTGATTTATCTACAATAAAGCCGCGACACACTTGATTAATACCCCTACTACACGCAACGTAATCAAAGAGCATCCGCCACTAAACGCAGACCTATCACTCACGACCCTCTCAGCGCGGCCCCACTTCCTCCTTGCATAACGCCAAAAACTTCTATGACGACAATACCCTCCCACTACATAGTATGAAGTCAATAAATATTGACTTCAAAAACGATAGATTGGCCACGAGTGAAACAAGGATCGTATTCGTATGTGGGAAGCATCCTGGCGATTAAGGTGGGGTAAGCCAATGAATATAGTTTGCATCTAACAAAATTGTCCTTTCCAGAAAGGGCGTGCGGCCACTAGGATCTAAATAAGAGTGAAAGGGGTGATTTGGTCATTTGAGGAGCCGGTAAGAATGACAGGCGATCGGAAAGAGGAGAGAAGAAAACGTGAGCCACTTTCAAATCAGCTGACCTCACGTGAAGATGATATCCTAAAGTACACAAGGGCATTTTGGTCTACGGACATGAACATACACTCTTACTAACAGACGGACGGTTAATCACCGTTGATCGGAAAGATCAACTCCCCAACTATTTAACTGACTACGGATATGAAAATGAAAATCCTACGGAATAGACAGATTTGGCCCTGTCAGCTGCTGACGTGTATTTTGGTCGAGGATAGAATAATTGGACGACGGAATACTCGGCTTGTAAGCCACGAGTAATTACCTTCTCGGAGTAAATACGGTGACTAGAAAGGGACAAAATTGCCATAGAACATAAAGAAACGGCCTCCGCAAGACAAGAATGTCTCGTCGACGGACACAATAGAATAAACCCAACAAAAAAAAAAAAAAAAAAAACCTCCAAAACTCTGCAGACTCATCGTACAAACAACAGAAAAGAAGTAAATTAACTAGCTCATGGGTCATTTCCGTCAAACCACACATGCCATCACACGTCACCACGCCACACTCCAGAAGATCGGATGACTAGGAACGAGAAGAAGATGTGAGAGAGAGAGAGAGAGAAAGAGAAACCTTGGATCTGACCGTTTGGTGGCGGCTGGTTTCTTCGTCGGCGGTGGCAGAGGGAGAGGCGGCGCCGCCACCACCGCTCCACGATAACGGAGTGGTAGGACTAGCTCTCATACTGTTAGCCGAATCTCCTTTAGTTCTCCGAGAAACGCCGTCGCATCTGATGGACTTGGACCTCGGCTGCCGAATCCCCCATCTCAACGCCGCCACTGCAGATTTAGCCGTCCGTGTCTGCTTCAACCTCACCAACAGCTCCACCACCACTCTGTCGTCCGTCATCGCCATACGAACCCACTCGTCCTTCGCCATCGTCACCATCAAAAAATCTCCAACCTTCTATAAACAGATATTTCTAGAAAGAATAAAAATGGATAATAACAGGGAACTGCATAGATACAGAGAAAGAAAGAGGAAGAGAAAACTTGGAGGTGGCGAAGAATGAGAGAAAGAAGAAAAGTTCTTAGGAAGAAAAAAGATACCGCAACCGCTGTTGTATGCTTATATAGGAGGGTTGCTTTCTCTAATTTTATTTTTTTTTTAATTTATTATTATTATTTTTTTATTTATTTATTTTTTTTTTTTTTTGTGTGTGGTTGAGTAGATTCCAGTTACTTGGTTTTGTTCTTCCATTCCGTTTCCCAACTTCGTCGTTACGGATGAGAATTTCACTTTACTTCCTAACCTTTTCCAAACTTTGTGATCTAGCTACTAAATTTGACATATTATCATAACAAATTTAACATTTCATTTTTATATATCATTTTAATCCTTAAAATCTAATTACGTAAAATTCATTTAGCACAAAAGGTTGTAAGAAAAAATTGCATAAACTCACTCATACTAAATGACTCATTTTGATTTTATCAAACTGATTAAAATAACATTATGCCATCCACTAATTATAGTTTCTAATCATTGCGATTACTGATATTATAAAATTTTTAAAATTTTTTTTATTACTCTAATAAAATTTTGATAAAAATAAAAATAAAAATAAAATAACATAATAATGATAGAAGAGGTGAAACCTTGCGGACGCTTGCAACGCTGTCAATTAATCGACTATAGTGAAAATTTTATAAGAGATCAGGGACTTAAATAAAATTCCTCACCAGTGATAGGTAATGCGGAGTCTTGACTTTTTTCTTTTTCAAAATTTCTTTCAATTTACTTTTGATTTTTTTCTTTAAATCGGGTGAAAGTGTGGGACCCATAATGAGATGTGTCGCGGGCAAGTTTTTATTTGTTTTATTGGGGAGGAATATTAGAGCTTCCAGGGCTTTGTAAACTGATTACCGAACACCGTTGCGCTGTTGCTTTTTTGATATATACGGCAGCGAAGCAGCATATGACACCACCCCCCCTCCTCCAATATCTTCTTCAGTCATAGTTTTAGACCTAAATCTGGTACGGTTCTACTCGTACAGTCAATCACACTCTTTCCAATCAAATCTCGCCATGTCACAATGCAGAAGTTTGGGCAATTTGACTCTTTGCCCCTGCAATTGATCAGAATTTATTGCCGTATCTTAGTAATGACTATTACGGTAAGGATTGCAAGAAAAGTTGAATTTACATGTTTTTCGACTTTTTACTTAATTAATTTTTTTCTTTTTTTTATTATAATGTTTAAATTTATAAAATAATATATTACATTTATACTTTTTATTATATTTTTTTAATTTACATTAGCAATCCCTTTATTCATCACGAGCATTTGGATGTTATTACTAAGATTTTTTTTTTTCTATTTATACTTTTTAGTAAAAAAAAAATCTTTATTAAAATAAATGAAATTGTTGTGAAAAAAATTAAACCGCCAATAAATAGCTTAAATTAGCGACTAATCAACGATATTGACTAGTCAGTTACGACAAAGGAACGTGTCGTTAAAAAAGAAGGGTGTAAAAACCCTAACACTACTCAGTCAAACAAATTGGCCGGATAAATTACCACTCCCAAACAAAAATACTCTTATTATTAAATATAACTATAAACTATGGTCATTGAAAATGCGTAAACGTAAGCAATTTTATAAATGAACTTCTAGATCAAAATCACATTTTTCAAGTGATTATATTTGGGATCGTGAATTTGTAATAATGAAAAAAATATTTCGAGCGACGATAACGGGTATGATATGAAACCAAAAACACAATCCATGTGTGGCGGAGAAACTACAAGAAATCAATCGTACAAGCAGCACGAAAAATTTATATTCACAACTACGGGATAGAAATGCATAAATCAAAATTACACATGATCAAGATCATGAAATTTAAAAAGTGTTTTAATAGAAATTATAACGAACGGGCCCGATTAAATTTGAGCACGTGAATTTTAATCAATTTTACATATAAACAAATAAATCACGGATTCATTACCTCGTCAGTTTTTCTTTAATTAAAAATGGGAGTACAAATTGTAATACAATGTTAAATATTAATATATTCAAACAAAATAAATATTTATTAAAAATGTAACAATAAAATACAACAATTACAAATATGATGTAACAAAATATCTAACAGAATAAATTCCTGAAAGAGAAAATACAAACGTAAAATGGATCTCTCGCAAGCAATTGATCACGCGGTAACTAAAATCGTCCGTCTTCTATTTTTTTTTTTTTTTTTTTTTTTTTGCGCTTTCTCACTGTGAATATGCAATTGTATTCCATCTCATAACAATGAAATTATACACATGATTGGGTTATTTATGCATATATATATATAAATTTATAATAATAATAATAATAATAACAAATGATGTCTGCCCACGTCGCACAGAGTATTCTGATTCTCCTTAGCGTGACTGGGAGGGATGGGATGATGGATGATGGATGATGGATGATGGATGATGGCTTTCATAATTTGTAATTAGAAAAGGCAAAGGCGTGGATGGGGGTGACAGACCTCTGCCTTTCTTTCGGCGACGTCATCATCGATCAGACAGACCAACATCCTCACTAAATGTGAACAGAAGAGAAGAAACAAACCACTTATGCTTTAATAACACGTTTCAAATTTCCATTTCATTTCACAATATTCGCAATTTTTCAATAATAATATTATACACAATAGTAAAATAAAATAGTCATTGGATGGGAAAGCCAGCAGCAAGTGAGGTGAACCCTAAAATACAGGGCAGTTCTAATAATTGGGACTACATAAAATATGCACGGGCTTATTTACTGTGTAGGTAGGCCAAAAGTTTCAGAGCTTATGGAATTTTAGGCAATTTTTTTAGCAACATTAAAAATAACATCTCATCAATGGCCATACTGAAAGTAAAGCTAGGTTGGTGAAGATACCTTTATGCAATTCAATCTATCCAACAGGGTCGAGAACTGTTTCTGGGTTCAGATTAAAACCAATTTAAATAGTTCCACAAATAGGAAAAGCAAACAAAAGCTAGCAGAAGGAAGGTTTGACCATCCTCTGATTCTGTATGGCACATGAGAGTTTTGGGAGCTTTGACTACTAAATACAAGTACCTCATTATATATGAGAGATAATTAATCTTATAACCGAAGCCATAGGATCCCTTTTTTTTATCCTAAGTTTTGAAACAAACTGTTGAGGAGAAAAGAATCTAAACTTGGTACAATTGGAATCATATAGAAAGTAATTTGAATTCAGTTTTTGGATAACCAAGAGAGTTTACTAAACTTTCTATTATACATTAAGTAATCATCAGATATGAAAATTATAACACTCAATTAATGATATGATCATTTGTAAATCCGTATCATAAAGCTATTTGATTTAGCTCCTCTTGGAAGCAGAGTCACAAACATCTAATTTAAACATGCAAATATACTCAAAAACGTTAAGTAAATTTAATAACCACGATTTGGAGTTGAGAGCAAAGTCAATCAAATTAGACAATGGTCTGATAAAAGAAGTCAATCAAGAGTAGGATTCTATAAAGAATGAGAATAGCATAAAACCACTAAAAGAATGGAGGGTGGCAAGCATTTAGTCATGAAAATTCTGACTCTTATAATAGAAACCAAAAGTCAGATCCACAAAAATCAATAGCATCTTCGTAGAACAACGGACAAACTACATCATGATAAGTAAGGTATAAGAAGATCACTTGATATCTACTGAAAACAATCCAAAAACAAGTTGCCACTTGAAAGCGGACTCTATATCAGGCAAGATACCCATATGCTGTATTGATTAAACAAACAGAATAACCAACGTGTATTGATTCATACGTCACCAGATGCTTGGGCCTGTCCCAAAATTTCTCTAGAAGTTCAACACTAGAGTCAGGATCTGTAGAACATCACCAAACTGCTAGCACTCCAACCCCTGGATTAAAATGAAAAAAATAAAAAAACACCTCACTATAACATACCATAGGCTCAAACATACTGACCACAGTTTATTTTACCAAGCAAACGTCATATCCGTAGCCATCTGCTCTTATCCATTCCTTCCCACTGCATTTAAAAGTGATATGCTTCTGGAAAAAAAGGCCCAGTTGTTAGGGAAAATTACGCTGCCTGATACAGCATTAGGTTCTAAAGAATCACAGCAAGATAAATTTTCTCAATGGTGTACGAAGGTAATGCTATACACAAAACGTTGAAGGCATTTTTATATGTGCTTCTTCTTCCTATCACTAAGCAAGGTATCCTGCTATATTGATAGACTAATAAACAAAACAAACAAGAGTGCATTGATTCATACACCTTAAGCTGCTCAAGCCAGCCCAAAGGTTCTCTAGAATTTTACCACTGCAGTTGGAATCTGAAGAGCAGGAAGCACCACCAAAGTGCTAGCAGCATTACCTTGGAATAAAATGGATGACTTCCACCACATCAAGGCAGACCAAAGTTTCAAGACAACTGTCGCTGATCTTAGCATCCACCACTAAACAGAGGTCATATACCTAAGCAGTTAAAAGCCACGTCTTCTCATCTATCCCACTGCATTAAAAAGTGATGTACTTCTGGAAACAAAAGCCCAGTTATCAGGAAACTTATGATAGCCCTGTAGATACTGTACATAGGAGTCCTAATCTATAACGCAAATGCTGCCATCAGAAGAGACATAAGCAATGTTTAAAAGGATTGCACGAAAATATCTACTCAAAGGTAGGAAGGGAATAAATTTTAAGATTTCACTGCAGGCAAAATTATATATAGAAGGGGGCATTTTACCTTCTCATCCCCACTGGAAGACCACTGTTAAAGGCAGATGCTGTGGAAATGTATGAATTAGATGTCCTTCCACAAGATCAAACACATTGCATGGATTCCACTTCTGGGTTCATCTTCCTGCTTCTGCACAACATCAAAATAGATATCCAAGTACACTTTGGAATCCAAGGAAAATATTTCAATCTTAAGTTCACAAGCATTGTATTTCTAAAGAAACACAGAAAGAATTTCCTTGGAGGCGTACAAAGACAATGCAAGTCATGCATGCTATATGCAAGACCTTAGAGACATTTTTGTATGTACTGTTTTCTTGGAACGTGGTTCATAGTTCGTACAATCTCTTCCAGAAGCAGCAATGTTTAATTACAAAGTAAAATCCACAAAATTTTACTGTCTGAGGTGCTATTACAAAGACAGAGATATTTGCAACAACTTGGAATTTGCATAAGCAATTTATACCAACCATATCCTCACTCATTTCTGGCATTTCAACAGAATCTTAACGCTCTAAAGCTAGTCCTGCCGCTCCAAATTTTTATTTTAAGCTGCAAGTTCCCAACCTATTAAGCACTAGACAAGCTTCTAGCTTCAATAAAAAAAATCGAAGCGAATAGCGGGCAACACGCAAAGTTCCTGATCACCAGCTGCAGCACTGAGCACAAGAGACCTGCAAGCATGAGACAGCCCGTTAAAAGAGACTTGGTCTTATCTAATCAAGGCACCAAATTTTTATTACCATAGATTTCAAGGCTGCCACCAGCTGCAGCAAGACAGCAGAGTAGCAGTTGTCAATCAAAAAGGGGGAAGAATAGTCGCAATCCGGCTGTCGGTCTTCTCCAAAAATCAACATTCTTCATATTTCCGAATTCAACTGAATTCATATTGGAATATCTTCAAAAACATCGCCAACATTAACGGATAGAAATTAACTTAGACATCAGAATTTAGTTCAATTGTTGGATGATAATTCATTACCCGCTCATTAACATTCCATCATAAACTCAAAGGTCCTCGTAAAATATTCGTATACATAAAGCTAAATCAAACCACTTAGTTCTCATATAATATTCATATACATAAAGATAAATCAAACCACTTTATTCCACAGCAAGAACGATCAGCACCGCACCAAGAAAATAATCAAAATTAAAAGCATAGTCTCATACCACTAAGAAACTAATATTTAAAACTTTTATTCCGAGAAGTAAATCGACTACATCATCAGAGGGGAACAGACCATACAGGATTACCCCAACAAGATAATAAAATCACAGATACATAATATATCTATAACTTCATCATCAACCTTACAATAATACCAATAAAATAAAACAAAGACCATAACAATTAAACATAAAACCAGACCACCGCCGATTACACCCAAACCAGATAAAACCCAACCACCGATATGTATCCCAGCAACATGAAAGCTAAAACTAATTTAAAACTATACAGAGAACTCCTAATACTACTATTAGGGTTGAAACTACTTTAAAATAACTACTGATTCCCGAGTTGAGTCAGCCAATTCGATCTTCTTCCCCTTGAAAAAATAAGGGAGAAGATCGTTAATCAGAAAACCCAAACCAAACACGCTTAGTACTGATGAAGCCACAACTTCCCACTTCACAACAAGTCAAGCTTCAAAATCCTCCTCAAATCCGTGGTAGCGTCGTCGGTTTTGACTGTCACACTCTTCTTTGTGAAGAAAGCAGGCAGAGGAAGCGAACTTGGTGGCGGCGAGGTAATAAAAGCCGACCCGGCGTAGAACGAGGCAACTCGGTTTTTAGACTCGGTCAAACGGATCTGAGTTGGAACCGACTTGGGATCCGGACCTAATCTCTCGATGGAACCGAGATCTGGATCTTCACGCTTCTCGATGAACTGCGAAACCAACTCCGGTGCCTGAAACGACGACATTGAAGTGAGCTCCTCCCCCCGTTTGAGGATCTTCACCTGACCCATAACGAGATTGTTTTTGGCCGGCGCCTTAGTGGGGCCCACGGAGGCGCGTGATGGAGATGATGTAACATGAGGACGTGGCGGCGGACTTCTTTTCCTGCGGTTAGACTGCATCCGGTTCGTCCGGTTAAAATTAGGGTTAGCATTTCTAGTGTATTTCATTTCCGGAGAAATTAGGGTTTGCTTTGAAAATCTATTCCATCCGTTTTCTCGCAAACAATCTTGAGGGTTTACAATTGCTACAGTCATCTTCACCTATGAGACCCTAACACATAAATCTAGGAATTAACGAGAAAAAAGATTCAAAAATTCAAAAATATAGAGAAATTACGTACGATTGGAAATCTAATCAAAGAGAAATTCTCGAAGAAATGAATAGAATCTTAGAAATAGATACTAGAGTTTGATGAAATTACGAGAGCAGAAGAAGATGAAATTGATTTGTTGTGGTTAGGGAGAGAAGATGAAGTAGCATGATTTTATAAGGAAAACCAAAGCGCAGATAGGCGGTAATAAGGAGGTGTAGAATCACTCGCATTAAATTGGCCGTGTCCAACACGACTTATTTATTACTCGTTTTTATATTTCCTTTTTCCCTGCTACTTTCCTTTCCGATTAAGAGAAAGGAAATTTATTATGCTTTGAGTCGGTTCAAGGAAGAATATCGTTATAAATATATGTTATATTTTAAAATTTTAATATCCTCAATTTAAAATTTAAATGAATCAACATTAGGACAACTATGTAACATTTAAAATAATTTATATATTTTATACAACAAAATTATTAAATAATTTTTTTAAGACAAAAAAATTATATGTAAATGATCAGTATATAAAATTATTGATGACAAAAAATTTTAAATATATTATGTTTAATTATATTAATTTTTTTAATAAATTTATAAAAATATAAAAAATAATTATACTTAAAAAAACAACCAACTCAACTCAATTCTTCTATATTAGACATAAATTTACATAAATTATTGCATTTAGTATAATTTTATTTATAATATTTTACTTGAAATTATCAATAATACAAATACATACTCTTATATAGATTAACTAATACAAAATATCAATGATGTAATATTATTGTCACATATAGTGTATAATATATTTTATTTTATTTGTCCTTTACTTTTTTCATTGTAAAAATATAAGACTTAATTTATACAACTATTATATGTTTTTATGAATATTTAGAGTCTATACATTGACATTTAATTTATAAAACTAAACGCATTTTAAAATTATTTATGTCTTCAAACTATAATAACTTAGTCAAAGTAAAATACTATTTTAGAATGATCTTATATATATATATATATATAGTAAGCGAGTAAATAATACGAAATTAAATTGGAAAAGATAAATAAATCATTAATTGGAAAATCTTGAATATATAAAAGATGGGTCAAATAATTGGTGGTGTGAATTCACGTGCTGGATGGCGCGTAGGAAGGTGGTTGTTGGGGATAGACCCCACCAAAACCTCGGTGTGAAGACTGCTGATCTGACGTGGGTGCGAAACCACCGGTGAGATAATTATCCACGACATTAATTCTTGGCCCTCATTTTCAGTTTAATTACAACAAGCCCATCTCGTTCAATTTCTCCTCCCTCGAGGACCAAATTGACCTTCATTCTTGCGAACAATTACCATTTTCCTAACTGAAATTACATTTTTACCCAAAACATTCTCAAAGTTTAATTCTCAACCTTTTTCAATGACCAAATTATCCCTTTTCCCTTTTTTTTTAATTTGGTCTTCTTTTGGATTTGGTTGAACAAACTCTTTTGAGTTTTAACAGACAAATGAATAATTATTTAATAAAAAATTACTATATCCTAAACAGTGATTTCCAACAGGTTAATAATTTATTATTTTTCAAAATTTGAAATTGAATTAAAAATCACGTTAAATAAACATTAAAAATTTATTATTTTGATTCAATTTCGGTTGGTGTGTCATAAAGGCAGGTTTGCTTCATAAGCACAATGACATTACATCATACAATAATTTATTTAAAAAAAATGGAAAAGGCAAGTCACGTAAGGAAAGGGAAATCCAAGGGTTGAAATAGTCCGAAAAAGTTGATGTTTGCCGTTGATTCCCTGACACGTATCAAAAGTACTTTGGTCAAAGAAACGGCGAAATGCCTAGAAGCAATCACAAAATACGAAATACACGTGGGAAAGGTGGGTTTTATGTAATTAAATGAAAAAGAAGTGGCAATTTCGAAGGAGGAAAGGAGGTGGGTCCTCCCTGGTAATAGAAAGACAGCTGGTGCATAATAATTTTTACGCGTGTCTCAATCGAGTAGCGATGACGTAGACTTCAATAAAGACGCGTGCCCAACCGGTCAAGCGACTTCATTGGGCCAATTTGATTGAACCGGCTTTCAGCGAGAGACAGGCAGGCTGTATTTTTTACGCGGACCCGCCACAGCATTTTAAAATATTATAATAATTTCTATACCAAACAGATTTTATAATATAAAATTTAGAACCTGATATATATATATATATATATAATTTTTTAATTTTTTTATTTTGTAACTTTTTTTAATATTATATTATTGATATAAAACGAATTGGGCTGGGTTTGAAGTGGTAGACTACATAGAATTACAAGCAAATATATTATTCTAATGGGCTCAATTACATTGAGATTTTCTTGCCGAGAAACATGGGCCGGGGGTTTCTAAAGTATGGAAGTTTTGTTAAGCACGCATTGATGACATTCTGAATTTTAAATTTTAGTTACAATTATTAAATTAAAAATTTAAGAAGTACAATGAAAATTATAAAGAGCTGTAATAAAAATGTTAAATAGTTATATTCTGCATCCCCATATGTAATATAGTCCTTTCTTAAATAAATAAATATATTTAATAATATTGATGTCGTTTAATATTTTTTTCTTAATGTTGTTGCGATGATTATAAAAATTTCTTGCAAATTTAATGCTTGAACTTTAATTCAATAATACAATACAATGTATGATCAAATTTTGAATTAAAATTAATGGCTTCATCATTTTCTTGGACAACAAACCAATGATAAAGCAGTGGGCTCTACCATTACCAAGCCCATTATTTCTCCGTTTTTGGACCCACTCCACTCCACGTTGATGTTCACTTAATCACTTCTCCTTTTTTTTTTTTTCTCCCTAATAAACAATTCAAGTTTTGATCAAAATTTAGTTAATTTTGTATCTAATATTGTACAAAATTTAAAAGAGTAGGCGAGTCTTGAGACATATTTTGGCACTGGTGTGTGATTGATTAAGTCAAATAATTAAGGCACTAATTAAAGATTATTAATTAATCATTTTATTTTATAATGATTTAAATATTTGTTTTGTAATTTAAAGCCTGCTAAGAGAATGTTAGCTTACAATCAAAGATTACAAAAACATAAAGTGTAATGTCTTTTAGCATTTTTAGTTTCAAGAAACAAGGACTATAATTTTTGTTGTTGTTTCATCTCTAAACCTGTATGATTTGTATTTGTAGAAAAATTGTATCTATGACTTTATTAATAAGTACTATTGAAATATTTATTAGGCTTACATTACACATAATAATTGCCATAACATAGTTTATAATATTTATTTTTGTCTTTTACTTCAATTTTTTTTTTGGGAATGCAATGACCTCATAAAAGCCGCACATGTAATGTTCAAGTTACTTGAATGCTGAGGATAATGGGGCCATGAAATTGAAATTTGCTGGGCTCGAAAAGCATTTTTTATTTTGTGGAAAAGGGCCCAAAACGACCTGCGCCGATGCTGTAGTAGGTCAAAAGAATTTCAATCCAAACGATGAACGACGTGTAGTTCATATTATATTGTTTAAACAACGATTTAAACCTGAAATTTGAGACTTCCAAAGCAAACGCTACCTCTAATTTCATTTATTTGTGCAAACAATCAGGAGAAAACTGTATTTAATTTTGGATACAGTCATGTTGAAAATCTAGATTTATCAACAAAATAAAGAGATTAAAGCTCAGTTTAAAATTGAAAAGTGATGCGATTTTTATTAAATGACAATTCAATAAAATTGAGTAACTGAAAATTTTTAGTTCATTTAAAATAATTTTATCTTTGTTAAATTAGAGTTTTTGTAATAAAGTTTAAAAATTTAGGTAAAAAGTTAATTTAAACCCACAAAATTAGAAAAAAATTAACCCACACTTGCATAAGATAATAAATTGAAATTATCTCATACATATTAAATAAATTTGACCAAAAAAAAAAAAACTCTTATGAACCGAAAAAATTATAATAAACAAAATCGAAATGGTCAGGTGGATTTAATTTTTTGTTTTTAGAATATCGATAAAATTTTATACTTGCTTTTTAATTTTGCGTGTAAAATAATAAATCAAATAAAAAATTAGGGTTGTGTACGTAGCCATTAAAATTTAAATTTAAAAATGCGTTTAACAAATTGAAATAAATTTAACGCTAAAAATTTTTATTTTATAAATTGAATATTATAAAAACTATAAAATTAATGCGGTCGGACTAGAAACAAACTAGATTGAACGATTGGTCTAATTTGAATCTAAACTTTTATTTGAATACTAAACAATCATTTGAAGTTTAGGTGAATTGACTCGTACCATACCTTTCTTACAAATAAACAAAGATGGAAGTGGATTACCAACAGACAAACAAATGAGTTTAAATTAAGATGAAAATTAGTGATAAAGAATAATAGTATTGGTATAGTAGAAACTGAAGTTTTGTACAGAGTCCAAATTCCAATCGGTTTCACCTAATTTTGCTTTACTTTTCTTGCAGGAGCAAAGGCAAGTAATTCTTACAAAATTATTCTAACTCGTGGGGTCAGCAGATCATGCTGTGCTCCTCCTGGGCAAGTAATTCTTATTTTTTAATTTTTTTTTTGTCTTCTTGTAAATGCCAGTTACTGCATGCAAACTGTTCGACGAGATGTCCAGCTGAAATTATTTGCCAACCCTCTGATAGATCTTGATCTGATCTAATCTAATCTAATCTAATCTAATCTGATCTAATCATGTGGGACATGCGATGTCGGCCTGGAATAATATTAAATTAAATGCTTAAGAAAAGAAAAATTATGTATATACTACTGGTGGGATGGGAACTTCAATGCTGTGATTGTGACCCGTTTCGATTGTCCTTTTGATTTCAAAAAAACCCACAAGTCATTATTCACCTAACACGTGACAAGTTTAATTTATTTTGTTAAATCAATTTGATAATCGGATGATTTGCCTACTGACTCTTCTACATTCACAAGTCATAACCAATATTAATTAAACAAAAAGTCTGTTCTGAGCTGAAATTACAAAATCCAATCAATTTCATTTCGTTACATTCAAATCAAAATCTTAATTACCTTTTTTGTGTATTATATTTATTTCAATAAATTTATGAATTAGTAATTATAAATATTCATTTTTCTTTCACGAAAACTCTTCTAATTAACACCTTACCTCAAATTGGGTTAATAATCAACTTGAAGGCTTTCAATTTGTCAGCATCCTCGTTTCAGAAACTTTATTGAAAGAGTTGGTTTAAGCAATTTGTTTGTACTCTTTATCTATCATCAACGGATACTTCTGCTTGAAACATGAAAGCCTTATTGGTCTTTTTGGAACATTTTTCATGAAAAAGTTATATTTATTTCTTACACGGCAGCTTCAAAATCAAATCCAAAGCAAAACATAACAGGCATAAAAAGACGCACTTTTCTTAAAGTGGGTTAACAATTAGTGAGGCCAATTAAGTTGAGATTAGGTTAGGGGCTATGGACGATGGGTTAAGGCTTGTTCAAAATGGTTCGGGTTCGAGTTTAGCTAATGTAATCCAAGCAAGTTGGTCATTCTATTTCATGCCAATAAATTTCTTGATGTCTTAATTTTATATTTGAGTCTGGGTGATTGATTGCTCTTATGTGAATAAAAATTAGCCATTCCTTTTATTTTTAATTACAAATTAATGAAAATGACTCTTAAAACACATTATAAAAAATTATCTAAAGGAGAACATCAAAATATACAAATTTTTATAAATTCTATTTAATTGAACTAATTTGACAATATTATATTTTTATCTATAAAAAGTAATTTGAGCGTGCTATAAATTTATCTATGTAAATTAATGCAAATATATATTTAAATATTAATGTTTTTACTAAAATATAAAAGTTTATGTGTTAGAATTAATAAGTATCCACATGATTGTTGTGCACTTGTCCCATTCAAATAATGAGATTTACTTTAGTTCTGCCCTCCTTTTGCCTCCTTGCACAAGCTTTTTGCAGATAGAAAAAAGATTAAAAAAAATTAAAAAGGACAGTTAAAAAGAAAAACAAACTTCAAATGCATATATATTTTTTCGAAGAAAAAGTGACCGTTCATTTCATTGGCAGCACAACTTTTCACCCTTCTCTCTCAATTTGTGGGTAATGTTCCCCTTTTGAGCCTTACAAACCAGGCCATGCTTCTACTTCTTCTTCATTGTCTCTTTATTCTTCAATATTCATTCTTTGATCTTCTTGTTGTATTATAGAAGTAGAAAAAACCAAGACACAATGAGGAATCTTCTTCTTCTTGTTTTATTTGTTTTTCTTTATCAACCTGTTGGGATTCATGCCTTCCTAGAATCAGACCCACTTGTTTTTTCTCTTTCTGCTCCTGCTCCGGTTTCTGTTTCCTCTCCTATCATTTCTCCTGTTTCTTCTTCAATGGCAGCCGTTTCTCCAGGTGGTAACTGTCTACCAGTACCAATGCTGCTTAGTTTTCATTATGTTTGTTTTCAGTTTTATCCTTGGTTGGTTTAATATCTATTCGGAATTTCAAATTTGTCAATTCAAAATTTTGAAAACAAACACTAATTTCGGTGCATTTATTTCCTATTATTACATGCTTATAATAGGAGAAATGATTCTCTTTTTTATTCTCTAACTAACATTCAAGTGCTTACTTTTGCTAGTATCCCAAAAATCCTCATGATTTTCTTTTGTAGATACCTTGCTAAAACTTTTCTTCTATAAATTCTTTTTTTTTTTTTTTTTTAATGTAGGAATTCAAACGGGTGGTGACGAGCATCATCACCACATGGATGCACACCACAAGTTGCTTATTGCACTCATTGTTGCTTGCAGCGCGCTTTGTGCAATCATATTGTCTTTACTCTGTTTGTGGTTATATCATTTGAAGTTCTCACACAAATCCATCCGAAATAAAGCTAAGAGTACAGGTACAATCTTTTTGCAAATATCATCATTTCCAGTTACACTTATATAATTTGGCTTCTACCTTATTGTCTGAGATTTGTTTTTTGTTCTGTTTTGCATGATTTGAATTTGTAGACGGTGAGCATGGACTTGTATTGTCCCCTTTTTTGGGCAAGTTCACTTCTGTAAGGATGGTTAGTAAGAAGGGATCTGTGATTTCATTCATCGAGTATATGCTACTAGAGAAAGCCACCGACAATTTTCATGAGAGTAATATTTTGGGTGAGGGTGGATTTGGACGTGTTTACAAGGCTCAATTAGATGGTAACTTGCTTGTTGCTGTAAAGAAATTAGATTGTGTAACTCAGGATGCCAAAAGAGAATTTGAGGTGGGAATTTATAGTTTCCATTAAATTTTGCTGAATTTTGGGATCTACGTTGTTGCTTCGTTGTTCTGATTTTGTATTGCTTGTAACTGCAGAATGAGGTGGATTTGCTGAGCAATATTCAGCATTCGAATGTAATTTCTCTGCTGGGTTATAGTGCTCACAATGATACAAGGTTTCTTGTTTATGAATTGATGCATAATGGATCTCTTGAAACTCATTTGCATGGTAAAACTTTGATCAATCTTTTTTCCCTTCTAATCTAAATATAGAGATTGTTATAGTCTTTCCTAACGAAAATTTTGTTGTATATACATTAGGTCCTTCTCATGGATCGGCCTTAACTTGGCATATGCGGATGAAAATTGCTCTGGATACAGCAAGGTGAGCGTGTTTTTCAATATTATAGTTCTTCTTTTGGTGTAGTACCAAGTTTTTAAAATATTTGAAACTGTTGACCAGAGGGTTAGAGTATCTGCATGAGCACTGCAACCCACCAGTCATCCATAGAGATCTTAAATCCTCCAATATACTTCTAGATTCCAACTTTAATGCAAAGGTAAAAAAATATTATCACAAATTTAATGAGTTTTCCGGCTTTTGACCCAATAATAATGTTGAGACCATACTAACACATTCCTGCTTTCCATTTTCATCATCTTCCATTGAATTTACTATTACATTTTTCCTCCTCATTTGCTCTCTCTAACTCAGCTTTCAGATTTCGGTCTTGCCATAACCGATGGAACCCAAAACAAGAACAACCTTAAGCTTTCAGGAACATTGGGTTATGTAGCTCCAGAGTATCTATTAGATGGTATGCTAACTTGTCAGTAAATTTCTATTTTGACTGGTAGCTATATTCATTGATTTAATGGTTGTTTTTTTTTTCTTTGGATTTCAAATTTATGTTGGGAGATGTGATGAGTTTGATAGACATTTATAAATTTGTATGCTCTTTAGATTACATTATCTTGATATGTAGATGCACATGTGCATAAGTCTGCTTGGTTTTTAATGTAAAAAAATTTGGATCTTTCATCTATAGAAGTTCTTGCAGAGTTTTTATTCTGCAAAAAATTAAGTGTTTCTTTTTGTTTATTTATTTACCTTGGACAGAGTGCTTTATTTGAAAATGGTATTGGTATTGCTTGGCATGCATTTGAACTTGGAATGACTCATAATTTAACACTAAACATATTTTTATAATCCGAGTGCTGCCAGTGTTACTGTGGTCAGAAAATGCTTCCATGAGAATACTACATAGCCATGATTAATAGCAATTATGAACTTTGATGCAATTTGTATTATAATTATTTCTAACAAGAAGATTCTGTTTTCATTGCTCTAGGTAAATTAACAGATAAGAGTGATGTCTATGCTTTTGGTGTTGTGCTTTTGGAACTTCTATTGGGAAGAAGGCCAGTGGAGAAACTGGCACCAGCTCAATGCCAATCTATTGTCACATGGGTATGCCAATTCTTTGATTTCAGCCCAACATATATTAAATTTTTCAGAAGGCAAAATATTATACAAAAAGATTGAAATTTGAAAACTTAATGCAATAATTATTAATGAATTTGCAGGCCATGCCTCAGCTCACTGATAGATCTAAACTTCCAAACATTGTGGATCCTGTGATTGAAAATACAATGGATCTAAAGCATTTATACCAGGTTCGTGATCTACATTTCACTGGACTTGCTTCTGTTGTGATTTCTATATATAAAAATGGATAGATGACTGCCACTAACCTACCTTTGGATTAATATGGGTCTTAAAAATATTTTACTTAGACAAGTCAGTTTACAGTTGGGTGGAAGAAGAATGAGCCTAATATATAATGTTAGGCTGGTACAAATTCATTGGTTCGGCAGAACAATTTTTCTTTATATATTATTTTAGGATTATAAACCAAACTCAAAACTTAATGTCAGCATTAAGCAAAATTTAGCAGTTGACCCAACTAATATCCCAATTAATGTACAGGTTGCAGCTGTAGCTGTGTTATGTGTGCAACCAGAACCAAGCTACCGGCCGCTTATTACTGATGTTTTGCACTCTCTCGTCCCACTTGTTCCGGTTGAGCTTGGAGGAACTCTGAGACTTACACAATCTGTAAATGCTGGAGAATTCCATTGATCTGGTGTGTCTCAAAATATGCAAGGTTTAGTTACACCGTGCTGCTACGCCATTACTTGCGATGGTTTGAAAAGGAGAATTTGCTCTTCTGTGTTAAGGATATAGATGGTTGATTTAGTTGGGAACGTGAAAGAGAATTGAATTCTTCATCACGTTTGTAAATTGTAAATGGGAGACATATATGTAGAATGGCTCTAGCAACCTGAAAAGTCACTTGTTTATACCAGACCCTTGCCGATAAACATTGAAATATTGACTTCAAATAGATTCTTTTTGCCTGACGTTTGATTGCCTGTAAATTGTTTATTGTTCAGTTTACATTACTGTCAATAACCACAACACTATTCTTTCTGTTTCGTTCTAAGATCTTCCCTAAATAAATTAAGCGATCTTCTCAAGATGAATCTGCAGGCGGTAAAATTTCATCATCAGATGACGTAATGACAACAACTTTATGCAAGACTTTCTGGACTTAGCAGATATTGGACCATTGATGGCTGACTACAATTAATTGGGGTGATCCACTACAACGAGGTGCATTTGTTGTTCAACAAACTGTAGCATATGCATTTACTATTGAGAATGCTGGTCACATATTGACATTGCATCAAACCAACAGTCATCTGCGTGAATATCAATCCTGTTAAAGAGGGACAAATTTGCCTAGGAGGTGGGTCAACCATAACAGGTTGCGTTTAAGATTGCAGAGGCAGACACGTCGTGATCAATAAGCTACAAGAAAAAAAAAAAGATTATGAACTTGAAAACAGAACATCAATGTCAATGTTTATAGCACATAAATTTTAAGCCACCAGAGAACCCAACGGCCAATTAAATACTGCAGGTAATCTCTATGAACTTGTTGCGAAATTCCAAAAACTTTCTAAAAGGAAAAATACATGTTAAGTGTTTGCTCAATCAAAACTCCGATTACTGACTTCTTTAAATGTTGTGAACATATATTATTACAAATTTTTACATTAGTAATAAGGTGAACTCACCAAAACTTTTGATGGTCTGCTTCTATATGAATCTTGCAGTCCAACATTTTCAACTGACATTGTGATACGAGTCAATGATGGCATCAGCAAGGTATTTGCATTTGGCCAAAGACAATCCAGCCAAGGATATCCTTCCATCCTTGGTCATGTACACGTGCCACTTATTTGTCATATTTTCGCACTGATCAGATAAAAGACAAGTAGAACTCAGTAAGTCCCCGAAGTGAGGCTGTTAACTTTTGCATAGAGAAAGTATAATCTACAACACAAGCACTAATTATGTTAAAGCCTTACAAAACAAGAATGTCACAATCAATTGGAGATATGCATGCAAAACCCAACTATGGATTCAGCAATCACGACTTCAACCACAAATAATTCAGAACTTATAAAGTTTCATGATAAACATGTAGGCTAGTCAATAGTATGGAAGGATTTGAAATAAAGGAGATTGGGCTAGCTTTATAAAAGTTGCCTATAGGACTTTCACGAGATAAGAATTTTTGAGTCAATATTATGGTAAAACTAATGAGATATCTAATATCAGAATGCAAATACCTCCAGAATGACATCATAGAAAGGAAGATATCATAAAAGAACATGTATATGTCCGCAAGAAAATGGGAAAAAAAAAACCTTGAGAATCGCAATTACCTGGGCTTTGTTCAAGCCTGTGAATGAGAACATGCCAATCTGCCTCAGAATGAATGACCAATCCTTTCCACTCTTATCTTTTGCAGAGATACTATCAAATAGTTTCTGTCTCACATTCTTTATCCTTCCAGCCATCATTTCCATCTCGGCTTTCCACTCACTGAAGAGAGTTGGATCCCCAACAACATTGGCAACAATCCTAGCTCCGTGAATAGGAGGATTTGAGTACATAGGTCGAGCAAGCCTTTTCAATTGGCTCTTCACCCTGGAAATACAAAATATGAATTAGCATGGCCCAGCCAAGATGTGCCACCTATAAAATACGAATCAAAATCATCTACATAGCCGTCCATCATGGTACTTAGGCATTATGAATGTATAAAGTCAGGACTAGATGAATTACTCAATCTGATTGTAACAATCAGCAGCTAAAAAACACATAGGAACAGAACCACATCATGTAACACGTATATATCTCCTTATCAGCCACTTTTATGTAAAAGTACTAGCAGATAATAAAGCTTTGGCTACAGGTGTGTACCTTCAAGCTTAACACATTACCTGTAGCTTATTTTCTTAAAACCATCTTGAAAAGAAAAAAGCACTCATTATTCCCATTAATCCCTTATCATACCTGTAGCTTATTTTCTTAAAACCATCTTGAAAAGAAGAAAGCACTCATTATTCCCATTAATCCCTTACCATTAAAACCTAAAACAATTAGTTGATTATTGTCCAAGAAAACTCGCATGACAAGTACTGCATTCATAACGTTTATTCACAATAACTCAGTAGCAGCATCATTGCGTGCCTAGAATTTTGGAAGTATCCATGATATCACAAACAAGGGCTGACACCGGTCCACATAAGTGATTAACACAGTTAGGTGTTCCAAAACAAATCTAAGCACATGTAAAGCAATAAAATTTTGAAATAAAAGTGACACTCCAACATAACTAAGAATGTCTTTATGCATCTTATTGCGCATATAATTTGTCAGAATGTTAACTGGATTATAGATGAGTTAAACATTATGGTTCACAGCACCTTGTTGCTGCATCAGCTGATGAGCAGATAACATTCATTGCTCCAATTCTTTCTGCATAAAGACCAAGATTTTTACTGTATGACTGAGCCACTAGAAGCTCCATACCACGTGCAGCAAACAACCTAACGGATGCTGCGTCTTCATCGAGACTTCCGCTTGCAAATCCCTAAGGTGCATCAACGTGTTCAGACTTACAGAAATGAGCTTTGAAACATCCATAATTTCCATTTCAGCAGGAAAGAATCAATGCTCAGATCATAATTTATATCTTGGTTTCAAGAAATAATACCTGGTAGGCAACATCAAAAAATGGAATGTGATTTTTCTCTTGAATGACATCGGCAACTTTTTCCCACTGTTCAGGGGTTGGATCAATGCCAGTTGGGTTGTGAGCACAGCCATGAAGCAGAATAAAAGATCCTTCAGGGGCTGCCTGCAGAAGGAAAACAAATATGAGTACACTGCATAGAAAAAGTGATTTATTTTGAAAATTTAAACTGACATTGGATAGAATAATGTTAATAGGTATGTCATTTGAGGATCCTTTTTTTCCTCAACAAAGCTGAAAGATACTAACACTTAAATTTGGAAAATAAAAATAACTGAAAAAGGAAAAATGAAGTGCATTCTTTGGACAAGATGTAACCTTTATGTCTGCTATCATTCCCTCAAAATCCAAACCAACTGTTCTCGGATCATAGTAGCGGTACTCAGACCATGGAACTCTAGCATCATTGAAGATATTCTTGTGATTACCTGTAAGATGAATGCGTCAGTGCTAAAAAATAGCATAGTGAGGCACATTTCTTAAACAAGTTCAAGTGAAAGACAGTACACACCCCATGACGGAGATGATATCAGTACTTTTGCTCCAGGGAAATATCGTTCTATAAGAGCTGCAGCCAACCTAAGAGAACCAGTTCCTGAAAGACCTTGAACTGTTGCAACCTAGAAAAATATCATAAATAAATGGATAAAACCCAAAAATTGAAGAAGCTATTTCTCAACTAAATAAATATGGCACGCATGAAATATAATTTTCTTTTCCAGTGTGGTGTCCTGAAATCTAACATACTCTCTGTTCCTTTAGCACTGGGTTGTCAGCTCCCAACAGTAACTCTGCAGTCACCTTATTGAATGCAGCCAAACCTTCAATTGGAAGATACTGTACATTGTAATTAAACAGAGTTTAGTAATCCTAGGTTATAATGATGGCCTCAATTTATCAATCCATTTGAGTATATTGATATACCTCTTTGTTTTCCCCTCTTTCCAGCATAAGATTCTCTGCCTAGAAAAATAAAAACAAGTTTCAATATGGTTAGGTTGTGACTCCTTTTGACTGTGAGAGAAACTGAGATTCAGTTTCATATTTCAACAAATAAGGACAAACAGGAAAGACATAAACAGAGAGAACTGAAGCCAGGTTTTGCATTCATGAAAACTTAGGAAAGGAAAGCAACCTTCTTAACAACATTAAGCACATAAGGCTGTAGCTCTTCAGTTCGATAAGCCCCAACACCAAGATTGAGTTTATTTTCATGTGTGTCTGCTTTAAAAGCTTCAGAAACTCCGAGAATTGGATCAGGGGGAGCCATTGTTATACCCTCAAAACGAGAAACATTGACAGTAACAGTCATTGATACTCGATTGAAAGACTGCAAATCATGAATTCAAAAATTCAAATATAGGACAAGCAAAGATGAAATATATATATAAATATATAAATCGAATTCACATTGTATATACAAAGATATAAATGCATGGACAGGTGATCCACTACTTGTGAAGCAACAGAATTCTCAGATCCAAATATTAATTAAACTAGCAAACAGAATGATTGATAAATCTTGTTCAGAAAACAAACTGTTTATGACTACTAAAATCCAAAAGCAAATCGCTCAACTTATTATTGTATGCTATAATGGATATCAGCTCTATCAATATAAACAAATATGATTGGGAGAAGTTTGAGCTAAATGAGTTTTACTTAAGCAGTCCACAAGAAGTACCTTAGCCTTTATGAATCCTGTACTCAAATTGGTACTTCCAAGTTTAACCTTTCCCTGCTCAAAGTACAACAAAGTGTTTATAAGTGTAACAATCAGTTTGGTTACCAAGAAAGTAAACGAAAAAGAAAATCAAATCATCACACTCGAACTTATTATCTCCTCTAACATTTTCTCAGCAACCAAACAGTAAGTGGAAAGTAAACAACAACATACCAGTAAGAAAGGAATTAGCTTTACCTTCAGAGTCTCGTGCATCGATAGCTTAGCTGAGGGAGATGCAGAAGCTGTAGAAAGCATTGTCGAAGCCATCTGAACTCAACGATTATACATAAACAGTGAAACAAGACGGTTTATGTTAATGCAAGAGCAAATCAAATCAGATATGAGCTTGATCTGCAAAGATTACACAACTCTTGAGCTCACCTGGACTTTATCGAAGCGGATTTCGCCCGGCAATTGATTATGATGTAAACAGATTTCACGTAGAAATGCAGAAAATGGCTATTAGTACGACGGTTTAAGTCTGGTTTTTGTGTGATCTCTTTGTCAGGGAGTCACAAGCAGCGTTTGAATCGACGATGTTACAATAAGCTCTTAATGAATACATTTGAGGGTATAATAGTCTTTTTGAGCACTTGCGAAGGAAGGTGTGGTTCCAGTTGTCCATAGTAAAGTTCCTTAAGGTGCCATTTGACAGCATATAAGTGGGACCACGTTACGTGCACCTTAGATGTAGGTTTTTAGTTCTGATTCGGAGCATGTTCGGGTTGGAAATATGTCGGGCCAACCACTTCACGAAATTACAAGCTACTCGTGCCTCCCTCTTCTGCTTTCTTCTCTCAAAACGTAATTAAAAGGTTGTCAAATGTGTATATTTTTTGGAACCGCTATATTTACTTTCATCTCCCAAAACGTAATTAAAAAGTTATTAAATTTGTATATTGTTTCTAACTACAATATTTACTTCATGAATTACGTAAATCACTTCTAGTGAGTGTCTTACTGTAGTTGCAAGAAAGCAAAATCCACAGGGTAACATTCACCATGTGACGTCAAACAAAAGTTCTGACCGTGAAGATTTTTTGTTCTCCGTTGTCCAGTTAATGCAGTGAAATTATTTTAATTACAATTTCTGTTTGAAATTAGTTCGAGCATTTCAGTCCAACCAACCGGGAAATGCAAGGGTAAACTTAAAAAATATCACCTCATCAAATACATGCTTGCTAATCTTACTCCAACTAACGTCAATTGACATAATCAACGAGAAAAGACACTTGACAATTTACATAGTATCTTGTACTACTTACCATATTGCTCTCAAGTTAGCACATTTGCTTTGAGCTGATCTTGGTACAAGATAAACCAACCAATGGAATGATCGATCTAAAACATCCGAAAACTTTTCCCATTCACTGATCAAGGAAAGCACATCGAATCACAAGGCAATAGGACCGAGCTAAAGCAGCTTCAGTCCCAATATCCCTGTGTTTTTCACTCCCTAATGAAAGGCTCAATATAAAAATACCCTAAAATTCTGCATTGATTAACTTAAAGGGGATCCAAACTTCTCAGAAAAATAGCAAGACAGTGATGACACATGGTGGTGGCGCATAGACCATATGACGATGCGTTCCAATTAATGGCGGAGAACCGAGGAAAAGAGAAATATCTACCATTCACGCAAACATTCCTACCCTTCATCGCATGCAGCATGCTTTAATAACAGCCCAAGAAGACAGCTGCTATCCAGCAATATATCATATCAGATAATTACAGCCATAAAGATGTGCATAAGAAAATAAAAACAAAAAAGAATCTACTTGGAACATCCCATTTCATTATTTTCATGGTATTCTGACCGTTTCCCTTACATAGGTATATAAGGTGGTTAACACAACACTATTAGAAGCTCATAATCCAAATACCTACGTGAGATATCTAAGTTATATTCATCAGATGCTATGGAGGTTAATGAGGATGAAATAGCTCAAATGACAATGAAAATAGGTAGATTGATTCAAATATAGTTTAATTATAGTATTCATTATTGAAGCAAATGAGGAACTTGAAGGCCAACCAATCTTTCCAAAATCATTAATCAAGAAAAGAAACAAACAATAATACATTTATCACGAAAAAGAGTCCAGTAAGTTCTTTATAGATGAATAGTTGAACAAAAAAACTCGAACTGTGTCATTGTTTCTGCAACAGCTCGAAGCCTCAAACTTCAATGAAAGTAGGACAACTAATAATCAACACAATCAACTAGAGTAAAAACTGAATCCTGAATCCCTCATGGGAAAACTAGCGAAATAAGCAACCATAAATAGGGACACCCAAATTAAAAATTAAAAAAATAACTAAAAGATAAAGCCAAATTCATAATTCAAAATCAACTCAAATGGCTCGAAAGAACTCTAGTGAGTTTCCTTGTGCAAATGGGTTCTTCGTTGCTAAATACAAACATAAAGCTTGTATTATAGCTTTTGGAACAATAAATAAACACTCTAAATTACTTCAAAACAAGTGTAAAATAGTACAGGAACAAGTTCGGCCGAACAAACCGCTTAGAATCCAAGCTTAGTGCGGCGCCAGTGCCTGCGCTTTGCGTTGTACCTAAAATAAACAGGTAAAAAAACATAACATCGGTAAGCAACAAATACTTCCGATTAATTTTGTACAAGTCTAACATAAAATCCAAAACTAAAGAGATAGACCTAATGGTATTATCGGTGCGCATGCGGATCCAGTGAGGAATAGGCCGGTTTTGCCTCATCTTCTTGGCAAGTTTCTTCTTAATCCTAAATGTCTTGTGTGACGGCTGTTCATATTGTTCACAGAAACATCAATTAGAAACTCAAATCAAGAATTAGAGAATTATACAGCGAGCAATCGACATGGAGTAATACCATTTTTGCTTCTTTCGTTCAGCTGCGAATGTGGTAAAGAAATTGCCAGCAGCTAAAACCCTAATCGTGAAAGCCCGTTGAGGAGAAAACGTGCCTTTTATATTAGTAAATTTAACTAGAATGCTCACTACTTTAAACTTTCAGTAAGAATTATTATTTAAAATATTTTTAAAAAATAAACATCTCAATTAAAATATTTTCACATAAATATTTTTTTAAAAAATTTTTATGATAATATTTTAATTCAAAGTAATTATTTTTATAATATATATTATATAATGACCATTTAAAAAAATCAGTAATTTTTATCGGTGAAAATTTTCTTTTATATTATGATACAATGGGGTGCCGGTTTAAATGGACTAATCCGAACCTTTTATAGTATTGTTGGCCTGGGTGTTATTTGTGAAAATTACTAAATACACCACAATTATTCTCATCTACCTTAGGCACGTGCGAGAGTTGTGCCTAATGCAAGGGGCGGGTGTTATCAGAAGTCGGTGATGTGGTTTTAACATTTTTACCCTGTAAAAGAGAGAGGCCCAATCTAACAGTCCATGGAATGATTGATCAAAGTTCGTGCTGTTTTGCGTTACTACGCATCCACTTGTTTCTGGCGCAGGAACATAATTTATACGCGGCCGCTTCTATACATTTTAGTATATGTACAATTATTGTGATTCTAAATATTATATGCTATAGCAGATTTAATGAGAATCTGTTGTTTAAAATTTGGCAGACAAACTTGTCATCCTTCAGGTGCATTATATGACAGAGACAAAATTTCATAATTATTAATACTATTATTGAAATTCTTGTTTTGCTGAATTTTTATCCTGAATATATATCCTAAATTTATGGAAAATAATATTGAAAATTATAGAAACATGCATAACTATTTGATAAGTGTCATAAAATTTTTGCAATATGTAATAGATATTATTTAAAATTAAAATATAGAATAAGAATTGAAAGTGAATTAACAAAACTATACGTCAAATAGGTGCAGTACGTATGCATTTATATATGTATATATGTGTCGCAGCTGCAGGAATTAACTTGAACCTTTAGTTGCTTTCAGCGTATAAATAGGAAGAGGAGCTGCTCAGCGAACGATAACTGTGTGCAGACGTAATACAAAAAAAAGTCGAAAATCATAAATTTTAACTAATTAAGCTTGGATATATGTATGTATGCATGTATATCAAAGCCAATTAAAAGACGTTTAAGTTAAATCAGCACTTGCCTTCCAAATCAACATGTAGAAAGAAGACATGGATGCTTTACTAGAGATATCAGCAGATTGAGCTCGAAGATACAACCAAGAAGCAAGCGCACAATGACCGAATATCTATAAACAAAATCTTAATTAATTTTTGATGATGATGATACCTCAGGGGAGATTTATGAAAATATCCCAATAATAATAATAGCAAATATACAGAGTCACACAGGCGGGTGCATAAGAGATAAATTATACATTTAATTTCCTCCTACACCACGAGCAGCAGCAGCTAGAATACCAATAGAATGCTTACAATGACAAGCCTATGAAGCAGGAAAGAGGAAGAAGCTCCAACTACTACAGCAGCTCCATATGCAATTAGCAGCAATTGAACACCGAGCCAAAATATCTGAATTTTGCAACAGTGTAATTAATATCTTTATAATTGTCAACTTGATTTTAAAATATTAATTAATAAAGTAATTAATTAATATAATCAATACTTGTTAATATATATGAATGATCTCCTACTCGTAGCTTGCTATAATTGATTTAATTTGTTTAATTATTTTGATTTACTCACTCTTTTTGGCCCTATCTTCGTAGCGAAAGACTGGACACCAAATTTGTTGTCGCCTTCGATATCAGGAATATCCTGTACTACGTTAATTAAATATCAAATTAAAATAATTCTTACCATAAGTTGTATTATGTATGTGGTGAATTAATTAAATAGATTTTAATTTGACAATAAATTTGGTTGTTAGTTGATTAATTATTCTGAATCACGTACCTTGAATAGTGCCAATATAATACCGTAGAAGAACTTGAAGGCAGTTGCAAACATAATTGATTTTGTAAATGCTACAGGTCTACCAAGCAAATATGTCTGCATGCAATTAATAATAGAGAGAATGTTCATTACCCCTACTTTTTAAGTTAATATCTTATTGTTTCCTTATATTTCTTTTAATACTTTATCACTCTTGATTTTTTTTTTTTCTGATTTTGTCTTTTAATTCATTTAGTTTACAAAATCATAAAATTGAAAATATTTGAAATATTAAAAGATAAAATCGGAACTTAAAGGGAAGATGAAATATTAAAAGAAATATAAGGAGATATTAAAGTATTATCTCAAAAAGTACGAGAGTAATAAGTATTCTCCTTTAATAAAAGAAATATTAATTTCTTGCTAGGTATATAGGTCGTCGATTTATTCTACATATTAACCCTTAATTTTACTTGATAAAGAATTTGTGCGTGTACCTGACTGTGAAGGAAGTAAGGAATTAGATATAAAAGCATCCCCGCTTGTAAATAGGCTATAGTCGCAAACGGATTTTTCTTCCATCGAAGAAGAGGAAGCTAATAAAACCAAGATATGAAATTCATCGGATCAAATACATAATCCAACAAATTAAAACAAGTGGATTTACATACTTACATATATAGTCATTATCAAGATCATAAAATTAATTAAGAGATGTAGTCAACACTTACATCCGCTGAGTAGAAGGTCTGAAGTAGAAAGTTCGTGACGAGGCCCAGAAGAAGTGGTGGAGATTGATACATAATTCCCATAGCTAGACTCTAAAAGATTGACATATCATGATGATCAGATCAAACAATATATGTATGTATATACTAAAGATATATAATTAAATAAAGATACCTTTACTTTCTTTAATATATAATTTTATTAAAAAAATGAATTCTTATTAACAAATTAATTGATAAAGTAGAGGTTAATTTTTTGCTTAATTAATTACCACCGCTAAAGATCCAAAAGTAATTGCCTTTCCGGCTCCGATTGAGATCTCCCCGGATGCCAGAGGAAGATAAGGCTTGTTAACCTTAATCAATTTGAACAAACTTTGTCAGCAAATTAATTAAAGAACCGAAAGATAGACATACATCCATGCATCCACATATACCTTATCAATCTCAACATCATTCAACTGGTTTATTCCCAACCCGTATATCTGAATCAGAATTGTGGGCACCAGGGCCTGTAATAATATAAAAACTATAACCATTACGATTAACTAATTAATTAATTAATTAATTAACTAAGCAGTACAGTTTGTACATATGTAATTGTCTCTTTCAACTAGAACTTATATATTCTTAAGTATAATTATTAATTAACTACCTTGAATAGTCCCATGAAAAAAGTTGGAGTCAAGTCAGCAATACTTTGTACTGGAAGAAGACCAGCTGCTGTTGTCTCTACAATCTGAAAAGCGAAAATGGGAAATCAGTTTCTGTCAATCTAAAACTCTTTAATCTAAAGTGTTTTGGAAGAAAGACTAATTAATTATAGCAAGGTCTGAGAAACTTACCACACCAATCATAGAGTAAGGATAGCAAAAACGGGAGAATGCATTTAAATTCTTGAGTACAATATCCTTGAAGCTCGTGGAATGATCATTATCCTCCGAGTTTGATGCATGGCCATCTTGTAACGTGATAGGAACACGATATTTCTCGCGGTGTTTGTTGTTTAGTGTTAATTCAGTACTGTTTGTAATTTTATTATAATTGGCTGCTAAAATTGAAGCCCTTCCGGAACGTTTTACAAAATACTTGTCTTGTTGGGTTTGACTACTACTGTTCACAATGCCGCCATGTATCTGTGGCATTGGTTGTTTCGTGTGACCTGATGAACATGTTAATTAATGATAAGACAAAACGATTATTTGTCAGATCCATCTATCTTGATGAGATGAGAATACTGATATTAAAAACTATAAATTTAATTTGCATCTCAATTTGACAAAGTACTTAACCTTTACTATTTCTTTCTACTCATCCATAAACAACAACAACAATAATAATAATAATAATAATAATAATAATAATAATAATAATAATAATAATAATAATAATAATAATAATAATTGCAAAAGAAAGACCTTAATAATCGATCGATCAATACAACTATCGGTTATTAAAATAGTGTTTACAGATTCTTTCTCAGAAGGCAGAAGGAAAACTAATGGAAGAAAGAAAGACAAAACGCATACTGAATTTTAGAGGGATGCCTGAACATGAATGCGTGAATAGCCACATTTTCCCTCTTTAAATTTGCAATAAGAAATTTATATAAAATTATAACACATCCTTCATTTATACAATCCATTGCTGACCCATTTAGAGAAGCGCGCTCCGCTGGACTTTTGCCCAGCGAACCCCACCCAGAACCCAAAATTAAATGCAATAACAAAATGTAAACTATATATATTTCATTTAAGACCCTCAATAATTAGTAAATTATTAAAACTAAATACTATGGATCGAATTACATTCGATCGGAATTAATTATCTTTTGTTTTGAAAATATCTTCTCTTCCATTATTTCCTTCTCAATCAATTGAATTTATTAGCAATCCATCTAAGAGTTTCCTCTTTGTTAACTGCTCCTGTTTAAGTTTTGAAGTAAATTACTACCTTTTACCTTTTATAAATTCTCTAAACCTTCAACATAAAATTTATATTAAAAAATATATATTGATTTATAATTAGTGATGAATTTTATTTTAAAAACTTTATAAATTTCAAGAATTATTTTTTTTTATTTGTATGTTTCTACTTTGTTGTATTATTATGTATTCAATAATATATGCAATTAAGTTTTTAATTATCTCTTCAAACTAATTTTCTATCTTAATAAATAAAATAAATATTTTTTTAAATTAAGATTTCACATACCATAAGCCTATTCCAAATTAAATGATAAAAAATACAGACTTTATACACTAAATTACTTTGAAAAGATCGTTGAAATAAAATAAAATTAATAAAAGTTTTTACTAAAGGTAATCGGATCTGTATGTAATAGTATGGATAATTATTTACGATTAATAATTTAATAATTTTGAAGGTGTTGAATGAAAGATACATAGGTAATTTTATTTTTGTTAGCGCATTCAATTTTATTTGGTGGGGTTTGGCTGGGCTATGGTCCTCGCTATGGTCCCCGCCCCTTCTAGATCCGTTTATAGCTGTTCATATAAACTGTTTTAAAAATATTGGTTGTTTCGAAGTTGACAAAACAAAAAGTTGAAATACGTACCTGAAATTAAAAAAAAAAAAGGAAAAATTGAGCAGATTAATAATTTTGCTTTGTGTTTGGTATGGTATCTCTTGTTGTTTGAGAGAGCTGAGCCAAAAAAAAAAGGGTATCACATGTATATTTTTTTCATAATCTATTATATAGTTTTTGCTGTTATGATATATTTGACAATAGATTTATAATGACTAATGAAATAAACAAATATGCTTGTCATATATAATTGAAATAATATATTTTCACTTAGACTAGGCATAATTTTCCCAAATATTACTATATTGAATTGAATTCAAATTTTAATTTTTGGTTATTTTTTAATATAATATTAAAAATTGTATATATAATTTTAATATTACAAAAAATACATATTTTTAAATAGTAATTATACCATAATTTTCTCTCAAAGAAAACATAAACTTCATAATTTGTGACGGATGTGTGCCACTTTGAAAAATACTTCTACAATAAGTACAAGTTTAAAAATTTTCTTCATTATCATCACAGCATAAAATTGTTCCAAATTTGCTACACCTAGAAATACAAAAATGATACTAATGCAGTTGATTCTAGTTCTTCTCAAAAAATAAAGAAGTATTCAACTTATATATTAATCATAATTAACTGCGTATATACAGTTATAAAAATTTTACAAGTCAATAGTATGAAAATAAATTATGAACCTCGCATATGAACTTGTAAAATCGTAATTACTGCAGGGATAAAGCAAATGAGGTCAAACCTACTCCAAATCAAACCAATTAGACTATTCCTTTGTAACAAAATTAAATGATAAAAAATACAGACTTCATACAGTAAATTAATTTTAAAAGATTGCTGAAATAAAATAATTAATAAAAGTTTTTATAAAAGGTAAATTGGACCTGTTTGTAATACTATGGATAATTATTTGCTTTTAATAATTTAATAGTTTTGAAGGTGTTGAATGGAAGATACATAGGTAATTATATTTTTTGTTAGCGCATTCAATTTTATTAGGTGGAGTTTGGCTGGGCTGGGTCCTATCCGTCTATAGCTGTACATGTAAACTGTTTTAAAGATATTTGGTTGTCTGGAAATTGACAAAACAAAAAATTGAAATACCTACTTGAAATTAAAAAAAAAAAGAAAGAAAAAGAAAAGGAAAAATTGAGGTGAATAATTATTTGCTTTGCGTTCGGTATGCTATCCTTTGTTGTTTGAGAGAGCCGACCCAAAATAAAAAAAAGTATCACAAGTATGTTTTTTTCATAATCTATTATATGGTTTTTGCTCTTCTTATATATTTGACAGTAGATTTACAATGATTAATGAAATATACAAATATGCTTGTCATATATTTTTGAAATAATATATTTTAATTCACTTAGACTGGGTATAATTTTCCCAAACTTCGCTGTAATAGATTCAATTAAAATTTTAATTTTTGATAACTTTTTAATATAATATTAATAAATTGTATATATGATTTGCAATATTAAAAAAAAAAATACATAGTTTTAGGTACTAACTATACTATAATTTCCTCTTCAAGAAAACATAAACTTCATAGTTTGTAAAGGATTTGACACTTTGAAAATTGCTGCTACAATAAGGTGCAAGCTGAAAAATTTTCTTCGTCATCATCACAACTAAATTTGCTGCACCTAGGGATACAAAAATGACGCTAATGCAATTGATTTCAATTTTCTCAAGAAATAAGGAAGTATTCAACATATATATATTGATGATAATTAATTGCGTAAATGTAGTTGTAAAAATTTTACAAGTCAGTAGTGTGGAAATAAATAATGAAACTCACATATGAACATGTAAAATTGCAATTACTGTAGAGACGAAGTACATGAGGTTGGTAGCAAACTTAATAGTCTTGTAATACTACAGGTCTACCGAGCATATATTTTTGTATGTACGTATGAGTATGACATCACTTTCTTATAAATTTATTTACAAAAATAAAAAAAATAATGGAAGTTTATGAAGATGAGAGGGGTATTAGTCAAAGTTTAGGAGAGTGAATGGGATATTAGACCTAAAAGTGAAAGATTAGCTCGCATTCTCTCTCGTCATAACATAAAATTACTCTAAATTTGTTACACCTAGATGTGGAAGTAGTATTCAAAACAGTTCTTATTAAGAAGCCTTGAAAAGGCAGGGAAGATCAGGCTTGTTAGCCTTAAATTGAACATGTGAAAAATGATTGATCAATAAAGAAATAAAACGAAATGAAAAACTTGAGAAATGAAATCTTTAAATTTTTTTCATAGTTTCAAAAACTGAAGTTTGTTTACATATATAGCATTTGTTGAGGGTTATTAACTTACCAAATAATACTATATTATATGTACTAAAGACCTTGTTTATTTCAAACATCATACAATTGGTTTAAGCCCACTATGTAATGCTTAAAATATCAAAAATATTAATTTATTACAACTATTTATTTAATTCATCTTTTTAAATAGACCTTACTTATCTTCAATAATCCCATGAAAAAGAGAATTAAATTATCAAGAATTTGTATCGGAAGAATAGAATTTGATATTTTTTATGTAATTTGTGAAGGAAATGTGAGTTTTATATATATCATAGGGTACAGGTTTAAATTGGACTAATCTAAACCAAGTAGAACAGATATATTGATAGTCGGTATTATATTTAAGAAGCGACTAAATATACTATTATTATTATTATACACACCTACGTTGAACAAATGTGAGTATGGTACTTAATGAAGGATTAGGGTGTAATAAAAAGTTGGTGATTTGATTTTAGCATTTTTACCTTGTAAAATACGGAGGCCCAATCTAATAGTCAATGAAATAAATTTTTAATTTATTGTTTTGCTATCAATGGAATTAGTGATCAAAATTTGTGCTGTTAGTTTGTTACCATGCATCCACTTGTTTCTGGCGCAAGAACAGAATTTATACGCATTTATTATTCTAAATATTATATTCTTTGATATAGCAGATTCAATGAGATTATGTTATTTAAAATTTGGCATACAAACTTATTATCTAGTAATGGTGATATAATTGTTTTGACAAATTATCATAACACAATCGACACAAAACTTATTTATACATTTTCTCTTTATATAAACAAATGTATTATTATTTTATCATTTCATGTATGTTGCTCTTGTTCATCCTTCAGGTGCATTATATGACAAAGAGACAAAATTTTATAATCAATAATACTATCATTAAAACTTTTTTTTTTGGTTGAATTTTTATCCTAAGTATGTGCATATATATATATATCATAAATTTGCTGAAAATAATATTGAAAATTATAGAAACATGCATCACTACTTGATATAACTTTTGCAATATGTAACACGTTATTTAAAATTAAAAAAATGGAATAAGGATTCAAAGTAAATTAGGAAAACATATGTATGTACGTATGTACGTATTATGAATGCATATGAGTTGCAGCTGCAGGTATTAACTTGAACCTTTAGTTGCTTTCAGCGTATAGGAAGAGGAGCTGTTCCGTGAACGATAAATGTGCGCAGATGCAATAAATATAACAACACAAGTCAAAAAATCATGAATTTTAACTAACTAATTAAGCTTGGATATATCTATGTATGCATAAGAAAGCCAAGTAAAGGACGTTTGTCTGAGATATCTTGAACGTTAATTAAATATCCAAGTAGAAACAAATATTTCTTACTATTAATTGTATTATGTATATTGTGAATTAACTAAATAAAATTTGATTATTTTGAATTTAGTACCTTGGATAGTGCCTGTACAATACCGAAGAAGAACTTGAAGGTAGTCACAAACATAATTGATCTTGTAAGTGCTACAGGTCTATCAAGTAAATATGTTTGCATGCAATTAATAATGCAAAGGAATATTAATTTCTAGCTAGATATATAGGTCATTGATTTATTATATATATTTACTCTTAATTTTACGAGATAAAGAATTTGTGCGTGTAACTAGCTGTGTAGGAAGTAAGGAATTAGATATCAAAGCATCCCAGCTTGTATGTAGGCTACAGCCAGAAATGGATTTTTCTTCCATCTAAGAACAGCAAGCTAATAAAACCAAGATATGAAATTTATCAAATCCAAATTATAATATACAACAAATTAAACCAAGTGGATATATATGCATCACCTATGTACACATATACATATACATATACATATGTATGGGGTATTCAGAATCCAACTAGACTTATTTATGTACACTCAACTAGACCTTTTATTTCTTTTTTTTTTTTCTCATTCTTAATTTTATTTTTTGTTTGTTTTTCAAATTATTAATATTTTTAATTTACGATAGTTTTTAATTAAAATAAAATTTTATAACAATATTATGTGAAAGGTTATAAGTTTTAATGGACTTACCGTGATTATTTTTGTTACTTTTTTTTTAAATTTTTTATATAACTTTAAATAACACAATTTTTTATTAAAAAGAACTCAACTATAATTATTTATATATTAATTTTTTTTTATTTATTTTAAATAGGTATAAATATTTATTTGAAAGTTTAAATAAATTTTATATTATTTTTTCGATTATCTTTATTAATAAAATATAATCAACATTAAAATTAAATATCTACCTTTAGTTTATTTGGATCGGATTGAATTCAAAATTTCTTAATTAATCGCATTGGGTCAAGTTCTAGTATACGGTGGATTGGATTGGATTAGATTGAAACAGTTCAAATCCATCAAGTGATGAATTGATATGAATTTAGTCAAATTTGCACAATTAGGTTCGCTAAACACCCCTACATATACATGCATATATACGTTCATACATATATATAGTCATGAATCAAGATCACAAAATTAAGAGATGTAGCTTGGCAGCACTTACATCCATGGAGTAAATGGTCTAAGATAGAAATTTTGTGAGGAGGCCCAGAAAAAGTGGTGAAAATTGAAACATAATTCATGAGATCAAACAACATGCATGTATATACTAAAGCTAATAAAATTAATAAAGATATCTTTAATTTCTTTAACATATAATTTTATAAAAAAAATAGATTCTTATTAACAAATTAATTAATAAAGAAGAGGTTAATTTTTGCTTAATTAATTACCACCAATAAAGATCCAAAAGTAATTGTTTTTCCGACTCTCATTAACATCTCACCGAAAGCCAGGGGAAGATGAGACTTGTTAACCTTGATTAATTTGAACAATTTTATCAGCAAATTAATTAAAGAACCGAAATACATATGTATATATACCTTGTCTATTTCAACATCATTCAACTGGTTTATTCTCATCTCGTAAATGTAAATCAGAAATGTGGGTACCAGAGCCTGAAATAATATAAAAACTGTAACAATTACAATTAATTAATTAATTAATTAAACAGTACAGCTTGTACACATGTAATTATCTCTATTAACTAAAGCTTGTATATTATTAGGTATAATTAATTATTTAATTACCTTGAATATTCCCATGAAAAAAGTTCGAGCCAAGTCAGCAATACTTTGTATGGGAAGAAGACAAGCTGCTGTTTTCTCTACAATCTGATAAGCAAAAATGGGAAATTAATTTCTGTCAGTCTACAACTATTTAATCTAAACAGTGCTTCGGAAACAAGACTAATTAATTATAGCAAGGTCTGAGGAACTCACCGCACCAATCAGAAAGTAAGGATAACAAAAACGGGAGAATGCATTTAAATTCTTGAGTACAATATCTTGGAAGCTCGTGGAATGATTATTATCGTCCGAGTTTGATACATGGCCATCTTGTAACGTGATAGGAATACGGTATTTCTCGACTGAATTGAGGTGTCTATTTGTTCATTGTCAATTCGGTACTGTTTGTAATTTTATCATAATTGGCTGCTAAAATTGAAGCCCTTTCGGACCATTTTATAGAATATATGCGCCCTGATAAACATATTAAGTAATGGCAAAACAATTATTTGTCAGATCCATCCACCATGACGAGATATGAGATTGGTGTTATTGAAAACTACAAATTTTGTATCTTAGTTTTACAAAGCACTTAACACTACTTTTTTTTGTTTTTTTGTACTCGTCCATAAATAATAACATTAATAATAATTGCAAAAGAAAGACCTTAATAATTGATCGATCAGTACAACTATCGGTTATTAAAATACTATTTACAGATCCTTTCTTAGAAGGCAAAAGGAAAACTAATGGAAGAAAGAGAGACAAAACGCATACCAAATTTTGGAGGGATGCATGAATAAAGAATAATGCCGACATTTTTCTCATGCTTTTAATTTGCAATATGAAATGAATATAAATTTGTAACACTTCCTTCATTCATAGAATCCACTGCTGACCCATCTAGAAGGGGGCTATGCTGGACTTTTGCCCAGCGGAACCCCACCAAAAACGATTCAATGCACTAACAAAATATAAATTATATATGTATATTTCATTTAAGACCCTCAATAATTAGTAAATTTTTAAAACTAAATGCTGTGGATCTAATTACATTCCGTTGGAATTCATTATCTTTTGCTTTGGAAATATCTTTCCTTCCATTACTTCTTTCTCAGTCAATTGAATTTATTATCAATCCATTTAAGAATTTCCTCCTTGTTAACAGTGTTGAAAATTAAACTTTATTTAATCTAATAGAGAAATTGAGCTTGCAAGTATTGGGCCTAGAAAGTTATGCGTAGTATACCCAACTTTTGAAAATATATAAAAAAAAATATTTATATATTTATGAAATAAATATCTACATATTTTATAATAAAAATTTAAATAATTGTACTAAATTTCTAAATATTTATAATAAATATCTAAATATTATTAAAGATATTTTTAGAAAAAAATTTTATGACCATTAGAATATATGTATGTTGATATAATTTTAACCATTAGTTAAGGAGGTATCATAATATAAATAAATAGGGAATGAGTCATTTCGTTAAAAAGCTTGAGAAGTCAAAAATTAGAAATAAATATTATTGTAAGCTTCTCCTTTCTTACTTGTCCATAATCGTTGGTATCCAATTTTTTTCTTTTGTAATTTAAGCCCTTCACCGTCTAACAAACAACTCTTATTTAAGTTTTGGAGTAAATTACTCGCTTTCACCTTTCATGAATTCTCCAAACTTTCAACTTGGGATTTACATTAAAAAAGATCTATTGATTTAGAATTAGTGATGAATTTTATTTTAAAAAATTGTATAAAATTTTAAAAATTATTCTTTTTGGTTTGTACATTTTTTACTTTGTTGTATTACTATATATTCAATAATATATGTAACTAAGTTTTTAATTATATCTTCAAGTTAATTTTTTATCTTAATAAATAAAATAAATATTTTTTTAAATTAAGATTTCACGTACCATAAGCCTACTCCAAATCAAACTAATTGGACTATTCCTTTGGAACAAAATTAAATGATAAAAATATAGATTTGTACAGTAAATTAATTTAAAAAATTGCTGAAATAAAATAATTAATAAAAGTTATTATTAAAGGTAATTGGATCTGTATGTAGTAGTATAGATTATTATTTCCTTTCAATAATTTAGTATTTTTGAAGGTGTTGGATGAAAGATACATACTCTGTTGGGGCATTCAATTTTATTTGGTGGGGTTCGGCTGGGATATGGCCCAGCCGAGCCCTCTAGATCCGTCTAGTGCTGGATATAATCTATTTGTAAAAAATTTGGTTGTTTGGACGTTAACAAAACAAAAAATTGAAATACCTACTTGAAATTAGAAAAAGGAAAAAGAAAAATTGAGCTGATTAATTATTTTCTTTGTGTTTGGTATGGTATCTTTTGTTGTATGAGAGAGCTGACAAAAAAAGAAGTATAATATATATTTTCATAATCTATTATATAATTTTTCCTCCTCATATTGTTATATTGTAAGATAAATTTATAATGACTAGTGAAATAAAAAAAAATAGGATTGTCATATTGTTTTTATAAAATAATCTATTTTTTCTTAGATTAAGTATAATTTTCACAAACAGAACTATATTAAATTTAATTAAAATTTTAATTTTTAGTAAATGTTTGATATATAATTGATACATTGTATATAAAATCAGTGCTATTAAAAAAATAAATATTTTTCCGTAACAAGTATACTTTAATTTCCTCTTCAAGAAAACATAAGTTTCATAATTTGTGAAAGATGTGACACTTTTAAAATTACTCTTTCAATAAGTTTAAACTAAAAAATTTTCTTCTTCTTCATCACAACATAAAATTGCTTTAAATTTGCTACCCCTAGAGATATAAAAACAACATAAATGCAATTGATTCCAATTCTTCTTAAGAAATAAGGAAGCATTCAGCATATACTAATCATAATTAACTCTGTATATGTAAGTTAAGCGAAAAAACTCAAGTCTATCTTAAATTTGGGTACAGTTCGAGTTATAGTATTGTCCTAAGTTTTCATTTTAAAACTCGAGTATATGTCAAGTCAGGCCTAGATTAAATTCGGGTATCCAAAAATTTTATCTAAAATATATATATATATATATATATATATATATTTTAGATAGACCGGGTTCGAGCTTGCATTCGAAAATTTTTATTACTGAAATTCGGACCTTAGACTGTAGATTTGAAATCTAGCCTAGAATCGCGTCGGGTCAAGGCCTAATCCGAATATTATATAGCCTGGACTAAGCAAAATTTTTTGGGTTTAGGACTTTTAAAATTCCCACCCGAACTGAAAAATTGCCCACCCTACGTATATCAGTTTAAACTCTAAATTACTTAAAAATAAGTGTAAATTAATACAACAAGAACAAATCCATACCAACAAACACCCAAAAATCCAAGCTCGTTACAGCGTGCTTGCAGTCTGCGTTGTACTTGAAACATAAACTTTTAGTAGTGTTAACATAAAATCCAAAGCTAATGAGAGGCCTAATGGTATTATCGATCTGCATGTAGACCCAGTGAGGAAAATTTTATAATTAATAATACCATTGTTGATCTTTTTTTCTTGTATATGATGTGTCATTCATTAATAATGATAAATAGTATTGAAAATTGTAAAAACATACACATGTATATATTTTCTATGCTTTCTGGAATGAATTTCCGAGTCACTCATACTTTCCGGGAAAATAACGGGGCAGCAGACGTTTTGGCAAACGCTGGTCTCGGTTGTAGTTCTTTCACCTGGTGGCAAGCACCTCCAATCGATATTCACCGTCATTTCAGTCAGGATGCCAACGGCTTTCCTAGATATAGATTCTCTTGATTATGAAGTTCCTCCAGAAGCTACTCTTAACTTTCTTCTTTGGGTTTTCTTCCTTCGCTGCGGTGCTGGACGCAAAGGGCTCTTGCGGTTTTTGCTTCACACAGCAAGAATGGCTTTGTTGATTTTCTAGAATGTTCCTATTAAATTGCCATAAAATTTGATTCAGTTTCATATTTCAACAAGTAGGGACAAACAAGAAAGATATAAACAGAGAGAACTGAAGCCAGATTTGCATTCAAGAAAACTCAGGAAAGGAAACCAACCTTCTTGACAACATTAAGCACTTAAGGCTGTAGCTCTTCATTTCGATAAGCTCCAACACAAAGGTTGAGTTTATTTTCATGTGTGTCTGCTTTAAAAGCTTCAGAAACTCCGAGAATTGGATCAGGAGGAGGCACTCTTATACCCTGAAAACGAGAAACATTGACAGCAACAGTTGTTGATACTCAATTCAAAGACTGCAAACCATGAATTCAAAAATTCAAATATAGGAAAAGCAAAAGTGAAATATATATATATATACACACATTGAATTCACAGTGTATCTGATTTATGCAGAGAAAGCTCATACTTGGATTAAAAGGCATGGACAAATGATCCACTACTCGTGAAGCAACAGAATTCTCAGATCCAACTATTAACTAAACTAGCAAACAGAATAATTGATGAATCTTGTTAAGGAAACTAACGGTTTATAACTACTAAAATCCAAAATCAGATCGCTCAACGTATTATATGCTATAATGGATATCAGCTCTATGAATATAAACAAATATGATTTGGATAAGTTTGCCCCAAATGAGTTTATTTAAGCTGTCCACAAGAAGTACCTTAGCCTCTATGAATCCTGTACTCAAGTTTGTCTTCCAAGTTTCATCTTTCCCTGCTCAAAGTAAAACAAAGTGTTATAATATTTTAAGTGTAAGAATCGGTTTGGTTACCAAGAAAGCAAATGAAAAAGAAAATCAAATCATCACACTCTAAGTTATTATCTTCTCCTCCAGCATTTTCTCAGCAATCAAACAATATGTGAAAAGTAAACAACACCATACTAGTAAGAAAGGATTTAGCTTTAACTTCAGGGTCTCGTGCATCGATAGCTTAGCTGCAGGAGATGGGGAAGCTATAGAAAGCATTGTCGAAGCCTCTGGACTCAACGATTATACATAAACAGTGAAACGAGAAGGTTTATGTTAATGCAAGAGCAAATCGAATCTGATATGAGCTTGTTCTGCAAATATTACACAACTCATGAGCTCACGTGGAGTTAATTGAAGCGGATTTCGTCCAGCAGTTGATTATGATGTAAAGAGATTTCACGCATAGAGATGCAGAAAATGGCGATTAGTAGGAAGGTTTAAGTCTGGCTTTTGTGTGATCTCTTTGTTAGGGAGTGAACAATAGCGTTTGAATCGACGTTGTTACAGTATGCCCTTAGTGGAAATTAGTTAATGATCTGAGGGTATAATAGTCTTTTCGAGCACTTGTAAAGGAAGAGGTGGTTCAAGTTGTGCATGGCGATGTTCCTTGAAGTTTGGTAGCATATACGTGGGACCACGTTCAGTGCAGAGAAGATGTAGGTTTTTTAACTGTGATTCCGATCATGTTCGGGTTGAAGTATTTCGAGCCAATCAGTTGAACATTTTCAATTGAGTTGGTTCGGTTAGCTGCATATCAATTACTTACTACCTGTGCCTCCTCTTCTGCCTTCTCCCTCTCTCAAAACGTAATTAAAAAGCTTTTACTTTCTTCCTTTCTCAAAACGTAAGTTATTAAATTTATATATTGTTTGTAACTACTACATTTACTTCATGAATTACAGAAGTAGGAAGTTGTTAAATGTATATATTGTTTGTAACTACTTCATTTACTTCATGAATTAGATAAATGATTTTCTGGTGAGTGCAGTTGCAAGAAAGCAAATTCCACAAGGTAACGTCAAACAACAGTTTCTGACCCTTAAGACTCTTTGTTCTTCATCGTCCAGTTAATTTCGCAAAATTATTTTAATTACAATTTTTCTTTGAAATTAATTCGAGCATTTTAGTCCAAGCAAACGGGAAATGCAAGCGTGTAACTTAAAAACTATCACCTCATCAAATACGCGCCTGCTAATCTTACTCAAATTAACATCAATTGACATAATTTATGAGAAAAGACACTTGAAAATTTACCCAGTACCTTTTACTTGTAACATTTATCATACTGCTCTCAAGTTGGCACATTTGGTTTGCGCTTAACTTGGTACAAGATGGACCAACCAATAAAAAGATCGAACTAAAACATCCAAGAACTTTTTCCATTCACTGATGAAGGAAAGCAAATCGAATCACAAGGCACTAAGACCAAGCTAAAGCGGCCTCAGTCCCAATCTCCTTGTGTTTTCACTACCTAATGAAAGGCTCAATATACTAATACCATAAAATTCTGCATTCATTGGCTTAAAGGGATTCAAACTTCTCAGAAGAATAGCATGACAGTGATGACACAAGGTGGTGGCACGTAGATGCATTCTAATTAATGGTGGAGAACCGAGGAAAAGAGAACATCTACCAACCACGCAAACAATCCTACCCTTGATTGCATGCAGCATGCTTCAGTAACAGCTTAAGAAGAAAGCTGCCATCCAGCAATCCATCATTTCAAATAATTACGGCCATAGAGGTGCATAAGAAAATAAAAAGAAAAAGAAAAATCTGTTGAGTAATGCTTCAAATTTGGCGGAATAAATACCTGTTTAGTGAGTTAGTGGTATTCTTTGTTTACTTGGTCAAAAAGCATGACTTTCTGTTGAATACTATTTTTTTGAGTTAGTGGGCCATGTTTTCCACATCCTTTTAGTTGCTAATTTTTAGTTAATTTAGTTCTATTGTATGCCTATTTAATTAGGCTTTAAACGTTGCATTTTGATGGGTAAATAAAAAAAAGGTTGTCAGTTGACTTTGTTTTCTTTGCACAAGGAAAAGCCCTATTTCTTGCTTGCTTTATTTTTTATTCCTAACAAATTTGTGGTGGTGTCAGAGCATTGAGAGAGAGAGTGCAACACGTGTACCTTGTCTTCTTTCTCAAAAGCCAGGTCAGATTTTGAACTGGGAAAAAAAAAGAGGGAAAGGAAGAGAGAAAGAAACACAGGTGACGTAAAAATGAAGAGGAGTCGGCCAAGGCAAGCCACAGCACGAATTAATCTTCTCAGCCCCTAATTCCAATTTTTTAAAGGGGAAAATTATCACTTTTGGAGCCTCAAAATGAAGAAAATGTTCAAGTCTCAAGAGTTGTGCGACTTGGTGGAGAACGAGTTTGAAGACTTGAATTCGACTGAAGCCGACCAAAGGTTGCGGGAGACTCGAAGAAAGGATGCAAAGGCTCTGTTCCTTATTCAAGGAGCCCTTGATGAAGATATTTTTCCTAGAATTGCAGTAGCAAGTACCTGCACTCAAGCATGGGAGATTTTAAAGTAAGAGTATTTGGGCGACAAGAAGGTAATTATTGTAAAATTACAGACTCTTCGTCGTGAGTTTGAAACATTGGCCATGAAAGAAAAAGAATCTGTGCAAGAATTTTTGTCTAGAGTGTCTGGCATTGTTAATCATATGAAGTCATATGGTGAAAATGTTAGTAATGAAACTATTGTGAGTAAGGTTTTGAGGAGTTTAACTGCAAAATTTGATCATGTAGTTGCTGCAATTAAAGAATCTAAGGACTTGTCTACTTACTTCTTTGATGAATTGATGAGTTCTTTGTTAGCCCACGAAGTTAGGCTCAGTAGATCTTATGAAAAGGTTACGGAGAAGGCTTTGCAGGTGAAGGGGAGTCTTCCTATAAAGGAAAGTCAGAAAATTCAAGAGGCCGAGGTTAGGGCAGAGGTGGCTTTCGTGGTCGAGGTCGTGGTGGCGGCATAGGAAGAGGTCAATTGAGTGATCAACGCTAGCACAAAAGCACCATTCAATGTTGATATTGCAAGAAATTTGGCCACAAAGAAGCTGATTGTTGGACCAAGCAGAAAGATGAGCGGAAGCAAGCCAATTTTACCGAGAAAGTTAAAGAGGAGAGTAAACTATTCATGGCTCATTCTCCTATTGATAATGCCCACGATGGTGTTTGGTTTATGGATAGCGAATGCTCCAATCATATGTCCGGACAAAGTCACTATTCAAAGAGCTTGATGAGTCACAGCAAAGTGAAGTTTGACTTGGAGACAAGCAGATGCAAGTTAAAGGGCAAGCGACTAATGCCATCAAAACTGCACAAGGTAATGTAAAACTCCGTAATGTGCAAAATGTTCTTAATTTAGGTCATAATTTATTGATTGTTGGTTAATTGATGGATGGTGGATACTCTATTCTCTTTGAAGATGGTTGTTGTTCTGTCCAAGACAAGAAAACAGGCCAGATAATAGTAAGCATTTTTACGGCACAAAATAAAATGTTTCCATTAGAAGTCTCTAATATAAAAAATTGTGCCTTGGTTGCTAGAAGTAATGATGCAAAAATATGACATTTGCGTTATGGGCATTTGAATGTAAAAGGACTGAAATTGTTGGCCCAGAAAAATATGGTTGTTGGATTGCCAGAAATTGATGATCTTGATTTTTGTAAAGGCTGTGCTTATGGGAAGCAAAGTAGAAACTCATTTCCCATAAACAAGTCTTGGAGGGCTTCTACTTGTCTTGAATTAGTGCATGTTGATGTTTATGGTCCTATCAGTGTTGAATCGTTTGGTGGGAGTAGATATTTTTGGATGTTTACCAATGATTACAGCCGTATGAGTTGGGTGTATTTCTTGAAAAAACAAGTCAAGAGTTTTTGAAAATTTCAAGAAATTCAAGGTGCTAGTAGAGAAGCAAAGTGGTGCTACATAAAGATTCTCCGTTCGGATAGAGGTAGTGAATTTACCTCTAACAAATTTAATGTTTTCTGTGAGGAAAATTGCATTCATAGGAAGTTGACGGCACCATGTACATCAGAGCAGATTGGAGTGGCTGAATGAAAAAACCGAACCGTGGTTGAAATGGCCAGAAGCATGATGGCAGCAAGTGGTTTTCTTAAGGAGTTCTGGGCAGAAGGAGTAGCAACAACAGTGTATCTTCTCATCATCTTGCCCACAAAGGCAGTCATGAACCAAACCCCATATGAAGTTTGGAAGGATAGGAAGCCACAGGTATGTCACTTGAAAATTTTTTGTTGTACAGCCTTTGCTTTGGTTACTTCTCTAGCTCGCAACAAACTTGATAAAAAATCAAAAAGTGTATTTTTGTTGTCTATAGCCCTCAATCCAAAACATATAGGCTATATAATCATGTGAGTGGCAAAGTGATTATAAGCAAGGATGTTAAGTTCAATGAAGAAGAAAAGTAGGCCTGGAGTAATAGTAACGCAACATCATCAACTCAAATTCCAGAAGTAGAACCTCTTAATGCACATGGTGATAACAGCTCAACATCCAGCCACAGTTTACTCCAGCAAGCAGTCCATCCACTCCAGCAAGGTCTCACTCACCCTCAAACTCTTCTCTAGAAACTCCTCCAAAGAAATTCTGTTCCCTGAGGGAGATATATGGTTCGTGCAATTTTGCTTTGTATGTTTCTGACCCCATTTATTATGATGAAGCTGCAGAAAGTAAAGTGTGGCAGAATGCAATGCACGAGGAGATATTAGCTATACAGAAAAATGAGACTTGGGAGTTGGTTGATTTACCGGAAGGCAAAAATGTTATTTGGGTCAAGTGGGTGTACAAAACAAATTACCATGGTGATGGTACTATACAGAAACATGAAGCTCATCTGGTGGTGAAAGGGCACTCGCAGCAGTAAGACGTTGACTTCGAAGAAACTTTTCTCCCGTAGCTCGCTTTGAAATGGTGAGAACCTTTTTGGCCTTAGCTACACAATTAAATTGGCCTATGTACCAGTTTGATGTTAAATCTGTTTTTCTGAATGGCGAGTTAGAAGAAGAGGTGTATGTTGCTCAACCTGAGGGCTTTGTTAGTTGTGATGAAAGTAAGGTTTACAGGTTAAAGAAGGCTTTATACTGTCTAAAGCAAGCCCGGCGAGAGTGGTATAGCAAAATTGACTCTTATTTTCGAGAGAATGGATTTGAAAGGAGTCAAAATTAGCCGACCTTTATGTGAAGGAGCGAGGTAACTTTGATTTTCTTGTGGTATGTTTGTATGTTGATGACACGATTTATATGGGTTCTTGTGAGTCTCTTGTTGAGGAATTTAAATCTTGTATAATGGAAAAGTTCAAGATGTCAGATTTGGGTTTATTGCGTCATTTTCTTGGGTTTACAAGTGAACCAGAGTTCAGATGGTGTTTTTATTTCTTAAAGAAAATATGCAACTAATTTGCTTAATCGATTTAACATGTTGAATTGTAAACCTGTACCCACACCCATGAATGTAAATGAGAAGCTTGTTGTTGATGATTGTACTGGTATGGCTAGTGTAAGATATTACAAAAGTATGGTTGATGGTTTGAACTACTTGTCTCACACGAGACTTGACATAGCATTCGCTGTTAATGTTGTTTCAAGGTTTATGCATGGCCCAACAAAACATCATCTTGGGGCAGCCAAGTGGATTTTATGATATATTGTTGGGACTATTGACTTTGGAATTCGGCACTCAAAGGTGCCAAATTTCAAACTGTTTGGTTTTACTAACAGTGATTGGTCAGGTTGTTTGGAAGATAGAAATAGTATTTCTGACTAGGTGTTCTCCCTTGGTAATGGCGCTGTTTCATGGAGTTCAAAGAAGCAAGATATAATAGCTTTGTCATCGTCTGAAGCAGAATATGTTGCTGCAACAGCATCAGCTTGTCAAGCAGTTTGGTTACGAAGATTGCTAGCTGATTTTCTTCAAGAACAAGAAGCGCAAGTGAGATTTTTTGTGACAACAAGGCAACAATTTCTATGAAGAAAAATCTAGCCTTTCACAGCAAAATGAAGCACATTGATATTCGCTGTCATTTCATCTGCAATTTGGTGCAATTTGGTAGCTGTAGGAACAATTGCAATGAAGTATTGTGGAACAAATGAGCAAGTTGCAGATATTCTTACCAAGTCTCTGCCACTTGCCAAGCTTGAATATTTCAGATTGCATATAGGAATGATAAGCTTTGAAGCCAGGGGGAGTGTTGAGTAATGCATAAAATTTGGTGGAATAAATACTTGATTTTTTGGCTTAGCAAGTTAGTGGTATTCTTTGTTTACTTGGTCAAATAGCATGACTTTCTGTTGAATACTATTTTTTTGAATTAGTGGGCCATGTTTTCCACTTCCTTTTAGTTGCTAATATTCGGCCAATTTAGTTCTATTGTATGCCTATTTAATTAGGCTTTAAACGTTGCATTTTGATAGGTTAAAAAGGTGTCAGTTGACTTTGTTTTCTTTGCACAAAGAAAGGCCCTATTTCTTGCTTACTTTATTTTTTATTCCTAACAAAATCTACTTGGGACATCCTGTTTCTTTTTCATGGTATTCTGACTGTTTTAGCTACATAAGGTGGTTAAGCACTATTAGCACATAATCCAAATACCTATGCAAGATATGTAAGTTATACTCATCAGATGCTATGGAGGATGAAATAGGTAAATTGACATAAAAAATAGGTAGATTGACCCATAGCAGTTTTCATTATTGACGCAAATGAGGAACATTAAGGCCAACCAATCCTTCCCAAATCATTAATCAAGAAAAGAAACAAACAATAATACATGTATCACAAAAGAGTCCAATAAGTTGTTCATAGATGGATAGTTGAACAAAAAAACTCAAACCGTGTCACTGTTTCTGCACCAGCACGAAGCTTCAAGCTTCAATTAATCAAGTAGGGCAACTCATAATCAACATAATTAACTAGAGTAAAAACTGAATCCCTGATAGGAAAACTAGCGAAATAAGCAACCATAAACAGCTACACCAAAATAAAAATTAAAAATTTGAAAAGAAACTAAAAAATAAAGCCTAATTCATAATTCAAAATCAACTCAAATGGCTCAAAAGGACTCTAGTGAGTTTCTTTGTGCAAATGGGTTCTTCGTAACTAAATACAAAACAAAAAGCTTGTATTATAGTTTTTGGAACAATAACTAAACGCTCTAAATTACTTCGAAACAAGTGTCAAATGGAACAAGAACAATTTTGGCCCAACAAACAGCTTACAGGTATGGCGCCAGTGCCTGCTCTTTGCGTTGTACCTAAAATAAACAAGTAAAAAGACATAACATTAGTAAGCAATAAATACTTCTGATTGATTTTGTACAAGTCTAACATAAAATCCAAAGACAAAGAGATAGACCTAACGGTATTTTCGGTGCGCATGCATATCCAGTGAGGAATAGGTCAGTTTTGCCTCGTCTTCTTGGCAAGTTTGTTCTTAATCTTAATTCCTAAATGTCATGTGTGACGGCTGTTCATGTTGTTTATAAAAACATCAACAAGAAACTCAAATCAAGAATTAGAGAATTATACAGCGAGTAATCGAGAGAGAGTAATACCATTTTCGCTTCTTTAGTTCAGCTGCTAATGCGGGAAACGAGTTGCCAGTAACTAAAACCCTAATTGTAAAAACCCAAAAGGAAGGGAAATGTGCTTTTTATATTATAGTACAATAGGGCACCGGTTTAAATGGATTGATCCAAAACGACATATCTATAGTCGATCTTGATGTTATTTACGAGAGTTATGTAAATACACCTCTATTATTCTCATTATACACCCTCCTTAGACAAGTGTGAGAGTTGTACCTAATAAAGAAGCGTAGTGTAATCAGAAGTCAGTGATGATTTTCTAGCATTTTTCCCTTGTAAAAGAGAGAGCCCAATCTAACAGTTCATGAAATAAAAATTTTGCTTTTGTTTTTCAATTTTTTTTTCTTTCAATGGAATGATTAACCAAAGTTCTTGCTGTTAGTTCATTACTATGCATCCAATTGTTTCTGGCGTAGGAACAATTTATATGCGTTCACTTCAATCCACTTTAATATATGTATAATTATTATTATTCTAAATGTTATATGCTGAGATTCTGTTGTTTAAAATTTGGCAGAAAAACTTATTATCTAGTGATGTTGAAATAATTGTTTTGACAAATTATCCTATCACAATAGGCACAAAATTTATATATATATATATATGTGTGTGTGTGTGTGTGTGTGTTATATACATACATACATACATACATACATACATACATACATACATATGTGTGTAATCAACGATACTATTATTAAAATGATTGTTTTTCTGGATTTTTATTCTGAGTATATATCCTAAATTGATGGAAAATAGTATTGAAAATTATAGAAACATGCATCAGCACTTGATAAGTGTCATACAATTTTTGCAATATATAATACTTATTATTTAAAATTAACATATGGAATAAGGATTGAAAGCGAATTAACAAAACATACGTACGAAATAGGTGCAGTATGTATGCATGTCCATGTGTCGCAGCCGCAAGAATTAACTTGAAACTTTGGTTCCTTTCAGCGGACAAATAGGAAGAGAAACTGTTCAATATAGAATAACTGGGCGCAAAAGCAATAAATAAAACAACAAAAGTCAAAATCATAAATTTTAATTAATTAAGCTTGGATTTATGGATGTATGTATGTATATCAAAGCCAGTTAAAGGAAGTCTAAGTTAAATCAGTACTTGCCTTCCAAATGAACATGTAGAAAGAATACAGGGACGCTTTACTGGAGATATCAACAGATTGAGCTCGAAGATACATCCAACAAGCAAGTGCACAATGACTGAATATCTATGAACAAAATCTTAATTAGTACTTGATGATGATGATGATAATAATATTTACAGTCAAAGGTATGTGAGAGATAAATTATATATTTAATTTCCTGCGACAACAGCAGCTGTAGGAATACCAACAAAATGCTTACAGTGACAAGCCTGCTAAGCGGAAAAGATAAAGAAGCTCCAGCTACTACAGCAGCTCCATATATAATTAGCAGTAATTGAACAGAGAGCCAAAATACCTGAATTTTGTAATGATATAATTAATATGTTTATATTTAAGTCAACTTAATTTTAAAATATTAATCTGATCTACTCACTCTTTTTGGTCCTAACTTCACAGTGAAGGATTGAACACCAAATTTCGGTCGCCGTCGATATCAGAAATATCCTGTATGTTATTAAATATAAAATTAGAACAATTCTTATTGTGAGTTGTATTATGTTTATGGTTAATTAATTAAACAGATTTTAATTTGATGATAAATTTGGTTGTCAGTCAATTAATTATTCTGAATTACATACCTTGAATAGTGCAAATACAATACTGAAGAAGAACTTGAAGCTAGTTGCAAACATAATTGATCTTGTGAGTACTACAGGTCTACCAAGCAAATATGTCTGTATGCAATTGAAATGCAAAGGAATATTAATTTCTAGCTAGATATGCAAGTCATCAATTTATTATACATATTAACTTTTAATTTCACAGGCTGAAGAATTTACGTGTGTACCTGGCTGTGTAGGAAATAAGGAATTAGATATAAAAGCGCAACAGTTCGTAGGTAAACTGTAGTCAGAAATGGATTTTTCTTCCATCTAAGAACAGGAAGCTAATAAAACCAAGATGAAATTCATCAAATCAAAGATATACTATCCAGCAAATTAAACCAAGTGGATATATCAAATATATGTGTATCATCCATATATACATCTCCTACATATACATTTACGTAAGGGGATTCAGAATCCAATTCGATTCAATCAATTTGCTCAATTCAATCTAATGTGATCTACTTTTAGTGAATTTGGTGAATTCAATGGGTTAAGTTGAATTCAAAAATTTAAAATTTGCTCGAAACATGAATCCATATGGGCTCAATGTTCATAGGTCTTACCGATCCATATGATCCATTTGACACCACACATAAACCCATTTGCCACCCACTCCTCATATGTGTGTATGTATGCGAACGGATAATATTTAATTAAAAAAATTTAATAATTTATAACTTTTTTATCCAATTAGTCAAATTTATATTTATAATACAAGTATTATATATGAATAATGCCATATCATATTAATGATATTTTTATTTAGTATTTAATGCAAAATACATAAAAAAATGAAAAAAATAAGTGGGAATGAAAAATTTATTTCTCGTATGTAGATTTTTTATCCTACTTATTAAATTTTATTAGAAAATAAGGTGAGTATTGAGGATCAAAATTAAAACGAGGTGGGGAACAGGAAAACACTCTCCAACCCCATCTCATTCTATTGCTATCTTTATTTAATTCTATTTTTTGGTTTATTTTCCAAATGACCAATATTTTTTATTTACGATATCCTTTTTTTCTTGTTAAAATAAAATTTAACAACAACATTATGTGAAGGATTATAAATTTTAGCGTTTGTTTGATATAACTTTTAAGTAGAACTTTTAGAGTAGATATTTTATCTATAAAACTTTTATAAATAAAGTTTTTAACAAAAGTTTATCAATCATTTACTTATTATAAATAACTTTTTAGAAAATTTGAGTAAATATTTTAATAAATAAATTTTTTAATGTTTTATTTTAAAGAAATAACGTAAAATTTTAAAAATAAAATAAGAGTATTTTAAAGTATTACTAATTTAAAACATATTTAGTCATGAATTAAGATCATAAAATTAAGAGGCTTAGCTTGGCAGTACTTACATCCACAGAGTAAAAGGTCTGAATTAGAAAGTTCGCGAGGAGGGCCAGAAAAAGTGGTTGAGAATGAGACATAATTCCCATGGCCAGACCCTAAAGTATCGATACATACATACATATATACATATAATGAGATCAAAAATATGCATGTATATACTAAAGTCTAAAGACAATAAAATTAATAATTAATTTCCTTAACACATAATTTTATAAAAATAAAAGATTCTTATTAAGAAATTAATTAATAAAGAAGAGGTTAATTTTTGCTTAATTAATTACCACCAATAAAGATCCGAAAGTAATTGCCTTTCCGGCTTCGATTGAGATCTCACCGGAAGCTAGAGGAAGATGAGGCTTGTTAACCTTAATTAATTTGAACGAATTTTGTCAGCAAATTAATTAAAGGAACCGATTAAAATATAATTAAATACATGCATTCATATATACCTTGTCTATTTTAACATCATTCAACTGGTTTATTCCCACTCCGTATATGTGGATCAGAATTGTGGGCACTAAGGCCTGAAATAATGTAAAAACTATAACCATTATAATTAATTAATTAAGCAGTACAGCTTGTACTGTGTAATTGTCTCTTTTAACTAAAGCTTATATATTATTAAGTATAATTATTAATTGATTACCTTGAATATTCCCATGAAAAAAGTTGGAGTCAAGTCAGCAATACTTTGTACGGGCAGAAGACAAGCTGCTGTTGTGTCTATAATCTGATAAGCAAAAATGGGAAATTAATTTCTATCAATCTACAACTATTTAATTTAAACAGTATTTCGAAAGAAAGACTAATTAATTATAACAAGGTCTGAGTTACTCACCAAACCAATCACAATGTAAGGATAGCAAAAACGGGAGAATGCATTTAAATTCTTGAGTACAATATCCTGGAAACTAGTGGAATGATTATTATCCTCCGAGTTTGATGCATGGCCATCTTGTAACGTGATAAAAATACGGTATTTCTCGATCGAATTACGGTGTCTGTGGTTTAGTGTTAATTCGGTACTGTTTGTAATTTTATTATAACTGGATGCTAAAATTGAAGCCCTTCCGGAACATTTTGTAGAATACTTGCTTTCTTGATTTTGACTATTACTATTCATAACGCCATATATCTGTGTCACTGGCCATTTTGTGCACCCTGATGAACATATTAATTAATAACAAAATGATTATTTGCCAGATCTATTGTACAAATTTAATTTGCATCTCAATTTTACAAAGTACTTAACATTACTGTTTCTTTCTACTCGTCCATAAACAATAATAATAATAATAATAATAATAATAATAATAATAATAATAATAATAATAATAATAATAATAATAATAATAATAATTGCAAAAGAAAGACCTTAGTAATCGATCGATTAGTACAACTATCGGTTATTAAAATACTGTTTAGAGATTCTTTTTCAGAAGGCAGAACGAAAACTAATGGAAGAAAGAGAGACAACACGCACACCGAATTTTGGAGGGATGCATGAACATGAATGCATGAATGCCCGCATTTTTCTCTGTCTTTTAATTTATAATAAGAAATTAATATAAATTTGTAACACATCCTTCATTTATAGAATCCATTGCTGACCCATCTAAAGAAGGGGGCCTCTGCCGAACTTCTGGCCAGCCGAACCCCACCAAAAAAAATTAATGCACTAACAAAATATAAATTATATATGCATATTTCATTTAAGATCCTCGATAATTAATAAATTACTAAAGCTAAGAACTATGGATCTAATTACATTCAATCGGAGTTCATTATCTTTTGTTTGGAAATTTCTGAAATAAAATAATTAATAAAAGTTATTATTAAAGGTAATTGGATCTGTATGTAGTAGTATGGATAATTATTTTCTTTCAATAATTTAATAGTTTTGAAGGTGTTGGATGAAAGATACATGTGGATAATTATATGTCTGTTGGGGCATTCAACCGTCTAGAAGCTGCATATAATCTGTTTGTAAAAAATTTGGTTGTTTGGAAGTTAACAACCAAATGAATACCTTTTTGAAATTAGAAAAAGGAAAAAGAAAAATTAAGCTGATTAATTATTTTCTTTGTATTTTGTATGGTATCTTTTGTTGTATGAGAGAGCTGACCAAAAAAAGAAAAGTATAATATATATTTTTTCATAATCTATTATAATTTTGCCTCTTCATATTGTTATATTATGCGGTAAATTTATAATAACTAGTGAAATAAAAAAAAATGGTTCTCATATTGCTTTTATAAAATAATCTATTTTTTCTTAGGTTGGGTATAATTTTTGCAAACACAACTATATTAAATTTAATTAAAATATTAATTTTTAGTAAATGTTTGATATATAATTGATACATTGTATATAAGATCAGTACTATTAAAAAAATAAATATTTTTACATAACAAGTATACTTTAATTTCCTGTTCAAGAAAACATAAGTTTCATAATTTGTGAAGGATGTGGCACTTTGAAAATTACTGCTCCAATAAGTGTAAGCTAAACCATTTTCTTCTTCATTGTCACAACATAAAATTGTTTTAAATTTGCTACGCCTAGAGATACAAAAATGACATTAATGCAATTGATTTCAATTCTTCTTAAGAAATAAGGAAGTATGCAGCATATACTAATTATAATTAACTTTATATATGTAGGTTGAGTGAAAAAACTCAACCCTATCTTAACCTGGGTAAAGCTCGGGTTAGCCTAAGTTTTTATTTTAAAACTTGGTATATGTGAAGCTGGGTACAAATTGAATTAAGGTATCCAAAAAGTTGATCTAAAATATATATATATATATATTTTTAGATAAACCGGGTTACAGCTCGAATTTGAAATTTTTTATTACTTAAATAAAGAGCCTAAATTTGAAATTTAGCTCAAACTCTGGTCGGGTCAAGACCTAACCCGAATATTATATAACCTGAGCTTGAGCCTGGACCTGGTTTAAGCAAAATTTTTTGGGTTCAGGACTTTTAAAATCCCGATCCGGAAAATTGCTCACCCCACGTCTTTCAGTTTTACTAGCATGGCAGTGAGAATGAAGTCCTCTAGGAACATATGATAGAATTCTTGCTTTGACTACTTCTTTTTGTGAAGCAATTCATTATATCCGTGTCACCGGGGACATGATGAAGATCTTTAACTGAACCTGAAATAATAATTGTTCATCAGAATACTAAATATGAATGTTGGGCTGTCATGATCATGAATATTTTACTACCCAGAACTCTTTTTCCCCGTAATTTTTAGGAAATCGTATATGAATAATCCAATGTTTGTGATGAGGTGGAATAAAAATGCATGATAAGCAACCAAATTCTTGTAAAGATACGTATCATAAAATAATAGTTATCTAGTCCATGTGTCTCGCCCTTGGGCGAGTATAGTATTCCTCCCTTTCTGGTCGCTTGCAGCACTCTGTCCGGCAAGCAATTTCCGTGCTACTGATCCTATCTTTCACAGAATCGGTGCCCTTTTTCACTGTACATGGAGCTCAGCATGTCTGGAAGCACGGGAGGGAATCCATCTGGGAGGAACTTGAAAAAAAGAAAGAAGGGCTTTCGGTTTTTCGCACCCTTTTCTGGTCTTGCAGCTAATTAAAATATAAAAGAAATCTTATTCTAAATAATAATAATATTAGAAAAAAGGGTACATAATTTGTACGTGACATACATTTTTAAGGTGTAAAATTTGAATTTCAGGTTATACATTATAACATATAGCTAGCTGTCGTATGAATATGTAGCAGACCTTAACGCTATGCAGAATGGTACTCTTAAATACTGACTGCACTAACTCAGTGCGCCCAGCCGATGGATAAACTTTCCCTGATAATCTGATAAGCTGATAACTTGGCTCGAGCGTTATCAACCATAGATTGCACTATTGCAGAAACTTAGCCTGGGGCTACCCTCAAGGTGGTTAAAAGGAAGCTTATTTGTCTTCAGCAAAACCAATAATTGATGTAACTCTATAGGAACGACCAAACTTGCGACGGACAAAAAACAAAAGGGGTGGACAAATCCATCCCATCAAACACCTTAGAATCCAAGCTTGGAGCAATAACTACTAAACTCTCTAAATTACTTAAAAATAATTCTAAATTAATAAAACAAGAACAAATCCATACCAACAAACACCTAAAAATCCAAGCTCGTTACGGCGTGTTTGCAGTCTGCGTTGTACTCGAAACATAAATTTTTACAAGTGTAACACAAAATCCAAAGCTAAGGAGAGGCTTAATGGTATTATCGATCCGCATGTAGACCCAGTGAGGAAAGTTTTATAATTAATAATACCATGTTGATCTTTTTCCTTGCATATGATGTGTCATTCATTAATAATGATAAATAGTATTGAAAATTGTAAAAACAAGTACATGTACATATTTTCTATGCTTTATGGAATGAATTTCCGAGTCACTCATACTTTCCGGGAAAATAACGGGGCAGCAGACGCTTTGGCAAACGCGGGTCTCGGTTGTAGTTCTTCACCTGGTGGCAACCGCCTCCGATCGATATTCACCGTCATCTCAGTCAGGATGCCAACGGCTTTCCTAGATATAGATTCTCTTGATTATGAAGTTCCTCCAGAAGCTACTCTTTACTTTCATCTTTGGGTTTTCTTCTTTCGCTGCGGTGCTGGACGCAAAGGGCTCTTGCGGTTTTTGCTTCACACAGCAAGAATGGCTTTGTTGATTTTCTAGAATTTTCCTATTAAATCGCCATCAAATTTGATTCGGTTTCATATTTCAACAACTAGGGACAAACAGGAAAGATATAAACAGAGAGAACTGAAGCCAGATTTGCATTCAAGAAAACTCAGGAAAGGAAACCAACCTTCTTAACAACATTAAGCACTTAAGGCTGTAGCACTTCATTTCGATAAGCTCGAACATTTATTGGGTTGGATTTTTTCCCTTTTTTAGATGGTCCAAATTTTCTCTTTAATAGTAACTAAGTTCAATTATTGTAAAGATATTTTGGTCTTTTTTTAAGTAGGGTTTAGTATTTAATTTTTTATTACAATATATATATATGTGTGTTAAGAAGAGAGAAGAGAAACGGGCACTGTTCACCGTTTTTGAGAGAGAGGGCACTGTTCACGAGAGAGTGGTAAAATAGTAAATTCGGGATAGTTTTGATCAAGTGGCTGATTGGAGGTCGATTTGTGGTTCGATTGAGGTTAAATTTTACCAGTAGCTTCTAAACTCAGAGGACTAAATTCTGAATGGTGGAGATCAGTTTTAGAGCTTTCTTTCTTCAGATTTCGTGGTTAAAAGTTAGGATACCATTTTGGTGATGCTTTTTTTGAACTCTCTCTAATTTCTTTGTAAAACTTGATTGTTTGCCAAGATTGTGTGATTTTGAGAATATTGTGAATGTGTACTTCTAGTTCTAATTAAAGAGAAATTGTGTATTTCTATTATTTGATTATAGTGGAGTTTTTGGGTGGACTACGGTCCCGTGGTTTTTACTCCTCACATTGGGGAGATTTTCCATATTAAAATTGATTGTGTTATGATTGTTTTGTTGATGATGTGGTTACTGTCCAAGAATTGATTTTGTGCCCAAAGATTGTTGCTCTCTTTATTGGTTTCCTATTAGGTTCACGCAATAGGGGATAAGGTAATTATTGTGCTTTCGCAAATTGGTTTGTATTAATTTTTTCCAACAACACCAAGGTTGAGTTTATTTTCATGTGTGTCTGCTTTAAAAGCTTCAGAAACTCCGAGAATTGGATCAAGAGGAGCCATTGTTATACCCTTAAAACGAGAATCATTGACAGTAAGATACTCGATTGAAAGACTGCAAATCATGAATTCAAAAATCCAAATATAGGAAAAGCGAAAATGAAATATATATATATATATACATATATGTTAGACCATTTTTTTAATATCCAAAATTAAGTTAATTTTTCATTTGCATGTTAGTCTAATAAAATAGCTATTAGATTCACATTAAAAAATAAAGGCTAAACCGATAAAGGATAAAGCTCTAAATTTATAAAATTTTAATCAATATTTCTTATTTAGGTCAAATCTAATGAAAAATCTTTTGGGATAAGTTATATTTCATCTAAATTATAGGAAAATCAGAATATTAAATTATCTTTAATTAAAATTCTACTAAATCCTAAATTATCTCTAATTAAAATTCCACTTAAACTAATTTTTCAAATAATTTAACGATAATGAGTATAGAAAAGAAAGAAACAACAGAAGAAAGGAATCTTTCTTCACATACAAATAAATTTATTGGTTGATATCAAGTGACGAAATTTGATATCAACAATTGGCATTGTTTATGGGAAAAGATAAAAAGCCAATTATATTATGACAAAAAATTTCATGATGAATCGAAAAGTATGCATTTATTTTTATTTGTACTTCATATATAATTTAATATATTTAATTTGTATTTATTTTTATTTGTATTTCATATATAATTTGATATATTTAATCTTGAATTTAATTGTTATACATTGATTTGTTGATCACAAGGGCTATTTATGGGTATGAACACATTCCTGTGTTTAATTTGCTGTTTCATTATGAACTTCGTCTTGTAAACATCTGATTTCATCAAATTAAAGAATACATATCTGATTATTTTCTTTTAAAACTATTGAATATGTTATAGAGAACAGATAATTGATTGTCAAATAACATAATCCTCTTTAATATATCCCAAAAAGTCTAATTCTAATGTTATAGAATTCTGTTTTTCCATTTGATCGTAAATTTATCCTGAAATCAACAGGTAAAGATTACATGTGATAGTTATATTATGTCAGATTTAAGTAAAAATAATCATTAACAAAAAAAATTATTTGTATTATCTTCTGTGTAAAGGGTATATGTGCTATGCCTATATATATATATATATAAGGGTACAGTATTGTCTCTTGTTTTTGAATTCTATATTATTCTTTTACTATTATGAAAAATTGGATTTATTTTCATTGATTAATTACAGTATTTTATCGTCCAATTAGAAAGTTATATATTGTTTTTGGAGTAAATTATTTTATTTAGGTATTCAAATTAATCATCCTCAGTAAGGTAGTAAATGAAGTCACTGTTGTAGTCAAACTCATTGTAATAAGTGGTGCTAAACAAATTAGAAAATTGAAGATAAGGGAAGCCAGATTTGTTGATTATATTAAAAATAACAATAATAGATTACAATCAAATTTGGGGCAACAAATAGAAGTTATTTGGTGGCTGAAATTGTTGGTCTTGAAGTCATAAATAAAACAACTATTTGATACAAATAAATAGTATTATTTGTTATACATAATTGAAATTGCAAATAGTGTTTCATTCAATTTCAATGTCGTTTAGTATGAATATTATTAAGGTAGAGTTAAATATCATACAGGCCCAAACTTAATTTATTAGGGTTTGGAGATATCAGTTGGATCCAGTATGAAATATTGTTCGAGTCCAGTGTTAATATCAGTAGCATTGTATCAGCTGAGTTTAATGTGAAATATCGTACGAGTCTCTGAACAAATATTTTTAGAGTCTTAAACTTAATATCATTCGGGTTCAAATCAAAGTTTCGGTCTTCTATCTTCGAATATCATTAAGATGCAATATATCATTAAAGTCTTTACCTACTGATTATTTATGCTTTTTGGTACAAGCTCTATATTTCACATTAAAATTATCTAAAATATTAATATTTGACCCTGACGACTTAGAAGAGTGATGAGATATCAGGCATAAAAGCGAAGAATTTGCTACATCTAGACGTGGAAGTAATTGTCATAATAGTTCTTATTAAAAAGTCACGAAAAATTATGAGAGATCAAACTTGTTAACCTTAATTTAAACATGTTAAAATTGATTGATCAGCAAAAAAAATGAAATGAAATGAAAAACTTAAGAAATGATATCTTTAAATTTTTTTCGTGGTTTCAAAGACTGAAGTTTGTTTGCATATATACCATTTGTCGAGGATTATTAACTTACCACATAATACTATATTATATGTATTGAAATACCTTGTTTATTTCAAATATCATCCAACTCGGCGAAGCCCACAATGTAATGCTTGAAATATCAAAAATATTAAATTGGTACAAGTACTTATTTAATTTATCTTTTTAAATAGACCTTAATTACTTTCCATAATCCCATGAAAAAATAGAGTTAAATCAGCAAGAATTTATATCGAAAGAATAGAATCCGATATTTTCCTTATAATATGTGAAGAAAATGTGAGTTTTATATTATCGTATAATAGGGTACCAGTTTAAATGGACTAATCTAAACCAACCTGAACCAATATATCTAGAGTCGATGCTGTAGTTAAGAGGTGACTAAATACACTTTTATTATTCTTATATACACCCACATTCACCAAAACGTGAGGATGGTAGCTAATGAAGAATTGCGGTGTAATAATAAGTCCGTGATTTGTTTTTAACATTTTTTTACCTTGTAAAAGAGAAAGGTCCAATCTACGGTCAATGAAATACATTTTTGTTTTAATGTTTTCCTTTCAATGGTATGAGTGATCAAAATTCATGTTGTTAGTTTGTTACTATGCATCCACTTCTTTCTATTGCAGGAACGAAATTTATAAGCCTTTGTTATTCTAAATATTATATTATTTGATATAGCAGATTTAATGAATTATGCTATTTAAAATTTGGCATACAAACTAATTATTTAGTAATGGTGATATAATTGTTTTGACAAATTATCATAACATAATAGGCACAAAACTTATATGTTTTCTCTTTATATAAACAAATTATTGGATTTTAAACTTGATTTTCAAAATGAAAAACCAAAATTGAAGCCCAAAATTAAAGCCCAAAAATGAAGGCCAAATCCAAATTCTAGAGATAAACATGATTCATGGTGATTTGATAGGTTGGTAGATGAGTTTTAGTGGAATGTATTAGGTGAAAAATCAATGGTTGAGATTTGATCATTGATAAGGTATACCTACCTCATCAATGGTCAATAATATTTTGAGTTTATTATAAATACCTTTTTGTATTTGTGTTTTTCATCAAGTAAAGAGTGAAAGAGTGAGTAAATGAGTAAGAGAGTTGTAAACTTCAAGAAAGAAGCAAGAGTGAGAGTTGTTTTGAGTGTCTATAGTAAATCTTGAAAGAAATAATAACGTTATATTGTTTTGGTGTAAAATTCTTCCAATAAAGTGGCATTAAAATTAAGCTCGTGTTATTAAATATATTGGTGTAACATATTGAATTAAAGCTCTCAACGAAATGAATGCAATGCCTTCAAAATCGTCCAAATCGAAGTTTGAATGCGCCTACACCAGCCATTAGAAGTTTGCTGTGCAAGAAAAGAGTTAATCTACTAAATCGAGCTCGTTGAATAGGATGAACCGAACCAAGCCAGTTAAACCGAGCTAGTTGAACCAAGTCAATTGAACCAAGTAAGTTTGACTGTTGACTTTAATCATTGACCAAAATTGAAAATTTGACTAAGTTCTTTCTAAAGTCTTTTGGTGTTTTAAATCCATCCATACAACTGAATTTTGCAAATTCTCACTATATTGAGAGAGATGGCAAATAGAGGTATGATACCATTCTAAATTCTACTTCTCAACAAAAACAGTTATGATAATTGAAGTATCAAAATAAAGACACTCCTTGGAGCATAAGACGTGTGGAAAATAGTGGAGAAAAGTTATAATAAGCCTAAAAATGACGTTGTCCTTACAGCTTTGACTCAAACACAAAGAGATGCATTAAAAGACTCAAGAAAGAGAGACAAAAAAGCTCTGTATATTATTTATCAAACATTAGATGATGATGTTTTTGAAAAGATAGCAAATGTAACCTTCGCTAAGCAAGCATAGGATAAACTTGAAACTTCCTATAAAGGCGTCGAAAAAGTAAAAAAAGTACATTTTTAAACTTTAAGAGGAGATTTTGAAGCTTTACACACGAAAGAAGGTGAGTTGATTGTTGATTACTTCTTAAGAGTTGAAGATATTTCTAATCAATTAAAAAGAAATGGTGAAAATTTAAGTGAAGTGAGAATAATGAAGAAGATACTACGCTACGTGGACTGAAATTCGATTATATCGTCACAATAATTGAAGAAACTAAAGATTTGGAAGAAATGACAATTGACCAACTTCAAGGATTGTTGCAAGCCTATAAAGAAAAGATAAAGAAGCAGTAAGGGATCTCCGAACAAATTCTCAAAATGCAACTTAAAGAGAAAGAAGAAATTCAAGGCTATGAGAGAAACTAATGTACTCGAGGTAAAGGCCGAGGTGGAGGACAAAATAGAGGTCGCGGTCGTGGACAAGGTTGGAATTACAACAACAATAACTCCTACAACAATTATAAGAAAGGAGAAAACTCAACACGACGTTGTGGAAGAAGCAATCCAAATACTATGACAAGTCACAAAGTTAGGTGCTACAATTGTCAAAAGTTTGTTCACTATGCTTTTGAATGTAGAGTCCATAATAATAAAGTTGAAGAGAAGGCTAACTACGTGGAAGAAAAGAATTTGGAGATGAAACTATCATGTTGACATATGAGGACAATGATGGAGGCCAAGAGAATACATGGTACCTCGACACTAGAGCGAGCAATCACATGTTTGGATGAAGAAGCATGTTCGTGGAGTTAGATGAATCAATAGGTGGCAATGTTCATTTGGCGATGATTTCAAAGTTACCGTGAAAGAAAATGGTAACATCATTATACGATTGAAAGATAGTACGCATCAATTTATTGGAAATGTCTACCATGTGCCCAATATGAAAAGCAATATTTTGAACTTAGGCCAACTCTTGAAAAAAAGTTATGATATTCACATGAAAGATTATAGTCTTTTATAATAGATGATTAAGGTAACGTAATTACTAAAGTAAAAATGTCAAAGAATAGAATATTATCTTTAAATATCCAAAACGATGTTGCAAAGTGTTTGAAAGCTTGTTACAAAGATGCATCGTAGCTATGCCATCTATGATTTGGGCATTTCAACTTTAGAGGACTAGAGTTATTGTTTAAAACGAAAATGGTGAGAGGTCTTTCTTGTATATATCATCCGGACTAACTTTGTAAAGAATATTTACATGGGAAGTAATTTAGAAAAATCTTTGCAAAGGAGTCTACCTTTAAAGTCAAGAAGCCACTAAAGCTCATTCTTGCCAATGTATAGGGTTCATTCAAGCTAAGTTCTCTTGGTAATAATAATTACTTTCTTTTCTTTATTGACAATTTTTCAAGAAAAACTTAGTTGTATTTTTTGAAGCAAAAGTCTGAGGTATTTGAAGCATTCAAGAATTTCAAAGCTGCTATTGAAAAAGAAAGTAGCTGCTAAATTAAAGCTATGATAAGTGATCGTGGTGGAAAATTCACTTCCAAGGAGTTCCAAGAGTTTTGTGAAGCAAATAAAATTCGACCTTTTTTTACCGTTCCAAGATCCTTTCAACAAAATAGTGTCATTGAAAAAAAGAATAGAACTATTCTTGACATAGTATAAAACATATTGTAAAGCAAGAAATTGTAGAAAGAGTTTTGGATCGAAGCTGTAGCAACTGCTATCTATCTATCCAATCGATCTTTAACAAGAAATGTGTGGGGAAAAACACCGCAAGAGGCATAGAGTGGAAGAAAGCCTGATATCTCTCATCTTAAAATATTTGGAAGTATTACTCATGTTTATGTACTGAACAAGAGACGAACAAAGCTCGATGATAAAAGTAAGAGTTTTATCTTCATCAGTTATGACTCAAATTCAAAAGACTACAAGTTATACAATACAAACAACAAGAAGATCGTGATTCGCCGAGACGTAATATTTGATGAAGAAAAAGAATGAAATTTTGGCTCATATGTAGATGATTTCAATTTCCTTCCCCATTTTGAAGAAAATGAGTAAGCTAAGTAACGAGGAGAACTTTAATAAGAGCTTGCAACACCACCAACTTTACCAATAAGAAGTAATTCACCACCATCCTTTCTAAACTAAAGAAATAAATAATGCACAAGGAGTCTTCAAGATTTTTACGAGTTAACTGAAAAATTAGATAATCTTACTCTCTATTAACTTTTTACTGATTGTAAACTAGTGAGCTTTGAAGAAGTTGCACAAGATGAAAAATGGAGAAATGCAATAAATGAAGAAACTAAAGTAATCGAGAAGAATGACATGTAGGAGCTTGCTTCGCTTTCCAAGGACACAAAGTCATTAGATTCAAATGGGTGAACAAAGTAAAAAAGAATGCAAATAAAGAAATTGAACGATATAAGGTCACTGCTCACCTCTAACCGCTTAGCTCCTAGACTCCTTGCCATTTTAAGCTCGGTGATCAATGCCTCGTATTTAGCCTCATTATTAGAGCTTTTAAACTTGAATCTCAATGCATAGTTTACTTCAACCGCATTTAGGCTGGTAATTACTATCCCAGCTTTACTCTCACTTGTAAGTTAGATGACTCATCCACATGGAGAATCCACGGTAAGGTGATCCCAATTTCTCTGCCTTTACTTGGTTTTATGTTCATATCCGAGCTCTCCAAGTGAGGAGTGAATTCAGCAACAAAGTCAACCATGACTTGTCCCTTAATTGCACTCTATGGGCGGGAATAAATGTCGAACTCGCTGAGCTCCAAACACCACTTCATAAGCCTTCTCGAACTCTCTGACTTGTATAGGATTTATTTAAGAGGGAAGTTAATTATCACATTGATTGGGTGGGCCTGGAAGTACGGCCTCGGCTTTTGTAACAACACAACCAATGCCAATGCAAGATGCTCTAGTTTAGGATACCTTGTTTCTACATCGGTTAGCGACTTACTAGTGTAATACACTAGCTTCTACAACCTTTATTTCTCTTTTTGGATAAGAACTGAGCTCACCGCGGTTACAAACACTACCAAATACATCAACAAGTTATCTCCCATTTGAGGTTTAGTGAAAATTGGTGGATTAGCTAAATAATCCTTCATTTCCTGAAAAGTAACCTTATAATCTTCATTCTATTGCTGCCCTTTACCCCTTTTTATGGCCTGGAAAAATGGTTGACATTGATCCGTGCACTTAGACACGAATTAACTCAGTGCAGCGATTTTTCCTACTAAGCTCTGTATTTCCTTGGTTGTTTGAGGTGATCTCATATCCAAGATAATCAGGATCTTTTTTGGATTAGCCTCTATCCCTCTCTGGTGGACCACGTAGTCTAAAATTTTCCACACTGCCACCTCGAAAGCGCATTTTTTTTGGTTAAGTTTCATACCATACTTTCTCAGCACATCAAATGTCTCTTCGAGGTGGGACACGTGATCAGCTACCTTTATCGACTTGGTGATCATGTCATCAACATAAAATTCCATGGTCTTATTGATCTATTTTTTGAAGAGTTTGTTTACTAAGTGTTGATATGTGACCCCTGTATTCTTCAAGCCAAAGGGCATTATCATATGGCAATAAAATCTTTTGTTCGTGATGAATGAGGTTCCCTTCTTATTTAAAGTGTACATCTTCATATGGTTGTAACCAGAAAGGGCATCCATAAAGCTAAACAATTTATGGCCAGTTGTGGCATCAACCAGCTGATCTATCCAGGGCAGTAGAAAACTGTCTTTAGAGCACGCATTGTTTAGGTCGGTGAAGTCAACGGACATGCGCCATTTCCTGTTCAACTTCTTTACCAATACAACGTTGGAGACCCATTCTGAATATTTCGCTTCATGAATAAACTTGGCTTGCAGTAGCTTATCAACTTCCTCTTTAATTGCATCGTAGCATTCTTGGTTGAAAGCTCGTCGTTTTTGGCGCACCAGTCGGCAAGTGGGATCTATATTGAGTTGGTGAGAGATGATAGCGAGATCGATGCCCATCATATCACTGTGACTCCAGGCAAACACATTCGAATAATCAGTGAGAAACTCCATCAGGGATATTTTGACATCTGAGGTGAGTTGGGTTCCCACTTTAACTATTTTGGTTAAATCATCCTAGCCAATTTGTACTACTTCCAACTCCTTCACGAGCTCACCTCGCTACTTAATTTCGACTATTCTCGGGTTAAGGACGAAAATCTCATGACATTTTTCAACTAATATGGCATAACACCTTCTTGCAGCTAGCTGATCCCCTTTGACAACAACCCCTCCTCCTCTCGACTTGGTCACCTACGGGAAATTTCAACTTGGTCATCCCAAAATTACATTGTAAGAACTTAGGCGGTCAACAACCACAAAATCAATCATGGTGATTAGCTGAGCAGGGTCTTCTCTAATAGTCATCAATAAAATGATGCTGCCACACAGCATCAGCTGGTCTCCAATAAACTCGCTAAGTGAGGTTACGACTTATTACATTCTTACTAAACTCAAGCCCAACTTGTCGAGTGCTTTCTTGAACAATATGTGCATTGAGCTTACTATATCAATAAGAATATGAGCCATATCTTTACTGGCAATTCTCATCGTGGTATAACTAGGGCGTTATCATAAGGTACATCACATCCTGATGTTCTCTTCAATGAATGTGATGGGTGTAGAGACCATTATAGGCACCTTCGAAGTTCTCTCTACGAAATAAACTTCTTAGTGGTGTCGGGGTAGGGTAGAACTTCTACCATAAGTTTTCCTTACTGGGTTGAAGTCCCTTACTAAGGTGGGTCCTCCTGAGATCATGCTGACAAAATCTCTGCCCTTGATTACCTGGGATCCTAACTGCTCTCGGTCCCCTCATGAGCTTTCTCCTGTCTGCCTAACTCCCTGAGCTTTCTCCCTCACCTCGAGGAGGAATTCTTTTAAGTACTCATTATTGATCAAATTCTGTATCTACTCCCTTAGATCAAAATAATCTGCTGTGTTATATTCATAATCTTCATGGAAATCACAATACTTCTTAAGATTTCTTTTGGAAGAAGGCGTGGCCAACTTAGGCAGTTTTGTCAAAAGGCTTTTGCTTCTTATGGCATAAAACACTTGTTCCCTTGACACATTCAATGGATGGTAGGTTTGTACAATGGCAGATTTTCTTATTGGCGAATGAGACACTTTCCTTGGTAATGGTAGAGGCGACTGCCTATAAGGCAATGATGCTCTGTGACTCTTTTGCTGATGTGGGACTGATCCCTATTAAGGAAGGACAAGCTTGGCAGCCTAGCATCGTGCTTCTTCTTCTCCTTCCTTTTTTCACTAAGATCCTCAGCTTTTCTCTCTCTCTTTTTATGTTGTACTCTCTTTAATGGCTATTTTATTTATGACACGATCGTAAGCCTTTTGATATGAAGTAAGCGGTCTCTTTTCAAAGGATATCCACAAAAGGTCGGTGTAAAGGTTGTACCAAAAGTTCCTTAAAGTTTTCAGTTCTTCATAGACCCCCATTTGCATTACCTCACTATGGTAGCGCTTCACATACTGATGCAACAGCTCTTGCCCTTTTTGTTTAATGTATTGGAGAGAGGAGGGATCCTTGGTCGACAGCTTGGCCTCTTGAAAATAGTATACAAACTTGCTGGCAAAGGTAAAGAAGTCGCTTATACTTCCCGACGGAAGCTTCTTGTACTACGTTTTGGTCAGCCTGCTTAAGGTAGTTGGAAACACCTTGCACATTATCTCATCGGGTACTTCTTGAACCAACATCAAGTTCTGAAAAATTTTTGCATCGGGTATTAGATCTGACTGCCCACTATAAGAATCAAGCTGTAGCATCTTAAACTTTCTAGGTAAGGCAGTATTTTTCACCTGGTCAGCAAGGGGTGCATTAAAGTCGCCTAGGATGTCGAGTGAGCTTGGTTCCCCTTTGCTTACTTTGAGTTTCCTCATTTCTTCCTATATGGCAAGCAATTGTTTTCACAAACATTCCATATAAGGGGGTTCAGGATTATTACCTTTTCCTTGACGTCTTGCCATTAGGGAGTACCTCAAGTCATCGTGCATAAGTCCTTCAAGCTGGTTCCTTGCTTCCTCAGGTCAGTTGCTGGCCGTTGAGCGATAATAGCTACGGTGACTTCTATGTGGTTCTCGATCACTGGTCCTCAGCTAGGATGGCTGTGGTTAAGCGTCCTATTGACTAGGTATGGTCTATTCCACTTGAGTAGGATTGCTTCTAAGCTGATTCCCTAACTGGCTTGCTAGGTTTTAAGGCAGTGGTGGTGGTATATCCAGGTTGTCACATAAATACTTCATCGTGTACTAGAAATATAATCTGGTTTCGACCAATTCTTTCACTTCGTTAGTTTTCTCGGTCTCTAAATCTCAGCTGATTGTGACTTTTTCTTATCCTTTCCTGCTAGGACTTGAGTTTGGTGCCCTTTCATTCTAACTTTTCGCAAACTCATCCTAAGCTCGGTCTTAAGGTGAATGATTGCTTTGACCTGGCTTCCACGTGCCTTCTCTTCTAGCTCCTCTCGAGGTTTTGAAGTTCGACATTTGACTTTTTTGACGAGTGCGTAGGTTATAGCGGCCTTTTGTTCTATGTCTCTACAGACGGCGCCACTGTTAAGGCGGAAAAATATCAACCTGGGTGAAATGAGATACTAAGTGAGCTAGTATTCGAACTGGAGATGAATGCCTAGTCGATAGTCTGAGCTCAACTTTCTTCACCTGCTTTGACTTTGTTTGAGCCCCGAAGAGTGCTTCCGATATGGTTTTCCACGCATCTTTGAGCCACAAGCCAAGTTGTAATGAACTGTCCTTACCTCGTATTCCCGCTGATTTTGGTCACAAATCAAACAAATCTTTCTACAACAGATAACATAATCAAAAGGGGGACGCTGGAGATTTTCCGGCGAGCCCACTCAGACGCTCAAGTTAGTACCTTGAGGGAATAAATTTAAGGCTCAACTTATAGTAGCCCATAATGGCGTACACAAAGGAACTTCATGTAGAAAGGATAAAATCAACAAAAATACACACAAATGACCCTAATGTGGGGTAGTTATGACTCTTTTATGAGACAAAAATAGTAAGTAATCAACAAAATAATATCTATAATGAGTGTTTTAAGATTGTCTTGAGAGAAACTTACGAACAAACAAAATCTCCTTCTTGTCTTTTAGAGTGAGACAATGTGTAGTAACTTATGTTTTTAGTGAGAGAGTAAAAAAATGACCCAAAACTAAGATTCTTTTTTACTTTGAGGTAAGTGTTTTTATATATCTCACATTTCTTGACTTGTGATTGCTTGAAAAGAGTTACCCTATTTTCCCATATTTTTGCCTTCCCATATTTTACCATTTGAAACCTTATCTTAGAGCCAAAATTATGGACGCGTAGTGAGTTGGAATTGGTCTTTATGACCTTATTCAAGATTACATGCCACATGGCATCATTTAATTTAAGTAGGAGATTAACTTATTTTTTAATTACATGTGGCGGAGACTCATTTGCTTTTATTTGTGGTCTCTCAAATATTGAAAACGTCAAGTAGAACCTATTTTTAATCTCTTAAGAGCAGAACTGTCTTCCTAATTAGGTGATTGTTTTAGAAGGCATTAGGTGGTATCCATCAGGTGACCTAAAAACATAGAAAACCTTTTTCAAACTTTTAGATATTGAATCCCTTAACTTTTGAAATTATTTTAGAATGGGGTCCATTCCTTTGTTTTCTTTTTGTAAACTATTGGTTATAAACTATGTGGCACATTTCATGTGAATACCCTTTAAACTACTTGAAGTTATTTTCCTGGTCAGCAGAGATCTCTCCTGAGGTGAGTTTCAATATAAGCGTATCGTCCCATGGTTGCCGGCTAGAATGTAATTGGCTTACGTCCTGTCACATGTCCAGCCTATTTTTACCTTATAACACCCACATTTTTCTCTCTTTTAATTTGCAATAAGAAATTAATATAAATTTGTAACACATCCTTCATTTATACAATCCATTACTGACCCATCTGGAGAAGGGCCCTCTGCCGGACTTCTTCCTAGCCAAACCCCACCCTTAAAAAAAATTAATGCAGTAACAAAATATAAATTATATATGTATATTTCATTTAAGACCCTCAATAATTAGTAAATTATTAAAGCTAAATACTCTGGATCTAATTACATTCAATCCAAATTCATTATCTTTTGTTTGGAAATATCTTCCCTTCCATTACTTCTTTCTCAATCAATCAAATTTATTAGCAATCCTTCTAAGGATTTCCTCCTTGTTAGCCGCTTTTGTTTAAGTTTTAGAGTAAATTACTCTCTTTTGCCTTTAATAAATTTTCCAAATATTCAACACCGAATTTACATTAAACGATCATTTGTTAGATCCATCGACAATGATGAGAACTACAAATTTAATTTGTATCACAATTTTACAAAGTACTTAACATTAATATTTCTTTCTACTCGTCCATAAACAAATAATAATAATAATAATTGCCAAAGAAGACCTTAATAATCGATTGATCAGTACAACTATCAGTTATTAAATATATTGTTTGGAGATTCCTTTTCAGAAGGCACAAGGAAAACTAATGGAAGAAAGAGAGACAAAATGCATACCGAATTTTGGAGGGATGCATGAACACGAATGCACGAATGCCCGCATTTTTCTCTCTTTTTTAATTTGTAATAAGAAATTAATATAAATTTGTAACACATCCTTCATTTATAGAATCCACTACTGACCCATCTGGAGAAGGGGCCTCTGTCGGACTTTTGCCCAGCCGAACCCCACCCATGAAAAAAAATTAATGCACTAACAAAATAAAAATTATATATGTATATTTCATTTAAGACCCTCAATAATTAGTAAATTATTACAGCTAAATACTATGGATCTAATTACATTCAATCCAAATTCATTATCTTTTGTTTGGAAATATCTTCCCTTCCATTACTTCTTTCTCAATCAATCAAATTTATTAACAATCCTTCCAAGGATTTCCTCCTTGTTGTTAGCCACTCCTATTTAAGTTTTGGAGTAAATTATTCTATTTTGTCTTTCATGAATTTTCCAAATGTTCAACACAAGATTTATATTAAAATAGATATATTGATTTAGAGTTGGTGATGAATTTTATTTTAAAAATTTTATAAAATTTTAAGAATTATTTTTTTGATTTGTATGTTTTTACTTTGTTGTATTGTTATATATTCAATAATATATGTAATTAAGTTTTTAATTATCTCTTCAAATTAATTTTTTATCTTTATAAATAAAAAAAATATTTTTTTAAAATAAACTCGCTCCAAATCAAACCAGTTAGACTATTCCTTTGGACAAAATTAAATGATAAAAAATACAGACTTTATATAGTAAATTAATTTAAAGAGATTTGCTCAAATGAAATAATTAATAAAAGTTTTTATTCAAGGTAATCGGATCGGTATATAATAGTATGGATAATTATTTACTTTTAATAATTTAATAGTTTTGAAGGTGTTCGATGAAAGGTACACAGGCAATTCAATTTTTGTTAGGACGTACAATTTTGTTTGGTGGGGTTTGGCTGGTCCAGCCGAGGCCCCTAGGTCGGTCTGGAGCTGTACATAATCCGTTTTTGACAAATTTGGTTGTATGGAAGTTGACAAAACAAAAAATTTAAATATTTACTCGAAATTTAAAAAAAAAGAAGGAAAAAGAAAATTTTAGCTGATTAATTATTTTCTTTGTGTTTGGTATAGTATTTTTTGTTGTTTGAGAGAGCTGACCAAAAAAAAAAAAGTATAATATATATACATATATATATTTTTTTCATAATCTATTATATGATTTTTTTTTCTTCTGATTGTTCAATTTATGGTAGATTTATAATGATTAGTTAAATAAATAAATATGATTGCCATATATTTTTTAAATAATTTATTTTCACTTAGATTGGATATAATTTTTGCAAACATAAGTATATCAAATTTAATTAAAATTTTAATTTTTAGTAAAATTATAATATATAATTAATAGATTGTATATAAGTTCCATAATTTTAAGGAAAATAAATATTTTTATGTAGCAAATATACTTTAATTTCCTCTTCAAGAAAACATAAGCTTCATATTTTGTGAAGGACGTGGCACTTTGAAAATTGCTGCTCCAATAAATGCAAGCTGAAAATTTTTCTTCTTCATCATTACAACATAAAATTGTTCTAAATTTACTACACCGAGGGATACAAAAACGGTGATAATACAATTAATTTCAATTCTTCTCAATGAATAAGGAAGTATTCAGCATATACTAATTATAATTAACTGTATATACGCATTTGAAAAAATTTTACAAGTCAGTAGCGTGAAAATAAATAATAAAACTCACATATGAATATGTAAAATCACAATTACTGCAAAAAAGAAGGACATGTGGCTAATAGCAAATTTTAATAGTCCTGTAATTACGACAGGTCTATCAAGCACATATTTGTATATGTAAGTATGAGGATGACGCCACTTTCTCAGAAAATTAATTACAGAAATTAAAAAAAGAAAAAGAGATGGAAGTTTAAAAGGGTGACCAAATTTTAATGTTGAAGTAAATAACTAGGTAGCAACGACAATCAGGATGCAGCTTGCAGCTAGAAATGGATGTCTATTCCCATATCTACGGAAAGGAAGCTACAAGAGTGAAGAGAACCAATTGGACCATCTTTGATACGTAGGTAGTTATATTTTTGTTGGCGCATTCAATTTTATTCGGTGGGGTTTGGCTGCGCTATGGTCCAAGCCCCCACTGGATCCGGCTATAGATGCACATATAAACTGTTTTAAAAACATTCGGTTGTGTGGAAGTTGACAAAACAAAAAATTGAAATGCCTACGTCAAATTAAAAAAAAAAAAAAGGAAAAAGAAAATTGATCTGATTAATAATTTGCTTTGTGTTTTGTTTGAGAGAGCTGACCAAGAAAAAAGTATCACATGTTTATTTTCACAATCTATTATATAGTTTTTGCTGTTCTGATATATTTGACAGTAGATTAATAATGACTAATGAAATAAACAAATATACTTGTCATATATTTTTGAAATAATATATTTTCACTTATTATTCTATTCTTATACAGCCAGGTTGACCAACGCATGAGGAGGGTAGCTAATGAAGAACTGGGGTGTAATCAAAAGTCGGTGATTTGGTTTTAGCATTTTTTTACCTTGTAAAAGAGAGAGGCCCAATCTAACTGTCAATGAAATAAATTTTTGTTTAATGGTTTTTCTTTTAACGAAATGAGTGATCAAAATTCGTGCTATTAGTTTGTTACCATGCATCCACTTCTTTCCGGCGCAAAAATAAAATTTATACGCGTTTGTTATTCTAAATATTATATTATTTGATATAGCAGATTTAATGAATTATGTTGTTTAAAATTTGGCATACAAACTTATTATCTAGTAATGGTGATATAATTGTTTTGACAAATTATCATAACACAATAGACATAAAACTTACTTATACATTTTCTCTTTATATAAACAAATGTATTATCATTTTATCACTTCATGTATATTTCTCTTATTCATCCTTCAGGTGCATTATATGACGACGAGACAAAATTTGATAATCAATAATACTATTATTAAAACTTTTTTCGCTAAATTTTTATTCTAACCATATACAATTTGTGGAAAATAATATTGAAAATTATAGAAACATGCATCAGTACTTGCTAGGTATCTTATAACTTTTGCAATATGTAACACATATTATTTAAAATTAAAATATGGAATAAGGATTCAAGGTAACTAAGAAAGCATATGTATGTACGTATGTACGTATGTGTTGCAGCTGCAGGAATTAACTTGAACCTTCATTTGCTTTCAGCGTATAAACCTTCAGTTGCTTTCAGCGTATAAATAGGAAGAGGAGCTGTTCAACCAACGATAACTGTGCGCAGATGCAATGAACAAAACAACAACACTAAGTCAAAAATCATGAATTTTAACTAATTAAGCTTGGAAATATGTATGTATGTATGTATGTATGTATGTATGTATGTATGTATATCAAAGCCACTAAAGGACGTTTAAGTTAAATGAGTACTTGCCTTCCAAATGAACACGTAGAAAGAAAACAAGGATGCTTTACTGGAGATATCAACAGATTGAGATCGAAGATACATCCAAGAAGCAAGTGCACAATGACCGAATATCTATAAACAAAATCTTAATTAGTACTTGATGATGATAATAATAATAATAGTATTCACAGTCACACGTGTGCATGAGAGATAAATTATATATTTAATTTCCTCCTGCAGCAGCAGTAGCAGCAGGAATACCAATAAAATGCTTACAGTGACAAGCCTGCTAAGCAGGAAAGAAGAAGAAGCTCCAACTACTACAGCAGCTCCATACATAATTAGCAGCAATTGAACACATAACCAAAATACCTGAATTTTGTAACAATATAATTAATATTTTTACAATTAAGTCAACTTAATTTTAAAATATTAATTAATATAATCAATTCTTGTTAATGTATATAAATGTTCTCCTACTCCTAATTAGCTTTAATTTATTTAATTTAATCAATTACTCTGATCTACTCACTCTTTTTGGTCCTAACTTCACAGCGAACGATTGGACACCAAATTTATTGTCGCCGTCAATATCAGGAATATCCTGTACGTTAATTAAATACCAAAATAAAAATAAATATTTCTTATTGTTAATTGTATTATATATATAGTGAATTAATTAAATAGAATTTAATTATTCTGAATTACATACCTTGCATAGTGCCACTACAATACCGAAGAAGAACTTAAAGGTAGTCGCAAACATAAAATGATCTTGTAAGTGCTATAGGTCTACCAAGCAAATATGTCTGCATCCAATTAATAATGCAAAGGAATACTAAGTTCCAGCTGGATATATAGGTCATCAATTTATTATACATATTAACTCTTAATTTACAGGACGAAGAATTTGGTGTACCTGGCTGTGCAGGAAGTAGGGAATTAGATATAAAATCCCCATAATTTGAATGCAGGTTGCAGCTAGAAATGGATTATTTTTCCATCTAAGAAAGGGAAGCTAAAAAAACCAAGATATGAAATTCATACAATCAAATATATAATCCAACAAATTAAACCAAGTGGATCTACATATATACATATATAGTCATGAATCAAGATCATAAAATTAATTAAGAGATGTAGGCAGCGCTTACATTCGCAGAGTAAAAGGTTTGAACTAGAAAGATCGTGATGAGGCCCAAAAAAAGCGGTGGAGATCGAGACATAAATCCCATAGCCAAACTCTGAAAGATATCGAGATGTATATATATCATGAGATCAAACAAAATGCATCTATATGCTAAAGATAATAAAATTAATAAAGATATCTTTAATTTCTTTAACACATAATTTTTTTTAAAAAAAATGGATTCTTATTAGCAAATTCATTAATAGGAAGGGGTTAATTTTTGCTTAATTAATTACCACCAATAAAGATCCGAAAGTAATTGTTTTTCCGACTCCGATTGAGATCTCCCCGGATGCTAGAGGAAGATAAGGCTTGTTAACCTTAATTAATGTGAACAAACTTTGTCAGCAAATTAATTAAAGAACCGAAAAGTATACATACATACATGCATGCATCCATATATACCTTGTCTATTTCAACATCATTCAACTGGTTTATTCCTACCACGTATATGTGGATCAGCATTGTTGGCAACAGGGCCTGAAATAATATAAAACTATAACCATTACAATTAATTAATTAATTAATTAAGCAGTACAGCTTGTACTATGTAATTGTCTCTTTTAACTATAGCTGATATATTATTAAGTATAATTATTAATTGATTACCTTGAATATTCCCATGAAAAAAGTTGGAGTCAATTCAGCAATACTTTGTACGGGAAGAAGAGAAGCTGTTGTTGCCTCTGCAATCTGGTAAGCAAGAATGGGAAATTAATTTCTATCAATCTACAACTATTTAATTTAAACAGTATTTGAGAAGAAAGAATAATTAATTATAACAAGGTTTGAGGAACTCACCAAACCAATCACAGCGTAAGGATAGCAAAAACGGGAGAATGCATTTAAATTCTTGAGTACAGTATCCTGGAAACTCGTGGAATGATTATTATCCTCCGAGTTTGATGCATGGCCATCTTGTAACGTGATAGGAATACGGTATTTCTCGATTAAATTACGGTGTCTTTTGTTTAGTGTTAATTCGATACTGTTTGTAATTTTATAATAATTAGTTGCTAAAATTGAAGCCCTTCTGGAACATTTTGTAAAATACTTGTTTTGTTGGGTTTGACTACTACCATTCACAACGCCACGTATCTGTGTCACTTGCCATTTCGTGCACCCTGATGAACATATTAATTAATGACAAAACGATTATTTGTCAGATCCATCGATGATGATGAGAACTAAAAATTTAATTTGTATCTCAATTTTACAAATTACTTAACATTACTGTTTCTTTCTACTCAGTCCATAAACAATAATAATAATAATTGGAAAAGAAGACCCTAACAATCGATCGATCAGTATAACTATTGGTTATTAAAATTTTGTTTAGAGATTCTTTTTCAGAAGGCAGAAGGAAAACTAATGGAAGAAAGAGAGACAAAACGCATACCTAATTTTGGAGGGATGCACGAACACGACTGCATGAATGCCCACATTTTTCTCTTTCTTTTAATTTGCAATAAGAGATTAATATAAATTTGCAAAACATCCTTCATTTATAAAATCCATTACTAACCCATCTGGAGAACAGGCCTCTGCTAGACTTCTGCCCAGCCGAACCCCACAAGAAACAAAAAAATTAATGCACTAACAAAATATAAATTATATATGTATATTTCATTTAAGACCCTCAATAATTAGTAAATTATTAAAGATACTACTGTAGCTCTAATTACATTCAATCAGATTTTATTATCTTTTGTTTGGAAATATCTTCCCTTCCATTATTTCTTTCTCAATCAATCAAATTTATTAGCAATCCTTCTAAGGATTTCCTCCTTGTCAACCACTCCTGCTTAAATTTTGGAATAAATTACTCTCTTACGCCTTTCATAATTTTCTTCAAACGTTCAACAGGGGATTTACATTAAAAAAGATATATTAATTTAGAATTAGTGATGAATTTTCTTTTAAAAATTATATAAAATTTTAAGAATTATTTTTTTGATTTGTATGTTTCTACTTTGCTGTATTATTATATATTTAATAATATATGTAATTAAATTTTTAATTATCTCTCCAAATTAATTTTTTACCTTAATAAATAAAATAAATATTTTTTTTTAATTAACATTTCACATACCATAAACCCATTCGAAATCAAACCAATTAGACTATTCCTCTGGAACAAAATTAAATGATAAAAAAAACAGACTTTATATAGTAAATTAATTTAAAAAGATTGCTGAAATAAAATAATTAATAAAAGTTTTTATTAAAGGTAATCGGATCTGTATGTAATAGTATGGATAATAATTTATTTTTAATAATTTTGAAGGTGTTGAATGGGTAATTATATTTTTGTTACCCCATTCAATTTTATTCGGCGGGGTTAGGCCGCGCTATCGTACAAGCCCACTCTAGATCCGGCTATAGATGCACTTGTAAACTGTTTTTAAAATATTTGGTTGTTTGAAAGTTGTCAAAACAAAAAATTGAAATACCTACATCAAATTAGAAAAAAAAAGAAAAAGAAAAATTGAGCTGATTAATAATTTGCTTTGTGTTTGGCATGGTATCCTTTGTTGTTTAAGAGAGGTGACTGAAAAAAAAAGTATCAGATGTATATTATTTTTATGATCTATTATATAGGTTTTGCCATTCTGATATATTTGACTGTAGATTTATAATGAGTAATGAAATAAACAAATATGCTTGTTGTATATTTTTGAAATAATATATTTTCACTTAGATTGGGCATAACTTTCCTAAAGATCATATATTAAATTTAATTAAAATTTTAATTTTTGGTAACTTTTTAATATAATATTAATAAATTGTATATATGATTTGTAATATTACAAAAAAAATACATATTTTTAAATAATAATTATATTAAAATTGCTCTTCAAGAAAACATAAATTCATAGTTTGTGAAGAATGTGTGGCACTTTAAAAAATGCCGCTACAATAATTGCAAATCGAAAAATTTTCTTCATCATCATCACAGCATAAAATTGCTCTAAATTTGCTAAACCTAGAGATATAAAAATGACGGTAATGCAATTGATTCCAATTCTTTTTAGGAAATAAGGAAGTATTCAACTTAAATCATAATTAACTACGTGTATGCACTTGTAAAAAATTTACAAGTCAGTAGTGTGGAAATAAATAATGAAACTCACATATGAATATCCAAAATCGCGATTATTAAGGAGACAAAACGCATGAGGCTGGTAGCAAACTTTAATAGTCTTGTAATTACCACATGTCCATCGGGCATATATTTCTGTATGTACGTACAAGTATGACACCACTTTCTCATTAAATTATTTACAAAAATAATAAAAAGATATAAGTTTAGGAAGGTGATAGTGTATTAGTCAAAGTTTAGAAGAGTGATGAGATATTAAGTATAAAAGCGAAGGATTTGCTACACCTAGATATGGAAGCAATTGTCATAATAGTTCTTATTAAAAAGTCACGAAAAGTTATAGGAGATCAAGCTTGTTAACCTTAATTTGAACATGTTAAAACTGATTGATCAGTAAAAGAAACGAAATGAAACGAAAAACTTGAGAAATGAAATCTTTAAATTTTTTCCGTGGTTTTAAAATTGAAGTTTGTTTGCATATATGGTATTTGTCAATGATTATTAACTTACCACATAATAATATATTATATGTAGTCAAATAGCTTGTTTATTTCAAACATCATACAACTGGGCTAATCCCACCATATAATGCTTGAAATATCAAAAATATTAAATTATTACAAGTACTTATTTAATTTGTCTTTTTAAATAGACCTTAATTACCTTCAATAATCCCATGAAAAAAGAGAGTTAAATCAACAAGAATTTATACTGAAATAATAGAATTCGATATTTTCCTTATAATCTATGAAGGAAATGTGCGTTTTATATTATCATATAATAGGGTAATAATTTAAATGGACTAATCTGAACCGACCAGAACCAATATATCTACAGTCGGTGATATAGTTAAGAGGCGACTAAATACACTTCTATTATTCTTATATACACCCAGATTGACGAAAATGTGAGGATGGTAGCTAATGAAGAACTGGGGTGCAATCATAAGTTGGTGATTTGGTTTTGACATTTTTTTACCTTGTAAAAGATAGAGGCCCAATCCATGGTCAATGAAATAAATTTTTGTTTTAATGTTTTCCTTTCAATGGAATGAGTGACCAAAATTCATGCTGTTAGTTTGTTACCATGCATCCACTTCTTTCTGGTGCAAGAACAAAATTTATAAGCCTTTGCTATTCTAAATATTATATTATTCGATATAGTAGATTTAATGAATTATGTTGTTTAAAATTTGGCATACAAACTAATTATTTAGTAATGGTGATATAATTGTTTTGACAAATTATCATAACACAATAGGCACAAAACTTATACGTTTTCTCTTTATATAAACAAATTGTTGGATTTTAAACTAGATTTTCAAAATAAAAGCCCAAAACTAAAGTCCAAAATTAAAGCCCAAAAATGAAGCCTAAGTCCAAATTCTAGAGATAAACATGATTCATGTGATTTGGTAGGTTGTTAGGTGGGTTTTAGTGGAATGTATTAGGTAAAAATCAATGGTTGAGATTTGATTATTGATTAAGTATACCTACCTCATCAATGGTCAAGAATATTTTGAGTTTGCTATAAATACCTCCTTGTATTTGTGTTTATCATCAAGTAAAGAGTGAAAAAGTTAGTAAATGAATGAGAGAGTTGTAAGCTTCAAGAAAGAAGTAAGAGTGAAAAGTTGTTTTGAGTGTCCCTAATAAATTTTAAAGAAATAATAAGAGTTGTATTATTTTGGTGTATAGTTTTTACAACAAAATGGTATCAAAATTAAGTTCGTATTATTAAATGTATTAATGTAGCATATCGAATTAAAGCTTTCGACAAGAGGAACGCAATGCCATCAAAATCGTCCAAATCAGAGTTCGAAAGCGCTTATATGAGCCATTAGAAGTTTGCTGTGTGGAAAAGGAGTTAATCTACTGAATCGAGCTCATTAAATAGGACGAATCAAACTGAGCCAGTTGAACCAAGTCAGTTGAACCAAGTAAGTTTGACCGTTGACTTTGACCATTGACCAAAATTGAAAATTGACTAAGTTCTTTTTAAAGTCTGATGGCATTCCAAATCCATCCATGCAACTGAATTTTGCAAATTCTCACTATACTGAGAGAGATGGCAAATGGAGGTATGACATCATTTCAAGTTCTACTTGTCAACAAAAACAATTATGATAATTGAAGCATGAAAATGAAGGCATTTTTTGAAGCACAAGACGTGTGGGAAGTAGTGGAGAAAGGTTATAACGAGTCTAGAGATGACACTACCCTTATTGCTTTAACTCAAACATAAAGAGATGCATTGAAGGACTTAAGAAAGAGAGACAAAAAAACTCTCTATATCATTTATCAAGCATTAGTTGATGATGTTTTTGAGAAAATAGCAAATGCAACCTCTGCCAAGCAAGCATGGGATAAACTTGAAACTTTCTGCAAAGACGTCGAACAAGTTAAAAAGGTACATTTTCAAACCTAAAGAGGAAAATTTGAAGCTTTATATATGAAAGAAGGTGAGTTGATTATTGATTACTTCTTAAGAATTGAAGATATTTCTATTCAATTAAAAAGAAATGGTGAAAAGTTAAGTGAAGTGAGAATAATGGAGAAGATACTATGCTATATGGACTCGAAATTAGATCATATCATCACAATAATTGAAGAAACTAAAGATTTGGAAGAAATGACAATTGACCAACTTCAAGGATGGTTGCAAGCCTATAAAGAAAAGATAAAGAAAAAGCAAGGGATCTTCGAACAACTCCTCAAAATGCAACTTAAAGAGAAAGAAGAAATTCAAGGTTATAAGAGAAACCAACATGGTCGAGGTAGAGGCCGAGGTGGAGGACAAAATAGAAGTCGCGATCATGGACAAGGTTGGAATTACAACAACAACAACTCCTGCAACAACTACAAGAAAGGAGAAAGCTTAATAGAAGGTTGTGGAAGAAGTAATCCAAATACAAGATACGACAAGTCCAAAATTAGATGTTACAATTGTCAAAAGTTTGGCCACTATACTTCTGAATGTAAAGTCTACAATAATAAAGTTGAACAGAATGCTAACTACGTGGAAGAAAAGAATCCGGAAGATGAAACTATCATGTTGACATATACGGATAATGATGGAGGCCAATAGAACACATGGTACCTCAAAACCGAGGCGAGTAATCATATGTCTTGACGAAGAAGCATGTTCATAAAGTTAGACGAATCAATAAGTGGCAATGTTTCATTTGGCAATGATTCCAAAGCAGTCGTGAAAAGAAGAGGTAACATCCTTATACAATTGAAAGATGATAGGCATCAATTTATTGGAAATGCTTACCACATGCCCAATATGAAAAGCAATATTCTGAACTTAGGCTAACTCTTAGAAAAAGGTTATGATATTCATATGAAAAATTATATTCTTTTTATACGAGATGGTTAAGGGAATCTAATTACTAAACTAAAAATGTCAAAGAATATAATGTTGTCTTTGAATATCTAAAACGATGTTGCAAAGTGTTAGAAAGCTTGTTACAAAGGTGCATCGTGGTTATGGCATCTTCGATTTGAGCATCTCAACTTTGGAGGACTAGAACTATTGTCTAAAAAAGAGATGGTGAGAGGTCTTCCTTATATTAACCGTCCAGACTAACTTTGTGAAAGATGTTTACATAGGAAGCAATTTAGAAAAAGTTGTCCAAAGGAGTCTACCTTCAGGGCTAAGAAGCCACTAAAGCTCATTTACGTCAATGTATGCGGTTCATTCAAACTAAGTTCTCTTGGTAATAATAACTACTTTCTTCTCTTTATTGACGATTTTTCAAGAAAAACTTGGGTCTGATTTCTGAAGCAAAAGTCTGAGGTATTTTGTAGCATTCAAGAATTTTAAAGTTGCTATTGAGAAAGAGAGTAGCTGCTAAATTAAAGCTATGAGAAGTGATCGTGGTGAAGGATTCACTTCTAAGGAGTTCCAAGAGTTTTGTGAAGCAAATAGAATTCGATGTTTCTTAACTGTTCCAAGATCCCTCCAACAAAATGGTGTTACTAAAAGAAAGAATAAAACCATTCTTAACATGGCACGAAGCATGCTGCAAAGCGAGAAATTGCTGAAAGAATTTTAGGTCGAAGCTGTAGCAACTGCTGTCTATTTATCCAATCGATCTTCAATAAGAAGCGTGTGGGAAAAAACATTGCAAGAGGTGTGGAGTGGAAGAAAGCCTGGTATCTCTCATCTTAAAGTTTTTGGAAGTATTGCTTATGTTTATGTACCGGATGAGAGAAGAACAAAACTGGATGATAAAACTGAGAGTTTTATCTTCATTGGCTATAACTCAAGTTCAAAAGGTTATAAGTTGTACAATCTAAACAATAAAAAGATCATGATCAGTCGAGATGTAATATTTGATGAAGAAAGAGAATAGGATTTTGGCTCACATGTAGATGATTTTAATTTCCTTCCCCATTTTGAAGAAAATAAGTAAGCTAAGCAACAACGAGAACTTCAACAAGAGCTCGCAACATCGCCAACTTCACCAATAAGAATTAATTCACCACCATCTTTTCATAACGAAAGAAATAAAAAATGCACAAGGAATCTTCAAGATCTTTACGAGTTGACTGAAAGATTAGATAATCTTATTCTCTTTTGACTTTTTGTTGATTGAGATTTGAAGAAGCCGCATAAGATGAGAAACAGAGAAATACAATGGATGAAGAAATTAAAGCAATCGAGAAGAATGACACGTGGGAGCTTGCTTCACTTTCCGAAGGACACAAAGCCATTGGAGTCAAATGGGTGAACAAAATAAAAAAGAATACAAATGGAGAAATTGAATGATATAAGGCGAGGCTAGTTACAAAAGGCTACAATAAAAAAGCTGGCATCAACTATGATGAGGTGTTTGCTCCAGTAGCACGCTTAGAAACCATAAGATTAATTATTTCCTTAGCAGCTCAAGATAAGTGGAGGATTCATCAAATAGACTCGCAATCCACCTTCTTAAATGGAATTCTTGAAGAAGAAGTCTACATTCAACAACCATCAAGTTATGAAATAAAAGAGAAAGAAGACAAGGTGTTAAAATTAAAAAGGGCTCTTTATAGACTTAAGGAAGCACCAAGAGCTTGGAATAGTCGAATGAACAAGTATTTCCAAAAGAATGGCTTCATTAAATACCCTTGTGAGCATGCACTATGCATCAAAATTAAAGATGAAGATTTTTTGATTGTGTGACTGTACGTGGATGATTAATTTTTACTCAAAACAATCCATCTATGTTCGATGATTTCAAGGAAAAAATGACCAAGGAATTCAAGATGACAGACATTGAGCTCATGGCGTATTATCTTGGTATCAAAGTAAGACAAGAGGACGATGGAATCTTTATTTCACAAAAAAGCTACATAAAGGAGATCCTTAAGAAGTTTAAGATGGAGGATTGCAAGCCTATTAGTACATTAATAGAGTATGGAGTTAAACTTTCGAAGTATGAAGAAAGAGAAAGAGTAAATCCAACTCTTTTCAAGAGCTTAGTTGAATGTTTGTGATATTTGACATATACAAAGCTTGATATTCTCTATGTAAATGGACTTGTAAGCCACTACATAGAAACTCCAACAACCACATATTTCAAGGCTGCCAAAAGAATTCTCCCTTACCTAAAAAGTACAACAAATTTCGAATTGTTCTATTTAACTTCAAATGATTAAAAGCTTGTTGGATATAGCGATAGTGATTGAGCTAGAGATACTACTGATTAAAAAGGTACAATAATTTTGTATTCTTCATAGGAGACACTGCCTTCACCTGGATGTCAAAGAAGCAAACAATTGTCACACTCTCCACATATGAAGCTGAGTACGTAGCTGCCGTATCATACGTTTGCCATTTAATTTGGCTTAGAAACCTGTTGAAGACGCTGAGGTGGTTGCAAGAAGAGCCAACAAAGATTTATGTGGATAACAAATCAACTATGGCATTGGTAAAGAATCTGCTATATCATATTCGAAGTAAGCATATCGACACGCACTATCACTACATAAGGAAGTGCATCACAAGAAATGATGTACAAATAGAGTACGTGAAGTCCAAAGAATAAATTGCTGATATTTTTACCAAGCTATTGAGGAGTGAAGATTTTGTAAGGTTGAGGAAGTTACTTGGAGTCACAAAATCAAGTTTTAAGGGGGGAGGAGGGTGGGTGTTGGATTTTAAACTTGATTTTCAAAATGAATCCTAAAATTGAAGCCCAAAAATGAAGTCCAAATCCAAATTCTAGAGATAAACATGATTTGTGTGATTTGGTAGGTTATTAGGTGAGTTTTAGTGGAATGTGTTAGGTGAAAATCAATGGTTGGAATTTGATCATTGATTGGTATACTTACCACATCAATAGTCAAGAATATTCTGAGTTTATTATAAATACCTCCTTGTATTTGTGTTTTTCATCAAGTAAAGAGTGAATAAGTGAGTAAATGAGTAAGTGAGTTGTAAAATTCAAGAGAGAAGTAAGAGTGAGGAGTTGTTTTAAATGTCTGTAATAAATCTTGAAAGAAACAATAAAGTTGTATTATTTTGGTGTACAATTTTTCTAACACAAATACATTATCCTTTTATCACTTCATGTATATTTCTCTTGTTCATCCTTCAGCTGCATTATATGACAAAGACACAAAATTTTATAATCAATAATACTATTTTTATCCTAAGCATATACAATTTGTGGAAAATAATAGTGAAAATTATGGAAACATGCATCACTACTTGCTAAGTATCATACAACTTTTGCAATATTTAACACATATTATTTAAAATTAAAATAGGGAATAAGGATTCAAAGTAAATTGAGAAAGCATATGTACGTACCTATGTACGTATGTGTGAATGTATATGAGTTGCAGCTACAGGAATTAACTTGAACCTTTAGTTGCTTTCAGCGTATAAATAGGAAGAGGAGCTGTTCAACGAAGGATAACTGCGCGCAGATGCAATAAACAAAACAACACTAAGTCAAAAATCATGAATTTTAACTAATTAAGCTTGGATATATGTATGTATATATGTATATCAAAGCCAATAAAGGACGTTTAATAAATCAATACTTGCCTTCCAAATGAATACATTGAAAGAAAACAAGGATGCTTTACTGGAGATATCAACAGATTGAGCTCAAAGACACAACCAAGAAGCAAGCGCACAATGACTGAATATCTCTAAACAAAATCTTAATTAGTACTTGATGATGGTGATGATGATAATAATATTCACAGTCACACGCGTGCATGAGAGATAAATTATATATTTAATTTCGTCCTACAGCAGCAGCTGCAGGAATACCAATAAAATGCTTAGAGTGACAAGCTTGCTAAGCAGGAAAAAAGAAGAAGCTCCAACTACTACAGCAGCTCTATATACAATTAGCAGCACAGAGCCAAAATACCTGAATTTTGTAACAATATAATTAATATTTTTATAATTGAGTCAATTTTAAAATATTAATTAATATAATCAATTCTTGTTAAGATGTATGAATGTTCTCCTACTCCTAGTTAGCTCTAATTTTATTTGTTTAATTATTCTGATTTACTCACTTTTATTTGTCCTAACTTCATAACGAAGGATTGGACATCAAATTTATTGTTACCATCAACATTTGAAATATCCGGTATGTTAATTAAATATCAAAATAAAAACAAATATTTCTTATTGTTAATTGTATTATATATATGGTGAATCAATTAACTAGAATTTAATTATTCTGAATTACATACCTTGCATAGTGCCACTACAATACCAAAGAAGAACTTGAAGGTGGTCGCAAACATAATTGATCTTGCAAGTGCTACAGGTCTACCAAACAAATATGTCTACATCCAATTAATAATGCGAAAAAGGAATATTAATTTCTAGCTGGATAGATAGGTCATCAATTTATTATACATATTATCTCTTAATTTACGGGACGAAGAATTCGTGGGTCTACCAGGCTGTGCAGGAAGTTAGGAATTAGATATAAATTCCCTATAATTTGAATACAGGTTGGATTATTTTTCCATCTAAGAAACGGAAGCTAAAAAAAACAAGATATGAAATTTATCCAATCTAATATACAAACCAACAAATTAAACCAAATAGATTTACATATATACATATATAGTCATGAATCGAGATCATAAAATTAATTAAGAGATGTAGGCAGCACTTACATCCGCGAAGTAAAAGGTCTGAACTAGAAAGATCGTGACGAGGCCAAGAAAAAGTGGTAGAGATTGAGACATAATTCCCATAGCCAAACTCTGAAAGATATCGATATGTGTATACATCATGAGATCAAACAATATGCACGTATAAGCTAAAGATAATAAAATTAATAAAGATATCTTTAATTTGTTTAACATATAATTTTATAAAAGAAATGGATTCTTATTAACAAATTCATTAACAAAGAAGAGGTAATTTTTGCTTAATTAATTACCATCAATAAAGATCTGAAAGTAATTGCCTTTACGGCTTCGATTGAGATTTCGCGGAAGCTAAGGGAAGATTAGACTTGTTAACCTTAATTAATTTGAACAAATTTTGTCAGCAAATTAATTAAAGGAACCGAAAAATATACAGACATGCATGCATCCATATGTACCTTGTCCATTTCAACATCATTCAATTGATTTATTTCCACCCCGTATACGTGGATCAGAATTGTGGGCACCAAGGCCTGAAAATAATATAAAAACTATAACCATTACAATTAATTAATTAATTAAGCAGTATAGCTTGTACTATGTAATTGACTCTTTTAACTAGAGCTTATATATTTATTAATTAATGACCTTGAATATTCCCATGAAAAAAGTTGGAGTCAAGTCAGCAATACTTTGTGCGGGAAGAAGACAAGCGGTTGCTGTCTCTATACTCTGTTAAGCAAAAATGGGAAATTAATTTCGATCGAACTACAACTATTTAATTTAAACAGTATTTCGGAAGAAAGAATAATTAATTATAACAAGGTCTGAGTTACTCACCAAACCAATCACAACGTAAGGATAGTAAAAACGGGAGAATGGATTTAAATTCCTAAGTACAATATCCTGGAAACTAGTGGAATGATTATTATCCTCCGAGTTTGATGCATGGCCATCTTGTAACGTGATAAAAATACGGTATTTCTCGATCGAATTACGGTGTCTGTGGTTTAGTGTTAATTTGGTACTATTTGTAATTTTATTATAACTGGATGCTAAAATTGAAGCCCTTCCGGAACATTTTATAGAATACTTGCTTTCTTGGGTTTGACTACTACTATTCATAACGCCATATATCTGTGTCACTGGCCATTTTGTGCAACCTGATAAACATATTAATTAATGACGAAACGATTATTTGTCAGATCTATCGTACAAATTTAATTTGTATCTCAATTTTACAAAGTACTTAACATTACTGTTTCTTTCTACTCGTCCATAAACAATAATAATAATAATAATAGTTGCAAAAGAAAGACCTTAATAATCGATCGATTAGTGCAACTATCGGTTATTAAATATATTGTTTGGAGATTCCTTTTCAGAAGGCACAAGGAAAACTAATGGAAGAAAGAGAGACAAAATGCATACCGAATTTTGGAGGGATGCATGAACACGAATGCACGAATGCCCGCATTTTTCTCTCTTTTTTAATTTGTAATAAGAAATTAATATAAATTTGTAACACATCCTTCATTTATAGAATCCACTACTGACCCATCTGGAGAAGGGGCCTCTGTCGGACTTTTGCCCAGCCGAACCCCACCCATGAAAAAAAATTAATGCACTAACAAAATAAAAATTATATATGTATATTTCATTTAAGACCCTCAATAATTAGTAAATTATTACAGCTAAATACTATGGATCTAATTACATTCAATCCAAATTCATTATCTTTTGTTTGGAAATATCTTCCCTTCCATTACTTCTTTCTCAATCAATCAAATTTATTAACAATCCTTCCAAGGATTTCCTCCTTGTTGTTAGCCACTCCTATTTAAGTTTTGGAGTAAATTATTCTATTTTGTCTTTCATGAATTTTCCAAATGTTCAACACAAGATTTATATTAAAAAAAAAGATATATTGATTTAGAGTTGGTGATGAATTTTATTTTAAAAATTTTATAAAATTTTAAGAATTATTTTTTTGATTTGAATGTTTTTACTTTGTTGTATTGTTATATATTCAATAATATATGTAATTAAGTTTTTAATTATCTCTTCAAATTAATTTTTTATCTTTATAAATAAAAAATATATTTTTTTAAAATAAACTTGCTCCAAATCAAACCAGTTAGACTATTCCTTTGGACAAAATTAAATGATAAAAAATACAGACTTTATATAGTAAATTAATTTAAAGAGATTTGCTCAAATGAAATAATTAATAAAAGTTTTTATTCAAGGTAATCGGATCGGTATATAATAGTATGGATAATTATTTACTTTTAATAATTTAATAGTTTTGAAGGTGTTCGATGAAAGGTACACAGGCAATTCAATTTTTGTTAGGACGTACAATTTTGTTTGGTGGGGTTTGGCTGGTCCAGCCGAGGCCCCTAGGTCGGTCTGGAGCTGTACATAATCCGTTTTTGACAAATTTGGTTGTATGGAAGTTGACAAAACAAAAAATTTAAATATTTACTCGAAATTTAAAAAAAAGAAGGAAAAAGAAAATTTTAGCTGATTAATTATTTTCTTTGTGTTTGGTATAGTATTTTTTGTTGTTTGAGAGAGCTGACCAAAAAAAAAAAAGTATAATATATATACATATATATATTTTTTCATAATCTATTATATGATTTTTTTTCTTCTGATTGTTCTATTTATGGTAGATTTATAATGATTAGTTAAATAAATAAATATGATTGCCATATATTTTTTAAATAATTTATTTTCACTTAGATTGGATATAATTTTTGCAAACATAACTATATCAAATTTAATTAAAATTTTAATTTTTAGTAAAATTATAATATATAATTAATAGATTGTATATAAGTTCCATAATTTTAAGGAAAATAAATATTTTTATGTAGCAAATATACTTTAATTTCCTCTTCAAGAAAACATAAGCTTCATATTTTGTGAAGGACGTGGCACTTTGAAAATTGCTGCTCCAATAAATGCAAGCTGAAAATTTTTCTTCTTCATCATTACAACATAAAATTGTTCTAAATTTACTACACCGAGGGATACAAAAACGGTGATAATACAATTGATTTCAATTCTTCTCAACGAATAAGGAAGTATTCAGCATATACTGATTATAATTAACTGTATATACGCATTTGAAAAAATTTTACAAGTCAGTAGCGTGAAAATAAATAATGAAACTCACATATGAACATGTAAAATCACAATTACTGCAAAAAAGAAGGACATGTGGCTAATAGCAAATTTTAATAGTCCTGTAATTACGACAGGTCTACCAAGCACATATTTGTATATGTAAGTATGAGGATGACGCCACTTTCTCAGAAAATTAATTACAGAAATTAAAAAAAAAAAAAAAGATGGAAGTTTAAAAGGGTGACCAAATTTTAATGTTGAAGTAAATAACTAGGTAGCAACGACAATCAGGATGCAGCTTGCAGCTAGAAATGGATGTCTATTCCCATATCTACGGAAAGGAAGCTACAAGAGTGAAGAGAACCAATTGGACCATCTTTGATACGTAGGTAGTTATATTTTTTTGTTGGCGCATTCAATTTTATTCGGTGGGGTTTGGCTGCGCTATGGTCCAAGCCCCCACTGGATCCGGCTATAGATGCACATATAAACTGTTTTAAAAACATTCGGTTGTGTGGAAGTTGACAAAACAAAAAATTGAAATGCCTACGTCAAATTAAAAAAAAAAAAAGGAAAAAGAAAATTGAGCTGATTAATAATTTGCTTTGTGTTTTGTTTGAGAGAGCTGACCAAGAAAAAAGTATCACATGTTTATTTTCACAATCTATTATATAGTTTTTGCTGTTCTGATATATTTGAGAGTAGATTAATAATGACTAATGAAATAAACAAATATACTTGTCATATATTTTTGAAATAATATATTTTCACTTATTATTCTATTCTTATACAGCCAGGTTGACCAACGCATGAGGAGGGTAGCTAATGAAGAACTGGGGTGTAATCAAAAGTCGGTGATTTGGTTTTAGCATTTTTTTACCTTGTAAAAGAGAGAGGCCCAATCTAACTGTCAATGAAATAAATTTTTGTTTAATGGTTTTTCTTTTAACGAAATGAGTGATCAAAATTCGTGCTATTAGTTTGTTACCATGCATCCACTTCTTTCCGGCGCAAAAATAAAATTTATACGCGTTTGTTATTCTAAATATTATATTATTTGATATAGCAGATTTAATGAATTATGTTGTTTAAAATTTGGCATACAAACTTATTATCTAGTAATGGTGATATAATTGTTTTGACAAATTATCATAACACAATAGACATAAAACTTACTTATACATTTTCTCTTTATATAAACAAATGTATTATCATTTTATCACTTCATTCATGTATATTTCTCTTATTCATCCTTCAGGTCATTATATGACGAAGAGACAAAATTTGATAATCAATAATACTATTATTAAAACATTTTTCGCTAAATTTTTTCTCCTAAGCATATACAATTTGTGGAAAATAATATTGAAAATTATAGAAACATGCATCAGTACTTGCTAGGTATCTTATAACTTTTGCAATATGTAACACATATTATTTAAAATTAAAATATGGAATAAGGATTCAAGGTAACTAAGAAAGCATATGTATGTACGTATGTAAGTATGTGTTGCAGCTGCAGGAATTAACTTGAACCTTCATTTGCTTTCAGCGTATAAACCTTCAGTTGCTTTCAGCGTATAAATAGGAAGAGGAGCTGTTCAACCAACGATAACTGTGCGCAGATGCAATGAACAAAACAACAACACTAAGTCAAAAATCATGAATTTTAACTAATTAAGCTTGGAAATATGTATGTATGTATGTATGTATGTATGTATATCAAAGCCACTAAAGGACGTTTAAGTTAAATGAGTACTTGCCTTCCAAATGAACACGTAGAAAGAAAACAAGGATGCTTTACTGGAGATATCAACAGATTGAGATCGAAGATACATCCAAGAAGCAAGTGCACAATGACCGAATATCTATAAACAAAATCTTAATTAGTACTTGATGATGATAATAATAATAATACTATTCACAGTCTCACGTGTGCATGAGAGATAAATTATATATTTAATTTCCTCCTGCAGCAGCAGTAGCAGCAGGAATACCAATAAAATGCTTACAGTGACAAGCCTGCTAAGCAGGAAAGAAGAAGAAGCTCCAACTACTACAGCAGCTGCATACATAATTAGCAGCAATTGAACACATAACCAAAATACCTGAATTTTGTAACAATATAATTAATATTTTTACAATTAAGTCAACTTAATTTTAAAATATTAATTAATATAATCAATTCTTGTTAATGTATATGAATGTTCTCCTACTCCTAACTAGCTCTAATTTATTTAATTTAATCAATTACTCTGATCTACTCACTTTTTTTGGTCCTAACTTCACAACGAACGATTGGACACCAAATTTATTGTCGCCGTCAATATCAGGAATATCCTGTACGTTAATTAAATACCAAAATAAAAATAAATAATTCTTATTGTTAATTGTATTATATATATGGTGAATTAATTAAATAGAATTTAATTATTCTGAATTACGTACCTTGCATAGTGCCACTACAATACCGAAGAAGAACTTGAAGGTAGTCGCAAACATAAATGATCTTGTAAGTGCTACAGGTCTACCAAGCAAATATGTCTACATCCAATTAATAATGCAAAGGAATACTAAGTTCTAGCTGAATACTCAGTTTCTCCTTATCCGAGTCAGGAATTACATCGCATTCAACCTTAAGTCTTTTACCTTCATATTTAGAAAGAAAATCCTCTCCTTAATCCCTTTTTTTAGATAATACCTTTCAGCTACATCTCAATCACCTTGAGATTTTTTAGTAATAAACTCTACATAACCAAATGGCAATCATGGATATTCAGCTTGGATGCTTTTCACGAATTCTTAGATAACCTCTTTATTTGCCATTTTTCAAGTTCTTATCTTAAGAACTTTTCCTAAATAATATTCAATTTAGTAACCTAAACTTTACCAGTTGAGTAATCTTGAATCAATCATCAGATTCAGTAGATGGTCTAACATCATCCTTATATTTCAAGAATTTTTCTATTACAATCTTATCGATCTAATCTTTCAAATTCTTTTCTAGATCTCTCTTGGAATGTATCTAATAAGGAATATATGCTTTAACCTTATCAAACCACCAACACTACAACTTAGATACTTTTTTGCTAATTGCCTCGACATTCACATAAGGCCAAATATTTCTAACCACTCTTTGTTAGATAGTTTTAATCAGGTTCTTTTTGACCCTTCTAATCGATAACCAACTTAGATAATCGTTTAAAATATCTTAGTTACTATTACACAAGTCCAAAGTACATTCTAATACTTCTTCCCTTGTACATCCATTTATCAGAATTATTTTCTCTATGTCCTTCCTTGTCAAATTGTTCGATCTTTTTCTAAGTTTAATCACTTAACCAGGCCTTTTAGCACAGGTTAGACAATTGATACAATCTGGACAAGTCATCTTACCATATACATGGTCGTCAAGATTTGTTCTAAAGTACTAATCATTTGAAGCGTCGGATTAACACCTTCAATTTTATCCCGAAGTTTAGTTAATTTTTCTTGTAACGTGAATATATGATAAACCGTATAATCCACTTTTCGATCTAGTTTTTCAAAAGATATCACAACTTCTTTTAGCTTATCAACCATCGTGTTCAATAAACCAATTTCGAGTCTATTTTCAACACCATGATCTAAATGAAAACATTATGGATTTTTGCTTCCAAAATTATTTAGATCATTGTTCATAACTAATAAAATCAATTAGTTATTCTTAATCTAACCGATTAATCCTTAAATATCACACCGACTAATTAGTAATAATTCCTACTAATCAAATCAATTAGTAATCGATAATTAATCAAACCAATTAATTACCCGATATCTCGAGCTACAAGAATTGGTAGATCTAAACCAGATTTCGCACATATTCCAGACCAACCACAATGTTTGTCTATCTATTCAATTCTTTTACTAGCTCTCATAACATTATGCACGCAACAGAAACGCAATATAAAACACATATCACCAATTTAAACGCATATAACATGCCAACTAAAACCAATTTAACAATAATGTTATTAATCTTATTACGAAAATTAATAACCAAAAAAACGTAATAAAGATGACAAAATGCTCAAACAAAACATTGGGATCGTTTATAACATTATTGTGGATCCATCAAGTAAATATTATTACAAGTATTAACACAAGTAATAATTAAATAGGCCGCGTTATTTATAATACATGTTTTGAGATAAATAGTAATATGATAGTAAGTATTGTGTCATCATTGTAAACTAGAGGATAGATTTCTCAAATTTTATTGAAGGAATGTTTAGAATTATTTTGTTGTTTATGCTTAATATATGACAATGAAATTGTTTAATAACATTAATTTTTTCTTGAAAGTTAATTTTCACCATTTATTTTTTCACAATAGTAAAATTTTAAAATTATAATATCTCAATTCTAAACATATCTTACAATTATAATCAATTTTTTTTCATTTATTAGTTAAGAAAATATTCATTTTATATCAAGATTGGAAAATAAACAAAATTATCGTGGGTGACAACCAGCACTTGGTTTAGTAGAACACCGATTCTCTCAGCAAAACTTGAACTTACGGGTTCAAATCTTGTCGCACGTGTAAGTACAAATGTGTAATGGCATTATGACCCAGTTATGGGCTTATGAATTGGAACATTTTAACGGCCCAATATTATTATGGCCTATTTATATAACTTTTTAGACTCAATTGTTAAAAATGGTAACTGAAATTTGATGCCAGCAGGCCCCCAAACACTGAATAATTAATTTTGTCTAAAGCACCTTTGAACAATCAACTTGTTTTCAATCAAAATCATATCATTATACGCACAAGAAACTAAGAATTAAATTAAATTATTGGAAAAAGTTTCAACTCTCGGCCTGGACGCCAATCCATAGTTAAAAAGAGTTTTACCGTGTGATGTCAGTATTTATACAAATTGATTTACAGCAAATAACGCGGAACTAAAAATAGAGTAAAACATTGTTTTATTATTTATGATTTATGTGCACAAGAAAATGATACTATGAATTTCTATATGTTAAACCACATGATCTACTTGGTTAATTCTCCTTTTAATCAGCACTGTTGCATTCTTTATTAACTAATAAACATATATGTTCTTCAACTTCAAAACTTCCAAAAGATGTTATAAAGAATTAATGTGACTAGAAATTTATAACATATAAAGTTTAATTAATTAAATATAAATTTGCTTTTGTTTTTTCAAAACTTTAATCCGAAAATAAATGAGTAGATACGAAATTAAGAGAAAAGAGTGACAGGCATATATAATTCACATGGATTTAGATTTGGATGCATCCTTTTCATGGCACCTAAATGATGAAGAATTTAATTTTTTGCCATCAAAATTCAAAAGACGCAGGCTGGGCAAATCCCATAGACTGCGGGCTTACTTGGAATACATTTTCTATCACATCAATCCAAAAACATACATATTAATTTCACTATCATCTTCTTTCATTTCTTGCTTAGCAACGAAACCGCGTCTAGACTAATCTGACCAACTGTGATTAATTAACATCTTAATTTAATTAGTTAAATATATTTTCTTGACCACTATTCCCCACGAGACCAGGAAATTTTAATTTTATAATATTTCTCTCTGCAGTTTACTAGGGATACGTAGGATATACTACAAGATACATATACCTTCCACGAAAGTACTATTAATTAACTTTACGTTAATCACTATATATCAATATTAAGTGGTAATTGATATTTTATTTCAATTAATAATTAGTTAAAACGAACCAATCATATTAACACATGAGGTCAATTATCCTATATATGATATATTAAATCTCTCGTTAGAACTTTATATTGTATTTAAGAAGCATATATAGTTTACTAGAACGATAAATTAAATTTTGAATAAAAGTATATATATGACATAGCAAAGGAAAACAAGGAAGAAGCAGCACACGCTATTAATAAATGAAAGAGATATATGTATGCATATATATTTCATTACACGTTCTTATCCTAACAAAAAAAAAAAAAAAAAAGAAAGAAAGGAAAACTCTCACTTTTTCTAAGATGTTCAATGGACAATCAAATGTTTGCATGTGATATTGTATAATAAATTTAAGCGTGGTGAAAGAGAATTTAGAAAAAGAGTTCCGAAAATCGCAGCAAACCCACAAATAAATTAAAAAAAAAAAAAAGATAAGCCCCTTGAAATTTGGTAACGTTTAGCATCACCCATGATATGTATGTATATATATATATATATATATATATATGTGTGTGTGTGTAGAGATGGGTCCCATTCAACGCGTTTGAATGTGGGGTCCACATTTTCTTTGGGGTTTTGCTTATCTCACGTGACTTTTTGGTTGTGTTGACAACAACTCTCTTCTCTAACGTTAGCTGTAAACCAAGATTCAGACAAAGTTTTCAATCTTTCAACCCGTCATTACACATGATCATCTATCTCTCTTCGTTTCTTCTTTTGTCCACTTCTTCTTCTCTTCCCCCAAAAATGCAAGAAAAGAAATTGTAACCGTTGCTTTCTAACCTTTTTCTTTTCAAGTTTTTTTAGGCTAATTAATATTTTAAGCTCCCGTGTATGAGCTTTTACTTATATTTTCTTTTTTTTTTTTTTTTTTTTTTTTTAAATGTTATCGCTTGTACGATTTACCGGTAATATTACATTAAAAATTTAGCATTCGAATTTAGCTCGGTACCTCTCACAAAAATCTACTTCTATCTTTTTAAGTGAAACTTAACCTTTATTTTGCACTCTATAGAGATTTAAGCGTACCTATCAAATAAACCAAGTACAACTAGTTATGATTTCTATGCATGAGTTAAATATCTCATCTTCGTCCAACGAAGAAAAAGGAATAATCGTTTGATATGTTTCAAGTTTTGATACGAAATATGCTAGATATATAAAATAAAGATGAACTTATTTCTTAATAAATCAATTTAAAGAAAAAAAAAAAAAAAGAAGAAGAAGAAGATATGATCCAGAGTTTTTAGCTGAGCAGATATTCATAAGTACTGTAGAGGTGGAAAAAGTTAAGGTGGTCGTTGCCAAGTTGGGAAGGGAGAGGCACCAACATAACTGACATATTGTTTGACTGCAACGAAGAAATCTTGTAACAGGAGAAAGAGAAATACATATAGATGTAATGTAATGTTTGTGATGAACACGGTTCTAGCTTCTTCTCTGATCCCTATTCCCTCCCCATGTGGATAGTTTTCAAGGAAACAAAAGAGTCAGAAATAGCAGCTGATGGCTCAGAATTAATACGTATTCCATTTATTGCTTCTTTAATCTCTCTTTTCCCAATTCTAGTGCTCATCAGAAATAATATTAATTATTAGTTACTTCCAAAACAATCAAAATTGTTCCAGTTGCTTATTGTATACATGTTGATCAAGTCGCATGCATACAGATAATATATATTGCACACACACATATATATAAATATTATATATCGATCGAAAACACAAACCAAGTAATATTATTGTGATTTTAAAAATAAGACGGTAAAAATATATGATAAAATTACAGTGAATATTTATTAATTGTTATTTATCTACACCTACTGTGTTAATTAGAAGTCATATACTGCCCCAAGACAAAGAAAGAAAATCTGTTTCAGCTGCATGCATGTGCACGTGCATTGGCTCTACAATATCCGTAGAAGAAGCATTGTTGATTAATGTTTATATTTACCGATCATTCTGCTAGAATCACTAATTTCATTCTACACTAATTATGAATAAAACACAATAATTTTCTTTTAAACCTATCCTAATTAAAATAAAGAAAATATATATCTCTTTATGTATGTGAGTGCGCATGTGTATTAATAATTATTTCTTAATTAATATGAAGAGGTTTTTATTAATGTTTATGTTTACCTATCATTCATTTTATGACATAATAATTTATGAATGAGATGTGACATTATTTCAATTTCAAACATAACCTAAAATAAAGAAAGAAGATATTTTTTCATGCATGTACATGTGTATACATTCGAAGCATTGAGGAAGCATTGTTGGCACGTGGGTGAACAATGAACATGAAGAACAAAAACTCGAAGCGTTGTTTTGTGTATTTGGTTTCTATTATGTGTGTGCGCGCGCGCGCATGTTTTTCCATATCTTCGCCCATGTTATATTCATCGTCTACAGAATAAGCATTAATTACACACCAAAACATCATCACTACAACCCACACATATATATATATATATATATATATTACCCATAGAAAAAGAAAATGACAAATTATAACAAATTAAATGCCACTTGTAAAGTTATTTTATTTTGGTAGAAAGATATATTCTTCCTGTTGTGTCGCAATATAACTTAATCTATTAATTAATACTAGTCATCTACAAGCTTCTCATATATATGAACTCAAAAAATAAAAAGAAAATCAAGAGATTGTTGGTCTGGGTGCAAATTGATCCTAGAACAGTGCACGAGATTTGATCAAATGATTTGAATGTTAATGGTAATTATTGTGGTCTAAGATCCTTCAATTGATTTGTCTAAAAAAGGATTGACTCAATCATATTAGAACCAATTGATGACCAAATTGCTGTATATTAATTGTAATCAACAACTGCTCGTAATCCTTCCATAACAAATTAAGCATATTATAATTAATTTGTAACTAGACTCCAAAGATTCCTTAAAGATTTTCATTGCAAATTTTTGTGTTACTTTTATTAAAATGATAATTTTATGTTCAAAGATTATATAGTTTTTCAATAGTAATGAAGAGTTTTTTATTCTGATAATATTCTATGCAAAGACCAGCCACTATCCAAACTTGAAACTGGCTTATGAGTAATGATCACATGATGAATCTATGAGAATATGACCTTAGATTTTAATGAAATAAGAAAATTGTGATAAAGCAACAGTTGGGTTTTTGAAAGAAAAGTTTATATTGTTGCCATGTGATTATGTGAATTGAATTTGGTCAGTTTTGAAATTTCATTTAGGGCTATTTATTCAACAATCATAACTTGCAAATAAGCCAACTGGAAACTAATGTAAATTAATAGAGGGGAAAAAAAAAAGTAAGAACCTAAAAAAAAAAAAAACCCTTAATGGGACCCATTGCTCAAGTTGAGTGCCAGACAGCAGAGAAGGCCTAGAAAAAGAGCCCTCCAGTTTCCTATCTCTGTCAACAACGCAACTACAAAAGCCCACTTCTCCCCTCAATCACTAGCACAACTCTCTCCCCTAAATCCTCTCAGGCATTCTAACAAACACTTTCCTCAAGAAACGTTTCATTTTTTTTTTCTAACATGGCCAGACCTCAGCAGCGATATAGAGGCGTTCGGCAAAGGCACTGGGGCTCTTGGGTATCTGAAATCCGTCATCCTCTCTTGTAAGTTTCGAAATCCATGGATATTTAGCGCACGTTTCTGCATTGTGCTTTTGTGCTCATAGAAACGTTTCGTTTGTTGCAGGAAGACTAGAATTTGGCTTGGCACGTTTGAAACTGCTGAAGATGCTGCAAGAGCTTATGATGAAGCTGCTAGGCTTATGTGCGGACCAAGGGCTAGAACCAACTTTCCCTACAACCCGAATGCGTCTCAATCGTCGTCGTCTAAGCTTCTTTCTGCGACTTTGACGGCTAAACTGCACAGGTGCTATATGGCGTCTCTTCAAATGACAAAATCATCGACAAATGAGACTCAAAAAGCACCAACTTCGCATGCTATCTCCGCCAACGGCATTGCGGTAAAAGGCAGTGAAATGGGCACGCAGTTGCCAGAAAAGAGACCACTGGTGGTGCAAGAGGACACTGAGCCAAGCTGGGTCGTGAAAAAAGCGCAGGTTGAAACTGCCCAGCAGTTCAAACCGCTTGAAGATGATCACATCGAGCAAATGATCGAGGAACTTCTCGACTATGGCTCCATAGAGCTCTGTTCTGTTGTTCCAACTCAGGCTCTGTAATGTAGGCCGAAATATCTCAGACTTCGTTTATGTTCCTGTTCCGCTAATGTCGCTCATTTGCTAATTTAACCCATTTTTCTTAGTCGTTTTTAGTGTTTATTTTAAGTGTATTACTAGACCATCTTCGGTTCCTAGAATCTATTTTCTAAGTGACCCATCGAAGAAGTTTAATGTACAGTGTATTTTATGTTATAATATATGCTATTATTGTCTGCTTTGTGTCTTCATCTTCGAAATGTCAATTCAGTTGAAAAATGCATTGCCTCATTGTCATCCAACAGTACAAATTATTAAACAAAATCTATGTCAACTGTAGCAGAGCGCTCAGAACTGGCCAATGTCGTATATGTCCTTTCAACCACAAATAAATTTAAAAAAAAAAAAAAAAAGAAAATTGATTTAAACTTAAGTTTGGAAGAAGATATATGCTCTGTTTCTCTAGTTACTTGGTTTATTTTTCGTGTAAAATCCACGGAGCGGAAATCCGTGCGATAGAAGCACCTTGTCGTTTTGTTATATTATAAAGAATTCAAAAGACCAAGAAGAAAGCCAAACGAAGGAATGTTACAGCTAAGCTGAGGCAAGGGAAACAGAGCAAAGACATAAACTCAATAGAACAGGTTTGCATGCTCCATGTTTATGGAATGATAAATTCCATCTTCTGCAATTTTAATAACATTCTGAAAGCAGATTTCAGGTTGGAGATAAGTGTTTTTGGAAAGCATGACAGAGTGAGTGAAGTTGAATGGAGAATCAGAACTGTATGTAAGCAGTTATTCGTGGGCTAGTTGTTTGAAACATGAGCATGCTTTACAACTGTTGGGTTTGAAAGCGCTTCTGGCTCACACAGCAGCTTAAGGCAGGCTAGACAGGCTTTTGCTTTGGGATTGCTACTGTGAAAGTGATAAAAATAAAAATGAAAAAGAACACTTAACGTGATTGAGTGGGGGTTCTAATGATTTTGAAATGGCCCATCTCTGTTTTCTTTCTTTATCCCTCCATGTCTTTGATTAATTTCCAAGCATAATGCTCTGTCTTATGCATTAATGCCACGCAAAATTTCCCCACATAATGCTTCCATAACTACAAAATTTAAATCAATTTTTTATACTTGACTTTATTTGAAAGCAGTTAATAGGTTAAAGAGATTGATTTTCTCTCTTATCAATTTAGAAAATTTTCTTTTAATTTCATTTTATATATCACGAAAATTTTGGCACAAGACTTATAATATTGTTAGGTAACTTATATTGAAAATACGATTTTATTTACTACTTGAATAGGAAGAAGAGGGAATATGAGATAAAAAGTTAAAACCACTTGAGCATAGGGATTAAAAGGAAAAACAGTTCGATTAGTAAGTCCGGCAGTGTGTGGTGTGCATTTTAATAGTAAAATACTCTTTCCCTTCCCATAATGTCGCGACTAAGTGATGATTAGTGTGTGTGTGTGTGTGTGTGTGTGTGTGTTTGGTAACTTTTACTTGTCTATGGTAATTTTGTTTTAAATTTTGGTTTGTATCAATTTCCTGTTATGGAATGCTTTTACCCGAGAGTGAGATGTGGAGGAATTAGGATTGCAAGCTAATTTTAAGCATCTTATCATGATCATCTTAATTAAGCCTAAATTGGTTAAAATATTTAAACATCATAATAACCATTTACTTTGCAGCTAAAAATAGACTTGACTTAGTCATGATGTAATTTGTAACATTTGGGTAGTATAAAACTTGTAATTATAAATTAATTACACGCAGTCTTTTATTCTCTTTAAAAAATACCATCGATTCAACTTGCAAGACACAATGTAATTTTGTGACGTTTTCATAGTCCCAGTTGTTGCATTAATACGAGAAGTACAAAAACTAATTTCGAAGATCCCAGAGCTTCAATTGCTCATACAATACAAAGCAAAGCAATGCCAATGCCAATGCCAATGCCAATGCAAATTAAAGTTTTTTAAAAAAAATGAACAATGCTTTTTGGAATTTGGTGTCCAGTCTCTGTCAATGAAACTTCATGATTGTTCACCTGTTTGGAAATTGATTTTGTTCCCCACAACCATCAAAAACTAAAGCAGTTTATTCTCATTATATTGTTTTACTTTTGAATCAGCAAAGGTAATTAAATCATGTCATGTTAGTGAGTTTTCCATCATTAGTAGTTTGAACTTAGTGTTTGTGGGGGCAAACAACCCCTCAAAATTTCACCTGACTAACAACCGCTACCCTTATCTCTCTTATAAACTCATTTAATTTTCAAAAAGCATCAAAATAATTTCATTTTCTTTCTCTTCTTCTGGGTCAAAGAGAAAGAAAATTAATTCACTGTTTTGTAGGGATTTGATTAATTCCCGACAAGCACGAGACTTCACTAGTGAAAATATCAAATCAACCAATTTGACACATTTTGCCTCTTCACTCATCACTTACAAGTAAGTAGTCCCATTATTTTCTGAAAATTTTAAGGTTGTAAAAATCATGTTGAAATTATAGTTTCATTTGAGCCGAAACTCAGACTGATTTAGGATAACATTTGTCGCCGTTGTTAATTATATTGAAATTATTTATGTGGCTTTAGTGGAATATTTCTGGAGCTGGGTTTTGGCAGCTTTTTAAGACAAACCAAGGGAAGAAATTTGTACCAAAATTTTTTATTTATTTCTCCATTTTTTTTTTTTTTAAACAAACTTTCATTGTAAAAAGGGACTTTTCCCTTGAATTGCACACACTTGGTGAAAAAGAGAAGGAAACATGAAATACTGAAGAGTCAAAGGTGAGATCTTCCTTAGAAGAAAAGTAGTCAAAGCCAATGATAGCTAATATCTAATCATGCATAAGGTATATAGAATCTCATGTGAAAATGTTGGGTTGGCCTTTAAAAACTTTTTCCATAAACCCAAAAAAAATTAGGTATATGGAGATTGTCTCTTTAATGGGGTTTTATTATTTGTTTTTAGATGCATCAAATGAAGTGAGTCATGCAAAAATCCAAAAGGGAAATTACTTCTTTTTCTTTGGGTTTGGGTAGTGAAAGAAAGAAAAGGGTAGGTGGCCTACACCTTCAAAAGCCAAGATACTTTTACTTGTTTTTTAAAGCACAAAAAACACTATTTATCATTATTATTATTATTATTATTGTTATTATATCAGTCGAAGTAAATAAGGAACTGGTATTTTTTTGTATGGTCAAGACTTATCAAGACTCTTGTTTGTCATTAGGTTTAGGGTTCATGCATTTTGTCAAATTTGCTTTCCTTCTTCTTCCCCATTCCCTTCACATGCAAATGTTAACATCCACATGCTCCTAGCCACTCGTCAATCTTAACTTTGTCTAATTGGACTATCAGACAAAGATTCATTGAAGCATGTGATGATCCCCCCTTCTCTCTCTCTCTCTCTCTCTCTCTCTCTCTCCCTTCTTTACATACCAGTACCACCACTTCAAATAAAGAAATCGATTTGCCCAATATATAAGAAATTAAGGAAAATATTTTCTTCTAGAAAATAATTTGGTCATGCAAAATGCTCAAGTTTATTTGATTAGATTCCATTAACATTTGATATGTACAGTCTTTGCTTTTTTTTTTTTTTTTTTTTTTTTGGGTTTTTGGGTGAATTTACTGTTAAGCAAGTCTAGCAGGTATTGATTAATGCAAAAATAAATTTTGATTTTACACACAAAAATGAAATCGGTTAAAAGGGGAGTACAGATGTAACGCAGTGCTCTCTGGAAAGCAAGAACCACCGAAAAGACAGGGTCGTAATTGTAAAAAAGTTAAATACCGCAAATTGTAAGATAACTAAGAAGCAGGAGAAAAAAAAAAAAAAAAAAAGTGTAAAAGCGAAAATTGTGCAAAAAGTGCTTTTTCCTCTGCTATTTTTTTGGTAAACTTTTACTTGCTCTCCAGTACTTTTTTTCCCCCCTTTTTCTGTTATATCGGGACTAGACAGACAGAGAGTGGAGAAAGCATCTTGGCTCTGGCCATCCACAGAATCCATCACTTTAAACAGCGTATATAGACATTGAGTTTCATGATACTATGAGCACAATCTTCCATTACACTAGAGAAAAGACCAAAAAAACAAAAAAAGAATGAGAGGAGAACATGAAGGCAATTTTCCCCACAGAATTTTGCGGTATAATTCTTGCGGAGTGTCGCCGCATCAACTGCACTAATATTCTAATTAGACTCCTTTCCGGATCGAGAGTACAAAGCTCGTAGTGTTGTACATTGTATGGAGGTAGGTGTCTTTAGCACTTTGATGAGTGCATTTAGGATTGCTGTTTCACTCTCGAGCAACGCAATTGCTCTTGGACTAAAATATGGTTAAGCCCATTTCACATTTGAAAGGGCCAATTTGCATTTTGCCGGCGCCCCAACAACCTCTTGCTGGGACTCGCATTCACAGCGGGCCGACAATCGTGGTACAAGTACCACCATTATTTCCAAATATTATCACGCGACATGGCATGATAAAATGGCAACAATTTTTAAAATTATTTATCATATTCTTTTATTATCTATACGATGAATGTCGTATTATTTAAAATAAAAATTTAAAAATATAACGTTCTTGATATGACTATTATATTATAGTACATCTATAAAACTTCAAATGATCAATAGCAATTGGTCATGCACGTTAGCTTGGCCTAAATTTGATGAAACGGGTTAGGAATCTGAACTCCAAACCTATATTCACCGAAAAAGAAAAAAGAAAATTTCTAGACCTACTACGATAATTTAATTTACACATTAGCTTCATAATTAATTTATTCATTAAAAAAAAAAAAACTAACAAAAAAAGTGAGGAGAGAATAGATGCTGTATTTGGTAGAGCATATATACATCTATATGGATAGCTGGCAAAAATTTGGTAGAGCTAGCTAGCTAGCTAGCTAGCTATGTTTCTTCTTGAGGAATATGTGCACCTGGTGGGGTTCATTTCATTTGTTTAGTTGTTGACAAACGATTATCGAATCACCCACAAAAGAATAATATGTTCATCTATATAAATAACTTATTAATTGTGATTGAATAAGTTTGAACTAATTAATTAAACTTTTTTACGTACCTAATCTAACCTTGAGAAAATCAACAATAATCAATGCCATAATTAATGTGATTTCCTAAATGCCAAGTAGTTGTACAGAATAGAACTAATAAGTAAGAATAAATAATATATATATATATATAATTATTTTCCCGACTTCCATGAAGTTAATTTGTATTAATTTGTTTATTTTTGGGTCTAGGTCAAAGTCTTCGAATGAAAGAAACTAAGTCAAGTTAATACTTTTTCACAGGAATTAACTTGGACCAACCCGTAGTCTTCCAAATTGTTGAGACTCAGTGCTTCACATTAATTCTAATTTGTATGAGTTGATTTTTTTTGTTTTTCTACATTTATATAAACATATAGAAAAAAATTACAGTTGAAGATTACTATCAGCTAAGTAATTATATATTAGATATACCAGAAGTCTTTGAAATCGATGACATGCGTTTTAAAAATGTGTGTGCATGGTGTATGCAGTGCAATGAAATACAATAGGGTTTACAAATTAACAAGAACTTTAGCCGAAGCTTTTAGTTTAGTTTAGAAGTTTAGAACAGTTAAAACAAGAAAAGAAAAGCCAGAATTGAAAAGTCAGCAGTGCTTTGCTATAGCTAGGTTGGTAGGGCAAGTTGGGAAATGTTTTGAAATATATTGATGATCGAATGCGACAATTAGTTGTTAAATGAGAGGGGGAGGAAGATTATAACATCAATGCAAGTTCCATGTATATCTATGTGTGTGTATATATATCTATATATATATATATATATATATATATATGAGTATGACTGGGTCCAAAGTCGTAATGAATGTATTTTCTTGTCCTTGATTGATGAATGAATTCATCCTGCAATCACTTCCATGTTTGATTGTGATCACTTGACTCTCTTAATTTATATTTAATTAATTTCCATGCTTTTCATTTTTTTTTTTTTTTTCCTTTTCTTGGCCCAAAAAAGAAAAAAGAAATTCAATACAACATTAAACAAATTAATCACCAACAATCAGACGGTTATCTATCATTTTCTTTTCTTGGGCCAGATCGATGTACAAGTTTTTAAAAGAGTCAGAGGTCAAACTAATGTATCAAGTGGTTAGGATCGATCAATTAATTCTGTCCGTCTTTGGTAATGGTATAGCCATACATAGTACCTTACTACATCACAATCGATCATTAATTAATTATTAATTTATACGTAACACTTATATGTACATGCATGCTAATTGTGACCAAGTTTAGCTGCTTTATTTGACATGATTACTTATTTCTGTCTTCGTAGTACCTTACCCATAGAAAAAGTACTCGAAATTGTGCTACATATTTATTACTAGGACTGGTACAGTTTGATCGATGTTTTCTTTCAGTTGCACCAACATATTCATTTGTATACGTTGTTGGATTTTTAACAATTTCAATTATAAATGTTAAATATTAAATAATAAAACAATTATGATTGTCTAACTACCGCTTCATGTACACCACAATCTTTAATCTTTTGGCTGTTTGCACGAGAACCATTCATGTCTAAGCTTTGTTAGGATTAATTACCTACGGTACAACTACATATTTTATTTTATTATAACTTCTAATTTTTAGTTTTATGAATATGTATTTATACATATATATATATATATATATATATAATTTAGAAAAGTTAGAGAATAATAACAAAAGAATTAAAAATGTAACAAGAAAATTTTAGAAAATTATACAAAAACAATTAGTGTCTTATCACGACCTAACCAGTATTCTTATAACGCAAATGATAGTTTTTAAAATAAAAAATTAAATTTTGTTTTTTTGAATTTAAAAAAATTTATGTGTTTTCAATTAAAATTGTAACATATTAAAAAGATATGTATAAATTTGATAAGATATTTTATAAAAAAGTTGTGTGAGACAAAGTTGCAAAATCGTGAAAATATTATTTTATTTTTATTTGCCATTTTAATAAAATTATGTCTTTATCAAACAAAACCTCATTACTTTTATTTTTTTTTTAAAAGCAAAATATAGCGTTTAAAATATGATGTATCCAAGTAATCCAAGGCAAAGCCTCCTATTGTATTACTAATTAAAGACACTAACTATCCCCAACAGAGTTTTGATAAATTTAAACATAACATCTACAAATTTTCTTATGACGCATGAAGGGCAAGGCTAACAGATCAGTCATCAACCCATCATTAATCAGAGTTCAAGTACTTAAAAACTTCGTATCGAGAGTTGAGATAAACTTTAATTAATCCTTATATTTTTGAAACAGCTCATTTATCCCAAATAACTATGGCATTCAAATAGAACACCTATTCAGAAAACTGAGGTTTTCGAATTTCACATTGTGCCAATTAATCAAATCACTATATAATTATATTCGTTATAGTTAATTTGTTTGCTACAATTAATTCACTGTATTTTCTTTATTTTATTAGGATGATAATTTGACAAGTAAATAAATGCATGTATTATACCATTAATAAGTTAGAATACTGTTCAAAGGTCTTGGTTAACATCAACTCAAGAAAGAAGTTCTCAAAAAGGCAATCAAAATTCAGATTCTGGTCAAACTTGTGGAAAATAATATTTAGTATCGGAAAAATAAATGAAATGATGATATATTAGTCAACTATTAAAAACATCTGAAATTTTAATTTGATTGCCCAAATGTAAATTCTACATGTATTTGTAGTAAAAACAATATAAAATCTATAAAATATATAACAATAATAATAATAATAATAATAATAATAATAATAATACAAAACCTAAAAAATATATTGTTAATTACTATATTATTTCTCATTCAAAGATATTAATTTATACAAGAATTTGTATTTTCTATATATTATTATTATTGATGAAATAAATATATGGTTGTTATTTTTTGAAGTTAAAGGGAAAAAGTTAATGCAAATTCACCGTATTTGAAAGGGAAAAACCCTCTTTATTTTTAATAATTTCCATTGGAACGCAATGGTGTATATTTGACTCGCATATTCTTTATTTGAGAAAGTCATGCGTTTGCTTAGATTTAGTCTAATTTCTCAGGTCGTACATAGAAATTGCTAATCTCCCTTCTCCTTCTCCTTCTCCTTCCCCCACACTTCCTTTACTTTACCCCTCATCACATATAAATTATAGCCTCCGAAAAAACCCTTCCGAAAAAAAAAAAAAAAAAATAGCTTCTCTCAATAATCATCTTCTCAAACATGTCCCAACACCATGGCAGCTCTTCTTTTGCAGCTTGTTTCTTTCCCACCACCAACGCCGACAACAACCCCGCTGCGCCACCTCCACCTCCTCCGCCGCCCCCGTCTTCAATTTCTGGAAAACCTAATCTCACCACTTGCCTTTATAATACCCATCTGGGATTATTCTCCCTCACCTGGTCTCGTACTTTTCTTGGTCATTCTCTTCATCTTGATCTTCACCCTCTCGATTATGCTTCCTCCCCTCTCTCTTTCTGTAACAGCAGCAACTCGTTTTCTCAGTCTGCGCTGTCCTTTCATCTCCACATCAAGCCGTTTATTTTCTGGAAGAAACATGGATCCAAGAAGTTGAGTTCCAGCACAGAGACAGTATCTAAGATACAGGTGTTTTGGGATTTCTCCAGAGCTAAGTTCGGATCCGGACCCGAACCTCAATCCGGGTTTTACATCGCCGTTGTCGTCGACGGAGAAATGTCTCTACTTGTCGGTGATTGCGTTAAGGAAGCTTATGGGAAAACCAAAGCTCAGAAGCCGGAAAGAAGCCAAGCTCTTCTCCTGAGGAGAGAACATGTTCTCGGCAACAAAGTTTACGCAACAAGAGCCAAATTCGGAGGAAAAACCAGAGAGATTTCGATAGAATGCAGTTTAAGCAACGACGCTAGGCTGTATTTCAGCGTTGATAACGTAAGGGTTTTGCAGATAAAGAGATTAAAATGGAAATTCAGAGGAAACGAGAGGATTGAAATCGATGGAGTTCCTGTGCAGATCTCATGGGACGTTTACAACTGGTTGTTCGAGGATTTGAACAATGGGCATGCTGTTTTCATGTTCAGGTTCGAAAATCCGGACAACGAAGAAGAAGAACAACAAGACAGAGAAGAAGTCGTCAATGGCGGCGGACATTTGAATGAGAAAGACGGCGGTTTGGTTCCGTGGCAACAAAACTCCTGCAGTTTTGGTATGAACGGAATAGAGTGGAGGAAGATGAGAAAAAGCTTGATGAGAACTGCGAGGAGTTCATCGTCATCATCGATTTCAATGTCTTCTTCTTCTTCAGGTTGCAGTTCTTCTGTTATGGAATGGGCTAGCATGGAAGAAAGTGAATTAAGCCCCGGTCCGAATGGGTTTTCTCTGCTGGTTTATGTCTGGCAAAAAATGAAGAAGATTCTTGGTTTTGGTATTGTTAGAAATTAGTTTTCCACTAACCCATTTGTTCTTGAACATATTACATAGAATAAATATGAATCAAATCAATAGGAGAAGAAGAAAAACATAGAAAGAAATCGGTATATGTACACATTCATAGATCTTCATCTAACATTATTATTCCTGCTCTGCTTAGAAAAACAATTCAATTTTATTTTTCTCAATTATTTGGAAATCTATGTTGCTTTATGCTTATGCATTCAGTATAACCAAAGTTACTGATAAATCAAATTGAAGCCCATTGTTGATTGCTTCTTCGTTATGTTCAAAGTTTTGTTGTTACCTCGTATTTCGATTCAGGCATGTAGTTCCTTTTCCTTCCCTGTGTTGCATGTATTGGAACCTATTCATTATAAATTATGTACCTATGTCTTTATTAGTTATTTCATAAAATTGTTAGGGACCTATCAGTTAATATTCATTCCATTTGTCTTTTCGTTTTTGTCCTGGGTCTGGAGATGCTGGTTGTGAGCTGTCTGATCATGATTGGAACAGCCAATGTAATGGAAAATTTCCGAATTTCAGACAAGAAGCATGTGAGGTGGGGCTCGTTCTTTTTGTTGGGATTGGTTGGGCGTGAAAGTCTATACTATTTGGCACAAATTTCAAACCAGTTTTAACCGATCATAACCATTAACACAAATGACCAAAGTCTGGATCTCTGAAAGTAATCAGATTCGACGGTAAATATAACGATAGGTAGAATGTGAAAGAACACCTGATAAAAAAGGGCACCGAAAGAGGGTAGGCAATGGGCAACGGTTTGACCACATGCTTTTGCTGCCATTATTTTGTTTTTTTGTTTTTGGGTGGAAGCCAGTGAATGAATCAGCGAGTCTCGTGAATCTAACCATGAAACAATCTAACCCTAGATTTTTACCCTTCGTCAACTTTATTTCCCTTTTTTTTTTTTTTTCTTTCTTGTGACAATATTGTGAATGATATAGCTTGTGTTAGCTATCACCCACATATTTTTCCCACGTTATTTTTGGACCCCTCAATTTTTATGTTTTGACCTGCTAGCATGACTTAAAATTCTTTAAATGTTAAATTTTGCACTACTACATTGAGCCAGCGAAAGTATCATTTGTTTGTTTGTATCAGATAAATCTATTAACCATTAACAATTTAATCCCAAATATGTTTATAGTTGTATTTGTATGTAATTTAATACTAGAAGGTATTTAATATCTCATTTTTTTAGGATAAATGGATTAGGAAATTTTTGATATACATGGAAAATAATATGTTCTTATGCGTAAAAGTGTAAGAATACAGGGACTCGAATATTATTAATTTTATTTTCATGATATTGAAACGATACACAAGCGAAAGCTTTGCTTGTTAATTAGATAGACATAGACATATGCATGTGACGTATGTAATATATGTGTACCAAATTAGACCATTAATTGTTGCTCAAAACCGAAGGAAGAAATTAAATATTTCATAATACGAATTAATATTACAAATTAAATATATGTGTACCAAAGTTGAGGAAACTACCCTAACCAAATCAAACTAAACCAACCCAAACTATTTATAGTTGTGGTAGTTGAAGAAATGTGTTAAAAAGTTTATAATAAATTGAAATTTACTCGAGATAGAAGACACGGTAATGATATACCATGCATTGCATATGGCCAAAATTTATTAAATGTTAAAAAAAAAAAAAAGACAAACACAGTGTGTGTGTGTGTATATATATATATATATATAGATATAAGTCAAAGCTTAAACAAAATGTATGATAAACATTTGATTAATTAAATGTTTAATTAATTGTGTTCCACAGAGAGCTCCCGTGAGTTGGGTTGTTTTGTGTTTTTATTAATATTATAGCTGCCAACAAACTTTGAATTGTAGAATGAGTAAAAATTAATAAATGTGATTCATTATACGGACGATTGATTTCTCTCCGTTGTTATAGTTCAAAACTGCGATTTTCGTTATAGCCGACATCATGTATCACTTCTTACCTTATTAATTAATTATCCGTCTTGTAGTTAAAAGTTAAAGTGTCATTCGTATATATTAAATTAATGAATTTAATTTACAATATTGGGGAGGGGGCATATTTACATTTTAAAATACTATAAATTACAGAAGTGACTCGTAGGCCATTGCTAGAGTCGCTTTTCATCTTAAACTCATCCGATCAATTTGATTTTAAATTTAATTGGTTCAATTGTTAGTTTTATAAAGTATAGTTGCTTTGATTTTTTTGGTTAAAAGATTTGTTCTATTTTTTAAAAGTTTTAATCTCTCTTTAATTAAATAAATCAAAATTTAGACATAATAACCTAATTAATTAAATACGTTCAAATATAATTATTGAGTCAAACCCAAACTAATAAAAATCAGACAAAAAGTAACCATTCGATTTGGTTCGATTTATATATTTGTCAAATCAATACATTTTAAGTTTGATTTTTAATTTATAGGCTCAAAGAAATCGAAAATTATCTATAAGTTTAAAAGAGGAGCGTTTATATTTTCTACGATATATATATATATATATTAGTACTTAGTAGATCTCTTTCCTAATGGGAATAGAAACAGTAATTATATAAATTTTTGTTAGAGGTCTAACTGATTAAGTAATATTTAAAAAAAAATTGACTCCATATTTTGAGACAGAGATTTAGCGGCCATTCCAAAGGGATAAAATATAACAAAAATTTATTATATAGCGCACATATTAATGATAAATATTATGTTAATTAAAATAGAGTAATAATTATCTAATACCTTTAGTTAAGGGTTAGAGGCAGTGTCTTTTTATTTTGATTTTTTTAATTTAAAAAACCAAAATAAAAAGGTTTTTTTAATGTCAAAAGTCATTTTTAATTTTTTTGTATTGTTTAATTATCATTAAAAAATGTTTTTAATGGATTAAAAGAATTCTAAAAAAAAAAAACCAAAGATTTCATAACTCAAAATTTAAGTATTTTCTCTTAGAAAATTTTGAATTTTTTTAAAATTTATGTAATGTTAAAGGTACTCCAATATTATTTATTGTTTGGATGAAAATCTTAGAAAATGTATTGAACCTGTGATTCACTGATCGATGTCGGAATAAAAATTTTGGCTTTGAAGAACTAATACCGAAGACTAGTGCTTGAAATTAAAGTCTTATTTTATGCATACTTTAATTACTTATAATATATATATATATATACACATATAATTTATGTTATTTTGTGTTAAGTAGTCAACTTAAAGAATTAGTAAAGAAATGGAAACAGAATCATTCCTGGAATAAACCGTTCTTCCAAGGACAGCTTGGAATTTGTAGTCTTTGAAGGTAGGTTGGATATCTTCCATGCTACGTTGGGTTCTCCGACGAAACTACTAGTTAATTTCTTTATTAAGTTTATATCTTGTTTCATTTGTTCGTTTCCTCGTGCTAAACAAATCAAATGAGTGTCTTAATGGTGGGCTTTAAGCCCAAAAAGAAAATTAAATTTTGATGAGATCAAGATTTAGATTTTTTTTTTTTTTAACTTTTTTACCAAATAGGTTGTTAGAGTTTAGAATAAATAAAGTTCGCTTACAACCTATAGTGTGGAAGGCTAATTTAAAGAGTTCCCATTTTCCAATTAATTTGCCTAGATCCAGATCCTGATGACGAAACAAAGAATGAGCATTGTAGAAATCACAAATCCAACTATCTTTAATGGGCCTAGAAAAAAATGATGGACCCAACAGATTCAGCAGCCCGGGTTGGTTACCCCAATTGTCCGACCCTGTGCTCACGACGGTTAGAACTAAAATAATTCCCTCTTCTTCGTCTTCACTTTGAAATAAGTGTAACCATACGTCATGGGCCGAGTGCTCCCTGTCCAGCTGAAAGAGTTGCATTCTTCATTCAGTATTCAGCATGAGATGGGATCGTACACACCATACAGATTACTATCACCACCGTTAAACTTTAAAACACAAAGCAGGGAGAAGAACTACCCTTCTTTCTAATCTCCTTCTTCACTGAATCCCAACACTCTTATAATTATGAACTCTCTCTAAGCAAAGCACCAACAGACAGACACGACACGAGAAAATAATTGAAAACAGAAAATGGGGCCGGTAATAAGATAAACATAGTAATTTAATACCCATAAAAAACAAAACATATTGTCCAATTCATAATTACAAAAATAGAAAAGGGTCCCTGTCACTCACACCTACTAGTACAGGGGCATGTCCATCACCGCAATCATCATTCGTCAACATTGAACATGGGCAAGTTATAGCGTTTCCTTCTCCAGGGTGCATTCATAATGACATTCAATACGTGACCGTTTCTAATTAAGCAGAGACCATTACTATGTTTCTCAGATGTCTTCTGCATGTTAAGAGATCAAAATTTGGAAAACATAATTATGCCATTCAAGTGAAAATAGATCATTTCATTTTTCTTTTTACAGACCACAACGCTGCAGTAATTTGCAAGCAGCTGTTTCCACATTCGTGAAAAGCAAATTAGCATAACAAGGTTGCCAGATGGGGATGAAATTAATATTGGCAAACTTTTCCCATCTAATTGTTTATATGTGAAATTCTAAATTTCTAAAAAGTTTAGAAACTCAAAATCCATTCAAAGCTTCAAGCTCAAGGTTGAAGTTGAGGAACTATGAACCAAAGTAGACGATGAAGGAATACAACGTCTTTGTCTACTACTACTTCTTACTGCAGAACCAGAAGGACAAGATGATAATGGTGGACGAGTTAGAGAATCAGAAGATGAAGTGAACCTACTTGAATGACTTCTCAATTTCTTCTTTTCAACCTCAACGACTCTATCGTCAGATCTAACTTGTCGAACCTTTGTTTCATTCAACCCTGCTGGAAGAACACAGTTGCACAGAAAACCTGCAGATTTATCAAAAATAACATTGCATAAGCTGGCATGTAATCTTGAGACAAAATTCACCAGACGTAAGCTGGGAAAACTAGATTTAGTCCTCTCTGGCTATACAAATCATAATTGCAATTAAACAAATAAGCAAAGCTGAACAATAATAGAATCACAAGAACACAACAATGTGTAATAACAAAGACCAAATTTCTCTAAACAACTACTCCATGTCACAGAAATGAACCATGCCTTGAATCTTTTCTTTCTTTGAGAGAGGAAATACCAAACACTCCACCAAATCTAGCTGACATCAGAGAAATTAGAAATTTAAACTCGGTTATGCCTAATAGAAATATCTGGCACGGTTAGAATTAAGGCCATCAACAATGATGCCGAATATTTAGTGCCCCGTCATTCTTAGTTTCAGTATTTGTCATTGACAAGCAATTTTTTTCAACTAAAATATTCTTGCCAATATTCATCCATACAACACGTATGCAATGAAATTAGGATATTCACCGGACATAACACATATTTAAACTTGTTCAGATGTGAATGGTGGAGTTCGAGGTATTATTCTTTGCATTCAATTATTAAGAGAGCCGTCATACTGTAGAAATGAAGACGAATGTATTGAATGTTCTAAAATTTGCTCAAACATTTTCAATTTGAAACACAGAACAAAGATTTTAACAAAGCATTTAGATATAAATTTCTTACCCAAACGAGCTAGACGATTTACCCAGCGAGGAATTGGTTTTTTTGTCAGCTTGAGACACACATCATTGCAGAAATGATTGCAGTTCTTGGTGATGAGGTGATACGTGTTACCAGAATACTCCTCGGCGAGTTTCTCCATAAAAGTACGGACTTCTTTCGGCCCAAGATCTGTTCTACCGATCAAAATCGATTTCCTAAACGTAAAACCAGGACACTGCTTCGGTTCCACTTCAAAAATTCCCGTAGTTGAATGGTCGTGAGCTCCAAATCCGTACTCAACCCCGTGAACTACAACAGAAATAAAACATTCAGAAGCAAATTTAAAAACTATTAGAATTAAAACCATTTTCCTTCAAATTCCCATCAGCCAAACTTTCGAACGCAAAATTTGCAAAACAAGATCTTCCGACGCATGCATATATACAAACGGAGATAAAATTAAAAGCAAAAGACAAAAAGGGAAAAAAAAGGATACCTTGAACGCCGGAATGGTAGATCCCGAGGCCGAGCCAATAAGCGTAGCCATTAATCGGAGTTAGATCGTAGACGTTCAAATAAACCGGAACCAAACCGGTCTTCTTCTTCTTCCGGGGAACCGTAACCATTCTACACAACATTTTGATTTTGCTTTTGCTTTTGCTTCTTCTTTTTTCTGATTCCCCTGTTTCTGCCTCTGCTTTTCGTTTTGCTTTCCTTTGCTTCGGTGGAAAGAAACAGGAGCAGATGAATTGGAGTGACAGTTGAGTGTGGAGTTTCAAGGAAATTTAGGGAATTTTCGAGGGGCAATATCGGGAATCGAGATTCCTCGAATTCTATTTAGTGGATTTTTTTTTAATAACGCAGGAATCTTCTACTTTGGTTCTACCGGGGCGCTGCCGAAAGCGAAACGCACCGTCAACTTATCCTCGTGTTCTCGTCTCTTTATAATGCCTTTTTTCAAGTTAAAATTTAATTAATTAAATTCCTTAATTATCTCTGTAACTCAATTAATAAAACGTACAGGTACAGCACACTGCAGTGTGGTTTGTGGGGCCAGGATTTGCTTGCTTATTAGTATTACACACTGGTATTTTTTTTAAATAAATAATAAATAAAATTATCCTCCGCTGTATTAATTTAGTCACCCGAATTGAATTAATTAATTAATAACCATTTTAACAGTTTCGGAATTTGGGGAACATTGAGGGCTTTTAAGATTTAAACTCATTTTATATTTTGTAATTAATTATTGAGAATTTCAACAGAAGAATTATAGCGAGCTTTGTACGTACTTTAGGTTCCACCCAACCTGTAGTCACAACATGCGCCACACCGTCAGCTTTGGTCGTCCCATTCTTATGCATCAAGTCAGGGACGTTTGTTTCTCATTTTTTTTTTAAAAAAAAAAATTATTCGTATTTAATCATAGATCTGTTAGAACAGGTTCAATTCAATATGCATACGTTTGTCAATACGCGATCGATAGGTTTAAATTCATGATGAATTAATTTTACTTAATAATTTTTTTTTTTTTTTTTGTAATGGAGTTTTAACTTTTTTCTTTTGTGTTTTAATTGGCCGGCCATGACATGGTGATAAGTAATACAAGAGATTTGCAATTTTAAATATGCTTGTGTTAAAATAAATAATAATATAATTTATTAAATAAATAAACAGACCCATCTATTAATATTTATTGGACAAAGCATTATGCATAATTTATTCCGCATATTCTGTAATTTTTTTTTTTCCTTATTTTTCATACTAATTTGATCATCTATTATCTATTTGTGGGAATAGTCGAATAGATGCAGTATCCAAATTCGGATTAGATGAGAAGTTTGATGTCTACAATAACACAAGTCTTATTCATGATAATACAACAACTAGTTGGGTCCACAGGCGTAGTTCAAGTGTCAAAACCATCAGTTGATAAATGACAAAACAAGTTACCATCCATGTATTCAAATTTTGAAAAAAATCTCATATAAAGTCGACGTCACTATTATCTTAACATTCATCGTTAAAATATAAAATTATTATAAATGTATATAACATATGTTTTATCGTGTAATTTAATTGTAATAAATTCCATTAAAATTGTAACAAAAATGAATGTTTGTGTAATAATTAATATTGTTTACATACGGAAACTCGAGTGATCTATTTTATCCACTACCAATAAGGAACTTGAATGAAATTAAGTGAAGTTTTGAACGGACCAATGTAAACGTTGTGGGTTACAGGCGAAATGCTACTCAAACACACACTTAGATTTCTTCGTAATTGCTAGGCAAGCATTACCCAAAACTTTTGATGCACCGAGTTATTTGAAACATAGTTGAGGTTAATTTTGTATTTTTGGGAATGTGATAAAAATGGGGCATTATATATAGGATAATTGTATTAATATAATATAAAATGTGTCGTAATCAGATCTGTAGCCAAAGTGAAATTATTGCTGCCAGTGGATGCCGGGTGGGATAAGGGTCCACCCTCGATGAGATCCAAAGCGCAATAATATTTACTGAAATTACGAGGAAACGGGGCATAAAATTTCCCAGAATAAAACGATCCCTAGACAGTAGAGAATTCTCATAGTCTCATGGAACAGGGCCCAAATCAACATTTAATAGGCTGAAATATCATAGCCCGATGAGATAATAGGAGAAACCTAATTTGTTTTATTGTTTTAGCCTTTTTCATACAAGCAACGACGAGTCGTTTAGATATCTGTACGACACGTCGGTATATTTTGCATGCTACGACAAGTCACATAGTTAATATAATACACGAACGACAAGGAATAGAAGATGAGCGAATTACTGCCCGTCCCCGACGGCAGACTGAAAAAAAAAAAAAAAAAAAAAAAATTGCAAAACCCTCCCTCCTAACAAATCCAGTCCCATGGCTCGCTTAATCCGATCTGCTCAAATAACAATCCACGCACTAAAACGACACAATAGCACACCTTACGTCCATTCACGAAATGGCACCTCAGCCTTTCTCTTCCCGTCTAGACCATACGCCGCCGACGCAATTACCAAATCGCATTTCGAAGCAAACATTATCAGAATTCTCCGCAACGAAATCGACTATCAGACGGAATATGCGCCTCCTTATCAGGTAATCAAGCTTTTTTTGTTATTTTATTTCCTTCCGTTAGCTGTCTGGTTGCCGAGAAAATAAAGCTTTTCTTTTTTTTTTTTTTTTTTTTATCTTGGGAAATTACATAGCCTATTACGAAATTCAAGTCGTTTGCGGTTGAAGATCGACTGGGAGAGCAGTTTATAGCGATGAATGGAAAATTTGGAGACAGAGAAGATATCAAAATCAAAGTGTCAATGTTTGACGGATTCATGAATGTTCCTAAGTTTGGAGAAGATAGCGCTGGTGAAGACGTGCGTCTTCATATTAGCATGATAGTTGATATATCCAAGGAAAATTGTTCTGATGTGCTGGAGTTCATGTGCTCCGTATGGCCAGACTCTTTAGAAATTCGGCAAATTTTTTTGCTTAGCCGTGATAACAAGCTTGCCGGGCCTTATATGGGACCTCCATTTAGGTATGCTTACTTTTTTAGATGATGATGAAGATTGAACTATTTTAAAATTGTGTTTATCCGCAAATGCTGCTGTTATTATTATTTTTCCCCTTTTTGGTGGTTTTTGAGAATGTTGGTTTGGTGTCTTCAGGAATTTGAGTGGCGACCTTCGGAAGATCTTTCGTCGATACTTAGAGACAAGAGGGGTAAATGATGACCTATCTGTTTTCTTGCATGAATATATGCTGAACAAGGATAGAATTGAACTTATTAAATGGTTGGGAAATGTTAAATCTTTTGTTGAAAAATAAAAGGATTTTGTCCATGGTGCCTTTATAGGATTGATTATTAAATTCTTAATGTTGCATTGATCAAAACTGCTAGAGGGCTGTCTTCATTCTTTGTTGCACTTTTTTGTTGACTGTGGAATGCAGCTTCTCAAAAATGAAATACGATGCAAAGTAATTGCTATGTCAGCGTGTTCTGCTTTTAATTTCTAGTTTTGCTGTGAGATTCCTCTGAGATGTTGACAATTTATGCTGGCAGTTATTGTCCATGTGTAATTTGTTGATTCCCTAGTTTTAGTTGTATAGATGACAACATTTTGATGCCATAATTTGGTGGTATATCTAAAGCTTGCTTAAGATATTTTGTTCAAATTAAACATTGATAAACAGAAGGCAACTAGACGCAAGAAGCTTTATTGGTTTAAATTTCTGCAAGACTTTCCTTGAGAAGATTGAAGATTAAATTCATGTTGTAACAATATGACTTCACAATGATGGTTATGGGCAGTCATGATCCATTTTCCTGGTTCTTTTCAAAATACCCATTCTTACTGGATATTATCTTCATGACTTTTCTGCTGCTCTGATCATATTCTGTTACACTCAAGATACATAGATGAAGTTCAACTGCCTTCAACTATGGTGCTGCATGTTTTTCTTTCTCTCCTTTCTTCTGAAATTTGATGAATCCTTGGTCCTTTCAGCAATTGGTGAATATAAAAATTGGTGGCACATGTAGCTACAGCTACATCTTCCTTTGGTGGGTTTCAATCCTTTTAGGCGAAGACAGAACAATGGTTTGGATGTGAAATATTTTTCTCCCCTCTAATGTGGGTCAAACTGATTGCCATTGAACTCAAGGAAGTAGAAGTGAAAGAATCAAATTTTATGGTTGGGGAGAGTTACAACATCGCTAAAATTATTTAACAGTCATTCATTAGACAAATCCAGCAATTTGACCTGAAGAACATGTCAATAAAAAATGTGGCATAACCAAAGATTTTTTGTTTCTCACCTGGCTTCCTTTTCAGTTGTGCTGGGGTTTGAGCAGAAGTGATTTGAATTGAACTTGCTTTGCTAACAACTTTAATCTGAGTAAATTAGGTTATAGTTAACTGGTGTAGAGATACTGTTTCATTTAACCTTTAGCTGAGAGAAAGTAGAATATGATTTCTGCTTATTTATGGTGGTCTTCATGGACCGATTTCAAGTACTAATGAGAATCAAGGGGTAGACTAGCTACATTTATTTGAATTAAAGGCTGAAGCACTAGTACACATCATTAGGTACGCTCATTAGCTCATCTTCACATTTGGTTTGGATTTGTGTGTCTGTGTGCTTGTAGTATCTCATTGATTTGGACAAAGGATATAAAAGTGTGTAACTGAGATTTAAAAAATTCTGTCAGATTTTAATGTCTCTATTTTCACTGCTAGTTGTCCTTCGGTATATGTTAGATATGTTTGTTCAGGCATGAAATAGTAATATTCACATGTAAATTTACCCTCATTACATAAAGATATGCCTAGCTTGATAATTGTTCAAGTTTCAGAACTAATTGAATGAAAAGACAGTATTTGTTGGTTACACTTGGTTCAAGATCCATGTGGTAGATTGCTGTAGACATTATGCATGCAGCCAAGCTCCGATAGCATCATGATCTGGTGACCTTTTTGTGCGGGAAATCTTAGATAAGGATGATGATGCTATAAGTGTACACATGGTAATGAGCAGTGACATCTTTTATTGTTCCACAAACCATGGTGTCAGGCGGGTCCTTGTTAGTTGTTACCATTTGTTATTTGGAATATGGCCGAGGTACAAAAACTATATTGTGATGGTGATGTAGATTGGACTATACGATTTTATGTTATTGACTGTGTACAAAATTCAGGTCTTAATAAAGTTTAGGTGATCTAACAATGGTAACTTCCATTATAGATTGATGATGTTTAAGGGGTTAACTTACTCTTCCGAATCAAATCCAATTGTCCAACTGACATGGGTGAACAATTCATCCATGTATAAGTTTGAATGAATGAGATTAAGAATTATTTGATTCATCTGCTTTACTGTGTTATTTCTCCATGACATCATTCCTTATATACAAATCTGCTGTTACTTCTTTTTCGTATCAATTTTTTTTTATCAAAAGTAATATATATTTTACTATCAATTTTGGAGAACTGATTAGAAAAAAGAGACAACTACCAGACCTTCTACTGCTAAGCATCATGTTTCCTATTCCGTTCACTGCTGCAGATAGGTTTCTTGGGATTCTTTTGCATAGATGGAGATTATTTAATCATAGTATAATTGGCTCTGTTACTTACTTGCTTAAGGTTTTTCAGTGATGTGGTTGTATTCAGCTCGTATCCTGTGAAGAAATAATCTGCTATAGTGACTTTTAAGATCATTCAATCTTGGTTAGTTGAACTTGTGTATCATTGAGGCAGATTAGTTTCAGAATAGAAGGTGAAATTGAGTCCAATTATTGTTTCCCTATTCAGCAGAATGGGAAACTTCAGCTAGATTCTGGATTTACCTAAATACGGAATCCAGTGTCTAATCATTGATTTTCTGCCTTAGGGACAGAACAGCGGGTTATGTAAGTCAGGGCCCCTATTTACAGATTGTTAGACGTGCCTGATATATAGCTGCTAATTATTCAGCAGTTTTTCCATAACATTCACAAATTATTATTGTTATTTTTTCTTGAAAACCCTTCAAAGCTGTTATTTAATAATTGCAGCCACCTAATTTTGTCTTTCAAAACCAGCCAAGTCAAATCCACTGTCCTCCTGGGGTTGCTTGTGTTTGACATAATCTTGCCTTTTGGTGTTTGATGTACGTTTATCCTGAAATGAAATGAAACCAAAAAATCAGCCTTTAAATCTTCCCAGATATTATTTGTGCCTCCTTGAACTTTTCATTTGTGAGCTTGCAGATGAAGGAATTTAGAACATGCTGTTTCATGTTTATGTACCTCAATCAGAAATCCCTTGCATGAAAAGATGGTCAAAATCTGTCTAATAGTCTCATTTGGATGATACTGAATTGGTTGCAGGGAAGGACTCCGGAGTCTGGCCTTTATTTGTCAACAGTAATTAATTAATTCAGTCTATCATAATAGTTTATCCCTCTCCTCCACTTCTCGCTGCAGTGAGAATTATTGGTGACTGGACTTATCATGTCGTCGGGAGTACCTAATTGTTTGTAGATGCATTATCTTTTTGTCCTTGTTAATCATTGACGACGCACTCTCAAATTCTGGAGGAAGTATGAAATGCTACTTTCTTAATCCCATACAGGAACAGTAACGTCCAGTCTTGGTCAAACAGTAAAGGATTTGCTCAATTATTTAGGATGTCCCATTCGTTTTCCAAAATAAAAACCCCAGATTCCCAGTTATCTCTTCACTGTGTGTTGTATTGTTATCTTCCCTGTTTGTTTTTCTCAAGTGCCTGAAGCAACATCCAAGGCCTAACTCATGGCACTTGTGAGAAACTATTTTTACCACATTGAGGGAGACAAGTATAATTGAGGATGACGATTGAGAAGTTGAAAATTAAAATTAGAGCAAATTGAAAATGCCCATTTGTTTTTGGAGTCCAGACAGGCTTTGCATAATAAACTTGGGAATAATTATTATTATTATTATAAAATGCGATGTAATCGAGGCTGACTATCACACATATTTTAACACAGTACAAAACCAAATCTTTTCTAGATTTAGAGATCAGTTGGCGAAAACGACACAGTACATGCTCCTCATTAGAGGACAAACATACTCTGCTATAAAGAAGAGTAAATAATAGAGCACGTCTTAATCTTGGATTGAATTTCAGTTCATAAAGTTATCCAAGTCCCAATTTAGGATTTTCCCCCTTCTATTGGGTTGACAACTTCTAATGTACCACGTTACTTCTAGTCGATTGGCCATATTTTACGGGTTCTTTCTTCTTTCTTAATATATATATATATATGTATATTATTCATGTTGAATTACATAGATGGAAGAGGAAAATCAATAGCTTCTTGTGAAAAATGTGAGATGTTTTCGACTGTTATATGTCATTATTGCAAGATTTTCCCTTTTAACTGTCTATGCAAGTTTTCTTAGATAATGACTAAGCTTCTATTATAATCTAGAGCAGAGAATAATTTTTAAAAATAATTATTAAAAGACACATATACATATATTTGCATAACTAATGTATTGAAATTGGGATTTCTTTTTTTAATCTAAAAGGTAAGGAAAATAAAGCTCCAAGTTTAAATGAAGAGGTAAAAATGTGCAATTGTTGGAAGATTCTTAATCTTTGTGCCGTGCTTAGAATACTATTCTAACCCACAAACCAATACAAGGTTCTAGGTTTTCAATGAAATAAATAATCTAGCATATGTAAGAATAAACGGAAAAAATGAAATAAACTTCTCAAAACTTTTTCTACAGTATTCAATATACATAATAATAATAACAAGAATAATAATTACTCTAAAATTAAGAAAGTAAACAAAATCTCAATCAGGATACTACGAAAATTAATTAAGTTAAACAATAAACAGTAATAACAAGAAGAAACTTAGAGCTTGAGAGACAAGTCAAGCTTCTGCAACTCTTCCTGATTATTAATCCTCATGCCACCACTATCACTGTTACTTCTGCCGCCACCTTCCCACCAACAATTACTAGTTGCTTCAATGTGATCTGCCGGAGAAGATGAACCCATTGTACTTCTAACTATGTTGAACCTACCAACACTAGCACGAGATGACGTTGTTGCTGCTGGATTTGCATGGAAAGTTTCCATTGCTGATAATCTTCCGATTGCAGGCTGCTGATCAATCGGTGGCCTTGACCAGCTGTTGTGTCCGTAAATATTTCCATTTCCATGAGAAGATGACAAGTGATTGGGCTTGTGAATCATTGAATGAACCTGAATTCCAAGAGATCGATTGTATGCACCATGAAGAGGAAGAGAAGAAATGCTAGAGAAGTGATTTTGGTGCAAGTATGGCTGTCCAAAAGCAATGGCTGAAGCGGCGGCGGCCGCCGCTGTTGTATATGTTCCTATTCGTTGTCCTCTTTTTGCCAGAGTTCTCTCTCTTTTATGAGCATTTTGGTGTCCTCCAAGAGCTTGTGAGCTATAGAATTTTCTTTGGCAGTAGTTGCATGAGAAAACTCTTTGCTCCGCATGATGATGATCACTGCTAGCTTGAGGAGTTTCTGAAGAAGTTTGAGATGAATTAGCCATGTTGTTTAAGCAGTCAATGAGATTCAGCTCTTGACTAAAACCCAGATCAGAATGATGAATTGCATCAAGATTTAGATCTAATAACTGAGTAGCTTTTGCTTCCGCTTCTGCTTCATGATCCCTTACTTCGTCTTCATCTTCTTCTTCTTCTTCTTCTTCTTCTTCTTCTTCTTCTTCTACAACTACTATTTCTTGCTTTGATTTCTGCAATGAAGTATCATGAAACAGTGGAGCTTCAGGAGTTGAGATGATGCTCGAAGCCATTGAAAGACTTGGATCTTTACTCAGTGATTCCATGCGAGCGAACATATGTAATATGTTAAGCTGGATATCTCTTTATTGGTTGATTATGAATTTGTTGCTGATTTTACTCGATGGAAGAAAAAAAAAGGGGGGATAAAATCTTTTGATAGGAAGTATATATATATATAAATGCTTTAATTTGTTCTATATATGTGAAGGACACACAATTAACTTTCCCCACAGTGATTTTCATTTTGTTTAATCTTTTTTGTAAAACAGAAAAGAAAAATCATAGACTTTTGTGGGTGTTTACTGAGAAAAACATTGTTTGGAACTCCAACATGCACCAACATCTATAGATATTTATTATAGGACTGACAAATCCTTGTCAGATATCATTTCTTCTGGGTAAATATTTTGCTAGACATGCATTAATTATATAAATATATATACAAAATTTTTTAGATATATAGTAATTAAATTGCAAAAAACCCTAATTATTACGTTATATATATAATTTCATGAATAATGCAACAAATTGAATGGAGTACTTTTTATGTTATATAATGTGTAAAGCTCCTGAAAAATATCAAGGAGGTGGTGGGGGGACAAAATTTGACCACACAACACAACTCTCCCATCCTATGTACTTACATTTCCATGGAAACAGGGTCACTTACGTTTGTTGTTATTCATTGTCATATTCATATATATGCTTTAGGCGTGTTCCTCCTCTTGCACCCTTTTGTGGGGTGGGGTGGGGTTCTTCTACTTTTCAAGCTACCTAGATATATATATATATATATGTATTTCTAAAAGCAAGTTAATTAGTACTAGATCCATCTCCAAAATTAATTAAATTTTCTAATATTATTATTATTATTATTGCTAGTATATATATATATATATATATATGTAGGTATGTGGTCTACAATTAATTAACTGAAGAAGATTCCTGCATGCATAATGCTTGTCAATTCAATCAAACCGTCCAACGAATTCCTTCAATAAAGACAACATATATTTGCATACCCGGCCAGCCATTTCCACACGTACGAGAGATTTTTGCTAACTTCAGGTGTTGTTGATGTGATTTTGATTTTGAAATCACTGCGCGCATGTTATATATATTTAACTGACATAATAAAAAAAAAAAATAAATGTTAATATTTATCATATACTTTTAACCGCTATGCTAACTTCTGAAATTGAGTTAAATATAATACCAAAACTTACAAAACACATTCCAATTATAATAATAGAAATTTAAGCACAAGTTAAAAACTATTTATGAATTAATTCAACTTGATCATGTTAAAATTGAAAATGAAAACATTAAGCAACTCTCTTTTAAGTAAGGGTGGAATTCAAGTTGAAGTTGTGAAGTGAAAGAGAACATTAAGCAAGTCCCATGAAGGGGGCAAAGGGGCGTTTGCTTTATTATTTTATTATTTTATTATTTTATTATTTGAAGTGTTATATGTAATATGGATAATAAAATAGAAAGGACGCTGAGGGTGGGGGTGGTGTGGAGATTCATGTAGCTTAAATGTCAATTCATGATATAAGGCAGTTTGTCGTATGTGCCGTGAATGGTGGGGACGAAGAGAAATGGCCGACAAAGAAATGTTAAAAGCAATAAGCAAAGCCTATGTGGAGTCATTCTCCTTTCTTAATTTAATTTCATAGTGGTATTTATCTTCTGTTAATTAATTAATTAATTAATGCTTTTTATATATGAACAAATCCCCATAATAAATCCTTGAGATAAGCACTATCTTTTGCTTTAATTAGGTCTTCTTTTTAACACTTAAGTACAATTATTATAACAAGCAAGTATAGATCGATATAAGTCATTTTTAGGCAACTTTCGTCCAATGAAAACCCCACATGAAATAAAGGGGATGACAATGAGTGGGTGGGTTTTCGGCCATTTTTAATTTGTATTGCTGTGTTTGTTTAAACAATTAATGCCAAAACACCCCATATGATTCTTTGAGACAATTAACTTGTCTAATCAAATTGAACCAAATCTCCTTTTTAGATTTCTTGTCTCTCTTCATAAACAAATCCAAATCCCAAAATATCAAAACAAAACCCTCCCTCCCTCTTAAACGAGCAACCCATAATCTATTCTATTTTCCATCACTTCCATTTTCTACAGTATTATACACTCGCTCAAACCCCATCATCATCGCCATCATCTCTTCCTAGCCTTTCAGAAATGACATGGCCAACTTGGCTTGTCTTCTTTGTGTTTAATTACCAAACCAAAAAAAGTCTTCCCTTCTTTTGGTGGGTGAACGGAGAAAAATTCTTCTTTATGGATTGGAGACATTAAATAAATAATATTAAATCCCATTTCTAGAAGGTTATCTCTGCATGGTTTAGGCTTTTGTACATTGGTTTGTGAAGATAAAACTTTAATATCATTTAGTAAAGTTCTGTGACCATTACATGAGGTCGCATTTATATTTACTTTTAAAATTACTAAAAATATGATTATATTTTTAATTCTAACATTTAGTTTTCATTTAATAATTTTATGGGATAAACCTTAAATTATAAAAAGAACAATTTTTACCTAATTTTTGAAAATAACTTCTTATTTATATTTAATAAAAATAAAAATAAGCAGATTTTGAACTAAAAAAATAATTCCACCACCGAGGCTAGTGGGCAGACTAAGTATTAAATAATTATATTACAATTAAAATATTTTACTTTTTGTTTTCTAAAATTTAATTTAATATTGAGAAACCACTAGTTGAGAGCTACCAAATCAAGTGACTTTTGGGTAAAGGGAAAAAGAAAAGAACTTTCACTTCCATTGTGGCAGAATAAATGGGTTTAAGTTCAACAGCGGTTCAGTCTAAGACCGCAAAACATGGGGTTAAAAAACGACATCGTATAAATGTGGTAAAAACTTCTACAAATCAGGCTCTGTCACAGGAGTTTTTGTAGCTAAACGTGGGCCAGACTTTAGAAAAATGGCGACCCACGTTGGGCCCAATAGATTTTGGGCCCAACTTGTCAAGGCAGGCGGTCAAAGAAGGTTTGGAGCGGTGATGCTGGTAATGAAGAACACACTATTTCTTCATGAAATTTGTGTACTGGCATAAGGTTGATCAAGTAAATCCAAAAATGTTTAATCACTCAAGCCAAATTTTCTTTTAGAAAAAACATTGTTCCAACTCACTCTTCTTCTTTACCTCATCGACAAAAAATTTGTAATAATTTTTTTTAATATATAGGGCGGTTTTTAAAAAACAAAAAAATAGAATGAAAATATCCCCACCCAAATCTTGGACTATAGTTTTTTTTTTTTTAAAAAAAAATTATTTAATGTCAACGTTATTTGATTCAAAGAACTGTCTCTATCAGAATCAGTCATCACATGTGAACTAGAGAAAATCAAATCTAAAGTAGGAATCAGCTTAGAATTGAAGCAAAATTAGGATAATATATATATATATATATAAAAATGCTACAAAATGAATGGAAAATGACCAAATTATCGGTCGATAACATAATACATGCATGAAAACCTAGCAGCATCGTTGCTTGCTTTCTCACCTTAAATATTTTCATTATTCAATTATTAAATAATAATAATAATAATAATATTCTTTCAGTGGCTTACTCATCATTTGTACCCTTGCATGCATGTAAAGTATTCCGTGATGTAAGAAAATAATTCTGATATTCTGAAAACGTGCAACTTAATCTTATGCTTTACAAACGACGTAGCTTTCATTGCATTTTTCCCGGCTGGACACTTCCTTCTGTTGGCTTCTCCTTGTACGTCGGCCTGCATTTCAATTCATTCTACCTTCTCCGTGCCCAAATAATCAGGGAAAGTTTCAGTTCAATCCCTATCTTTTAGAAAAACTTTATTTTACTCAACTAATTTGCTATTGTGTCACAAACATCCTTAACTTTTCAATTTCTGTTTCAATTTAATTTCTATTATTTCGGTCAATTTTATTTTAGTTATTTAACTGCAATTCTGTTGGTCTTCTTCAATATACGAGAGATTTTCTTTTCAGTCAATATACATCTTTAAAAAACCCAAAAAAGAAAAAAATTCCTTTCTAATTTTAATGGATCATGATGAATTCAAAATTTAATTTTTTTTTTATAATCTCTAGAAAGGGAATAACAATATAGTTTTAATAAATAAAATTTTAAAAAAATATTTATTGTTTAGTAGTGTCTTATGAAATTAATTACTTCATTACTTTCTTCTTTTTTGTTAAATGAATTAGTAGAATTTTCTTAGAAGAATGAAAGTGAAATAAAATAAAATGTTAAGGGCATTTGTCATACAATGTTAAATCAGTCGAATGAAGTAAAAAAAAAAAAATTAAAATGTTAGGGACTAAAATAAGATTCTCCCAAACAAATTTGCTGTTGATAAAAGTACAAGCATCATAGTACAAACAGAACAGCACGCGACATAGGATGTCGATTTTACCGGAGTTTTTATCTCCTCTATAAATATCATCATCTGTTTCTGCTCTTTCTGGCGACCTCCAAAAATCTCAACCATGGCCAAATTCAATTTCATTTCACCTCTTGTTCTTATTATTATTTTCACTTTTGTCAAAGATTCTCGCTCATTTTCTTCGTCAATTCTAAGCCCAAATTCTTATTATGCCCCAGAACCCATTTCTTATACCCCGGGTCCAGGTTCGGATCCTAAACTACCCGTTTCACCAGAACCAACACCCGATCCATACCCGGAAATACCTGCTACCCCTTCTTATCTCCCGGGCCCAAGTCCGGATTCTGGATCATACCCGACAGCACCATCATCTCCCGGAATTCCGGCTCCGGAACCATACCCATCCGAACCCATATCACCAGAACCATATCCATCCGCTCCAATTCGACACCGTTTCGGAAGAATCAAAGCAGCTTACTGGCCATCGCTCAATGCATTTCCAGCTTCCTCCATTAATACATCTTATTTCACTCATATTTACTATGCATTTCTCTTACCAGAACAAAACACTTACAAACTTAATGTCACTCAATCGGACCAAACAAGAATACCTGAGTTAATACACACGCTTCGTGCCCAAAAATCGTCTATCAAAATTCTTTTATCCATTGGAGGAGGAGGAAATGATCCCGACGTTTTCTCGAAAATGTCGAGAAACCGGGAAACCCGTGCAATTTTCATCAATTCAACTATTGAAATTGCTAGAAAATGCGGTTTCGATGGCCTTGATCTTGATTGGGAATTTCCTGCTAACGATCAAGACATGTTAAATCTTGGTTTATTATTCAGACAGTGGAGAAAAGCTATAAATCGTGAAGCCAGGATTAGCGGGAATTCGCGACTTTTACTAACCGCAGCTGTATATTTTGCTTCGAAATTCACGTCATACGGCGAGCCTAGATCTTATCCAATTGACGCAATTAACAGATATCTAAATTGGGTTAGTCCTATGTGCTTTGATTATCACGGGTCATGGGAGAATTTCACCGGGTTACACGCAGCATTATATGACCCGAAAAGCAACATTAGTACAAGCTCCGGAATCCGGTCGTGGATTGAAGCCGGAGTTCCGCCCCGGAAACTGGTGATGGGTTTGCCATTATACGGACGTACATGGAAGCTTCAGGATCCAAATGTCAACGGAATCGGAGCTCTAGCTTTGGGCGTTGGGCCGGGAAATGGCGTCCTGACGTACAAGCGAATTGTTGACTTCAACGTCGAAAATAATGCAGTCGTTATGTTTGATGGAACGCCCGTGGGTTATTTTTCTTATGCTGGGGACTCTTGGGTGGGATACGACGACGTATTATCAGTTAAATATAAGGTTCTGTTTGCCAAGTCACAGGGCTTGGGTGGGTATTTCTTTTGGGCTCTTGGCCAAGATAAGGACTGGACTGTCTCAAGACAAGGTAAAGTACCAAAATTGTTTGCGATTGTTATTTTTATCAATTAATTGGTATATATATACACACACAACCATATAAAGTTGTTTAAGTTAATTTTGTGACGTTTGAATTTAACTTGCTTGATTGTTTTGTATTGTGGTTGGCAGCTTCAATTGAATGGGACGAGGGTGATGAGTGATGTATTAGTACTGTTGATACCTTCCGTAAGCAAGTCCATTGGGTTCAATTTGTTAAGTCTAATTGTGTATTTTATTGATTGAGAATTTTTATGTTATATATAGTAAATAAAGGTTTGTTCATTCCGCCAATAACAACCTTAATTTCCAAATAAGAATTAATGAACATTGCGAGAGCATAGCATCATAAAGATTCTTAATCAATATATCAACTGTCGAGACCTAGATGTTGAGGAATGAAACTAGAAAGAGCATATATTATTTTTCTTGTTCTTGCATTTTATTTAGTCATTTTTAAGATTAAAATATATATTTTTTTCTTTAAAAAAAAAAAAAAAGGAACGCATAGCCTGCAGGAATATTAAGCTTTAATTTGACGCCGTAGAGTTCTACTTTTATTAAATTTTGGCACCCTCACTCTAGGAATAAGCAGCGGTTGGCATATATATATATATATATATACCCAGCTTAACTTGCTTTTGCAAGCATGCATCTGCTCCATTAATATGTGAATTGTTGATTTCTTTCGGCATTCTTCATTGTTGGTCGCACAGATGCTACAAAATATGTTGGACTCAGAGTACTGCACCTCTCTCTCTTCTTTTCTAAAAAAAACGTTCTTGAAAGAAAATATAGAAAGCATTGGGCGTGAATTAATTACTTCACCAACTTTCTCTTTTTACCATTCTATTCTATTCTATTCTATTCTATTCTTCTCTTTTACATATTCGGTTTCTGTGATCTCCTCAATTTCATGTCCTCCTTTCCCTTGCACATTAAGCTTAATTTCAATTATATATGGAATATATGTTATTGGAAATTTTGTCTTCTAATAAATGTCCGAATCCCATGCGTAAATATATACATATTTTTTTTTTATTTAAACATTCTGAATGGTTTCAACTTAATTTAAAGTCGTGTTTTATTTAAAAATTTAACTTATTTTCAAGGTCTTGTTAAGAACAAGGGGTCGATAAATATATAAGTACTCGTTTAGTTTGACTTTTTCATTGATCAAAAAGATTTTTTTAATAATAAAAACTTTTTTTAAATTTTCTAATGTTATTTGATTGATAATGAAAAAGAGTTTTTGCGAATTAAAAGAACTGTTTTCCCTCTATAGAAAAAAGATCGAAATTTAAGTTTTTGACAATAAAGTTTTTCCAACTTTTTTAAAAGATAAAATTATTTAAAATACTTTTACTTTATTTTAAAAATTTTACGTTATTTTTTTAAAATAAAAAAGTAAAAATTTGTCTATTAATGTAATTATTTAAATTTTTCTTAAAAGTCATTTGTGATAACCAAACAATTAATAAACTTTTATTAAAAACTCTACTCATAAAAGTTTTACGGGTAAAAACTCTACTTTAAAAAATTTTGTTTGAAAAGTTATATCTAATGGACCCTAAATATATATTTCCTAATCTTTGTTTTTTTCTTAAAAAAGGAAGTTAACTCCTTTGAGAAAAAGTTTAATTTAAATAAAAAGTAAGTAAGAATACAAATCATAATAAAAATATATGACTAGTTTCTAATTACATAAAGTGGGTTCTTCAATTATAGAGACATTTGAAGAGTGATCTAAATGGCAAAACGATTATGATATATATATCTTGAAATAAATTAAGAGTCATATATATGTCATAATATATCCGTACTCCCATCCAATCTATGTTAACTAATCATTAATTATAATAAAATTTTATTTAATTTATTGACGTAACTAACTCAATAATTAAGATTAATGAATCATATATATATAATTAATTACAATTTTTTTAATTTCTTTTGAAACATTAATATTAATGTTGATATATATCTTATGGACTGAAATTAGTTAATTAATAAATATATAGCTAGGGAGTTGATCAAATTTTGATGGTTTTGGCAATATATATTACAAAAACTCGGGAGGGCCCAAGCATAATGTTAGTGAAGCGGCACCAGATTTGAAGAAATATATATAATAATGGGAAAGGAAGATTGTAGGAAGGAAGGCACTCAAGATGTTATAATATATAAATACATCCATTAATTATTAGTTTAGATCAGGGAGACAATGTTAGCTAAACTTAAGCATACATTTGCATTTTATGAAGCAAGCTAAGCTGTGTTCTTCCCCACTACTGATCACCATTATCAAACACATGTGACTTCATAAAGCTAGCAGGGAATCTCAAGATTTTGCACCCAACACATGAATCTTCTATATATGTTAATAAATCTACATATATATAAGGCTAATTAATAATTTATTCTAGTTGGATAGAGAGAGCAAAAGAGAAGAGATTATAGGAAGAGGCTTAATTAATTATGTTATAATTAATTAATACAAAATTGAGATCCATTCAGTGTTAATTAATTATTATACTGGATGGTCAAATGATATTGTTTGTGCCCTTAATTGATAATCATAAATTATTAATTGCATTGGGATCTTGTTTGCATCCCGCTATATTGGTGGTGTAGGATCTTCCACAATTTCATTAATTTGAACCACCTCTCTTTCAAAGGTTTAGAAATTATATAACTTCCTCTCTTCCATCTTTTCCAAGATGATATCATGACTTTAAATTTCTCTGGATCTCATTCCCATACATGCTTCAACCTAGCCAGCAACATCTTGATTAATAAAATTAGACGACCCAAAAAAAAAAAAATTTATATATGAATAATGATATGTACGTTAGGATATGATTTTATTCAGTATAATTTTTTATTAAACTAAATTAATGTAATTATGTGATTGGTGTTCATAAATAAAATAACAGTTAAAAAAGAATAGATTTTAAATGTAATTAATAATATGCAAATTAAAAGCTTTAATTTTCTAATAATTTTAATTAAGTAAACTTATACTAAATTAAAAAAAAAAATACTAATAGCTAGTTATGAATGTTGATAATTAATGGATAAGATGTACACCACCCCATTTATTTGTTGAGTGATTTGGACAACTTAATTTATGCGTGAATAGTGAGATATGAAAAAGATAATGATGGAAGATTGATTGAGATATTAAGTGTGTTGTGCGCATGCATTAATATAAATGTATAAGAATAGGGAATTAGAAGTGGGGTTTCATTCTTGAATGAACTTTAATTTTGAATAGCCAGTTACTAATTATTAAAGTGATGTTGATAATTAATAATTGAAAACTCTCTTAATGAAGAAAAGATATATACATCACATCACATCACATCATCTAATTAATGATATGGAATTTACTTTAATTAATTACCCAATTTCCTTCTTACCTGGAATCCACATTCTAAATTCTATATCTATAGTTCTCTCCACTACCCGAAAATTAATACGACATAGAAAACAAAGAAAGTGGAAATTCATTTCAGTCATTTATTCAATCAATCAAGCTATATAGCTAGCTAGTACATAGCCTGTTTGGATTTTTGTCGTTGGTGTGGTGATTATAATTATTATTTGTCGCTATATGTAGATTAGCCCTTCACTTTCTTTCTCTGTTCTTGTTAAATAAAATTTATAGTAATTGGGATTTGTCATCGTCAGTCTCGTTTTTTTTTTTTTTTTAAATCCCCGGCATAACTTTGTCCACCAACCTTCGAAAAAGTTGCAGCTGCCTTTGGTGATATATACATATATATTACACATTCAGTATTCACCTTTGAACCCCGCCTCTTCCTTTCTCTCTCTTCTCATTTGCATACAGGACATTATATAAGTAGTGCGCCTTGTCGCATACCCAGCGGAGCGGCAGTGCAGCACCCTTCATAGACCCCATATCGAGGATAAGTTTTGTTAACACATCGCATATCTAACTGATTTTGTCCTGTCTCGGCCTCATCAGGAGAACGGCTTCAGTCCCCGACCAATTCGGGTAAGGGTGGTCTAAACTTCCTCTACACAATAGCTCTTGGAACTAAAGCCGACTTTATACCATGAAACATCAATGTGCTTGAGCTATCACACCCTATGACACCCAACCGATATACGATCTTTCATGCCGTAACATTCTCTCCCACCGAAAATCGTGCACGTGGCCATCTTCAAATTTTTTGCCAGCTCAATTGGTAGACCATCGAGATCCTACCCTACATACCGCTTCACTCCATAACGCCCATCTCCCCCGGAAGTTAGGGAGACTCCCGTAAAGAGAACACGGTAACATCAAGTCGTGCGGGCACGCCATCTTCGGCACAAGGTGGTAGCAGTACTTGGCGTAGATGAGGCGCTATGTGATTGCCTTTCAAAATCTTCCCTCAGGAAGATCCCATACCGCGGGACACAACGTGGTGCGAGCACGCCCACATTCGGGGCAGCATGGCGAAGGGTTACACAATAAACACTCTACTTTCCCTCGCCCAATTTTACGACCTATTATCCTCGGCCATCTCGGTGGATTCCCACAGGAATCAGGAATGTAACGAGATTTTGCGAAAATTCTCGTTCCTGCTCTGATACCATTTGTCACGTGCCCAGCAGAGTGGCATATGCGGCACCCTCATAGACTCCCATGTCGAGGGTAAGCTTTGTTAGCACATTGCATATTTAACTGGTTTCGACCTGCCTCGGCCTCATCAGGAAGACGGCTTCAATCCTCGACCAGTTCGGGCAGGGATGGTTTAAGTCCCCTCTACATAATAACCCTTAGGACCAAAGCCGACTTTGCACCATGAAACATCAATGTGCTTGAGCTATCACACCCTCGCACATCTAGCCGATATGCGATCTCTTGTACCGTGACAGCCTGCTGCTGTAATTCATGGATAATACTGTTTACACGTGTTACAATTTCCTATTTTTTTTTTTTTTATCATAACAAGTTAGAGCTTTTAAGTTATGTATGTATCCTGTTGTTGTAGTAGTAGTAGTAGTAGTAGTAATAGTAGCGTTGTTATATATAGGTTACTAGATATAGATAGAGTGTTTAATTTGCTTCTTGGAATGGATTAAAGTATTAATTACCCAAATTCGTTTGTTTTGGTATTTTATATCGCAATCATCGGTGCATACATATTATAATTATGCACAGCATTATATGACAATCATATGTGATGTAGCCTTTGCTTTCCGTCTCTACCTTATTAGCTTGCAAAGTTGATTCCACATAATTAACACTACCCAATAATTTCAAACATAATTTCAGTTTTCTTGTCCTAACCATCTCTTTTATTTTTTCTATATTATTATTATTATTATTTATTATTGATGTTGTTGTGGTGAATAGTAAATTAGAATTTATACAAAAAATGGATAAAATTACAAGCATTTCTGATTTCTTTAAAACAGTGTACTCAAATTTCTTTATTTTTAAATTTAACTTTTATTGATTATATATTTTTTTTATAACTGTTTGGTTTAGTTATCAAAACCCAAATGTTTTATTTATTTATTTATCATCCATTTCACATGGGTTTGGGTTGCGCCCACAATATTATATATTTTTAATTCTTTCATTAATTTTTTTTTAAATCTCGATGTTAATCCTAGAATTTGACGTCCCATGACTTAAAAATAAAACACATTAAAGAAGGCCGACGCCTATAAAGAGAGGAATCTTTACAAAAGGCAACGACTGCAAAAGAAATAAATTTACTAATAATATTTTCCTTTTAAAAAAAAATAATAACGAATTTAATAAAATAAAATAAAAGAATTAAAAGTTGTAATACTACAGCCAATAGCTTGCGTTCTACTGCTGCTGCTCCATAAGCCGCGAAGCACGCTCACGCGGGTCTCGCACTCCATGCAATTTTCAGTTGTTTTTAACAGCGACCTTTTTTCGGGGTCCACGCCACGTGTTTTTTTCCTATTGACTCTCCGTCTGCTGTGATTTTTACTGAAACGCAGCATTTTGAGATTCTCTATGAAAGCTACCTCCTTTCCTTTTCTCGGCTTCGTGTGTTTGGACGACACGTGGACTCCTCCTAGTTGAATTTTATTTTTAGGTAATAAATCGGAAATATCCAAATTTACTTATTTATTTTACCAATTTAATGTTAAATTTAAAACGTCTCAAAGTCCAAAATTTACTTAATATAAGTGTTGTTAAAACATGATATGATACCACCCAGTCCTTGAATGGGCTGTGAAAAATATCTCTTCCTGTGTTGAGAGTAGAGTTAAAAAATTTTTAGCACATTTATAATGTATGTCATAATTCAAAAAAAAAAAATGATATTAAAACATAATCTAATAAAGCATAATACTTAAATTGAAATTTGAAATTGAACTATGAAATATACATACTAAATTTGTCTAAAAAGATATAAAATATTAAAATTTAATGTGTAAATTAAAAAATTTGTTAGAGTTTTATCTCACATGTTATTAGCAACCTTCTTCTTCTAACATATATATGTATATATAAACCATACAACTAGGTTGTATTGTTACATGACTTGATGTCATCAACACATAATTTGTTTTTTTAAAAAATATATTTTTATTAAAAAAATTAATGAAATTTTGGCGAGAGGAATATTCCCCTAGTCCACCACTAATCCATACCATTTGGCTTTTATGCACTGCACGTGGTGTTCATAGCGGGACCAAAACCAACGGTAAATGCTCCCCCTACTATCGACTATCTGGCAACTCGAGTCCGCGCGTGAAAGTCACGAGAAAAATTCCCAGCGAGTAAAACAAAATCTCCAATGCTTCAGTCAGCCAAAAATGGTAAAGAAAATATTTTCCATTAAAGATTTCAGAATTCACTCCATATCCAGCCTTCACAGTCCATGCATAGCTTATAGATTCCATATTCCTTCTCTTTTTCACAGTTAATACAATATAAACGCGGAACTCAGAACCTCTTTTTAGTTTTCACTGTTTTGTTTTTAACTTGTTCTTCTCTCTCAAGTCTAAGATAATATTCTGTCCAAACTTACTAATCACGTTCCTTAATCTCCCACTTTCTACTATTAATTTTTAATTACTCTAGTTTAATCTCTCTCTCTCTCTCATACTAATATACTTTCTGGGTTCTGTTCAAAACCGGAGAAAACGTAGCTAATAATCTTGACTTTGAAGCAATTGTTTTTCTTCTTCTCTGTTTTAGCAAGTTTTGTGTTTTTGAGAGAAAGAAGGAAAACAATGACCGTAGAACAAACTAACGGCGAACAGTTTCCAAGTGGGTTGAGAGTTTTGGCCGTTGACGATGACCCGACTTGTCTCTTGTTGATAGAAACTCTGCTTCGTCGGTGCCAATACCATGGTTTGTTTCATGAGTTTCTGCATATGGGTTTTCGGATTTATGTTTTGTTACTCAGATTTTGATTGGAAATGTTTAAGTTTTGTAAGTTCTGATTTAGTTGCATGTAGAATTTTATTAAAATATCATAACTTGATTTAGTTACATTTGGTGATTGGAGAAAAGTTCCAACATTTAATATCTCTGTGTCTTTTGTTGTCCATGTTTCTAGTATTCAACTTCTTCTTTAGATAAGCTATTAGTTTTCCAGGATTTATGGAGTATAAATTTTTTTTGGGTTGTGCTAATGAACGGTTAGATAGTGCTGTCTGTACCCGGATCTCGAATTTCAGACATGAACATATTTATGAAATATCTTGAAAAGCATCTGAGATCAATCTCAGATTTGCTGCAGTTTGATTGGTTAATTTGTTTGTGTTTCTGAAGTTGAATCTTTCAGAATCTAAATAGGATTTGTTTTATGAATTTTGGGTTCTGCAGTAACTACTACAAGCCAGGCAATCACTGCTTTGAAGCTGTTGAGAGAAAACAAGAACAAGTTTGACTTGGTTATCAGCGATGTTCATATGCCGGACATGGATGGTTTCAAATTGCTGGAGCTTGTGGGACTTGAGATGGACCTACCTGTTATAAGTAAGCCAAAGACATTTACATGGTCTTCAGAATTATCTGCTCTTTCATGTCTGCCCTTGAAGTTGTTTTTTTAATAACGTAAATGAAAAATACATTTAAATTCAATGCACAAGTTTTAGATTTCCATAAGGTTTTGAAACATTATCAATTTTGTTGAATTTTAATGTCTTTAGTGCTTTAGACTTTTGGAATTTTTTTTTTTGTTAATTTGATTAATTTTTTTTCTTTTTGTTAGTTTGATTCCATCTAGTTTCAGAATTGACTTTAAAGTTACAATTTGAAACCTTTTTGTGATTTTTTATTAACTTTGTTGTACAATGTTAAAATGTTTTCAGTGTTGTCGGGAAACGGCGACCCCAAGCTTGTGATGAAGGGAATCACTCATGGAGCCTGTGACTATTTGCTGAAACCTGTTCGGATTGAGGAGCTGAAGAACATATGGCAACATGTTGTCAGGAGGAAGAAATTTGATAAAACGGATCAGAACAATTCTGACAATCAGGGCAAGCCTAATCATGGAAGTGGCGAAGCTGGTGGAATGGGAAATCCTGATCAGAATGGGAAGCTCAATAAAAAGAGGAAAGACCAGAATGAAGATGAAGATGAGGAGCGCGATGACAATGAACATGAAAATGAGGATCCAACCACCCAAAAGAAACCACGGGTCGTTTGGTCTGTGGAGCTGCATCGCAAGTTTGTTGCAGCTGTTAATCAGTTGGGCATTGACAGTATGTTTTTAAATCCTCATCCTTGTCTTTGTATTTTGGAAACATTTTACAGAATAATTTGAGAATTTTTGTTGGTCACATTTTAGCCTATTTTATTGCATTTCGTCTTTTTTTGGTAATATGTGTGGCATTCCTCCTTGTTTTAGATCATAGGAGAAAAGGAATTCTGCTGGTGAAAATCAATTCTTTTGATCTCCAATTTTCATAGTATATATTTCCATATGCAAAATAATTGGTTTATGAATCATTTTCATTTAATTTTGTTGTCAATTTTTAAAGCTTTCTGTTGTTTTCTATTCCAGAGGCTGTACCTAAAAAGATCCTAGATTTGATGAATGTTGAAAAGCTGACAAGAGAAAATGTGGCAAGCCATCTGCAGGCAATAATTCTCATGCTTATTTTTTTGCTGTTTTTCATGAATGGTGAACACTCTTAATCCATGGAAGCTTATTAGGTTATTTTATGGTTGCAGAAATATAGGCTTTACCTCAAAAGGATCAGTTGTGTCGCCAACCAGCAAGCGAATATGGTAGCAGCCTTGGGAAGTACCGATCCTTCATATTTGCGAATGGGTACTGGACTAGGTAACTTCCACACCTTGGCTGGACCAGGACAGTTTCAAAACACTACTTTCAGAACTTTTCCCCCTAGTGGGATGCTCGGTAGATTAAACACACCAGCTGGACTGGGTATGCATGGCCTTCCTTCTTCAGGAATGATTCAATTGCGTCACACACAGAATTCAGACGGCACCGCTAATGATCAAGGCAAATTCCACCCAGCTTTACTTCCTGGAAGCCACAGTGGTAACATTCTTCAAGGAATGCCAACATCCTTAGAACTTGATCAGTTGCAACCAAATAAGAACATTACTAGCATTGGTGAACTCCCCAATGCCAAAGATAATACATCTGTTTTCCCTGTTTCCAGCAGCTTTTCAGATGCAAGAGTTGGCTTTGGTCGGTCAACTAATTCTCTTCTCGGTGTTACAAACAACCACTTGATGTTAGAAGGACACCCTCAAGAAGCCCAGGGTAAAATGTTTGGAAATCAATCATTGATGTCCTTAAATTCAGGATCTTCTTCCCATCTGCCGGATCATGGTAGATGCAATGACAACTGGTCAAGTGCTGTTCAGTCATCTGGGATCCAACCAAATTCTTTTCCATTAGGAGACTGTTTTAAACAGCCTGCTCTGCATCCCAATAACTTGAGAGATAACCTTTCTACGATGGCCTTGCAAATTGGAAATAATCAATGCGATGTTTCTTCTTTACCCACATTGCCCAACAGGTTGCAAGATTCAAAAGCTGATTTACAATTTCAAGCTGTGCAGGATGCTCCTTACAGCTCAAATGTTATGTGTAACCCATTGAACTCTTCAATACCTATTAATGGTGATGTGGGGCATTTGGGCCAAAGCTTGGACCCAAATAAAACAATTTTCCACAGAAGCAATGAATTTGATTCACTTGGACAATCCAACTTTATTGATGCCTTCCCTATGAAGATTAATGAGGTTCAAAGGTCAGCTATGCAGACATCATCAAATCTGAAGGAAGGGTATCTCATGGGCCAACAGAAGACTCAGGGCAGTTATATGTCTAGCAGTGTCGACTCATTGGAAGATTTAGTAAGTTCAATGGTGAAAGAGGTAAGTAATAGTATCTTAAAGTTCATCTTTGCATAATTTTCTGAGCTTTAACAATTAAATTGAAGAATCTGCTCAATATTCTCAATGGTATATTGGTGTTGCACGTAAAAGAATAAAATTTTCAATATCCCAAACAGTTGATACTTTAATGAAACAAACTCATTTGTAGGAGATTGCAATAATATGGCATGATCAGTCTGCTAAACTCATACTATCCTCTTTTTAGTTAGATTTGTGTGCAACATTTTTCCTTGCATTTGGAGTCAGCTTTTAGGAATATTTTCATGAAAGCATCATCAGGCTCCTATATAATTCCTCAAGTCCAGACTGCATGTACACTGTCATCAGTATAATATTCATGAATTACATCCACCCCTTATCTAATTTGCTGAAAGCATGCCATGACTATTGAATCTACAGTTGTCGGTCTTTAGCAAAGCATATTTATTGCTGTCAGTTCATTGTGATTTCTGATCGATCCCCTGTTTCTTGTATATCAAGCTACCAACATATGTATCCATTTACAACATAAAGCTGGCCAAATTTTTACTTAGACCTTTTTTGGTGCGTGTTAGTTAGAGAAATTCGCACATGCCATGTCATCTTAATTGTGTAGACAAAATTCAGCTTTAAAATTCTGATCCTATTGTCATGATTCTAGCCTTAGACATCTGATTGAATGAATTTTTGAAATGCAGGAGCAAGATAAGACTTTAGCAGAAGGAAATTTTGGATGCAATGGATATTCCCTAAGGACATGCATATGAGAGTAGACCTTAGCTACTAACTCAGGATTCAGGAAGGAAAGAAGACGATCTCCAGCAGAGGACTTTTCTATGAAAAATTTTCTTGTGTAATTGACAATGCCTTAATATATGTATTCCCCTTCTGCCTTTCTTATATTTCTGTTACTAGTTGCTACTTGCAGTTGATAAATCTTCTGCTCTTTGTTTCCAAGTACAGTCAATTTTTCTTGTTGATTGAGCAAAAGCTCTGGCAATCTGTTAAATCCCCTGTTTATTTTTATGTTCGATAAGAATTTGCATCATTGTGCATGGGCCCGACACGGCATTATGAAGCTTTATCAATTTGTTAATTATTAAAATGTTGTATGATTAGGATTATGTTGAGATTATTACAGTATCCCAGATTAAAAAAATGTGGATTTTGTCTGACCAAGGAAATAAAAAAAGGCAAAGCGCGCAGAAAATGATTTAACAGAAATGGTCTTTATTATTACCAAACAGCATTGTCTTTTACGTTGTGTGAGAAAACTCTTTGACAATTGAGTATCACATACTTATCACGACAATCATTCTCTAATAATATATTTTTCACGACACCCTAAAATTTTACGCCCCCACTTCAAGCAAAAAGTTAAAAGAGAGTGAACTTAATTTAAGCTCCTGCGGCTTATTGCAGATTATTGAGAAAGTAATGAGAAAAAGCATCGAGGATTTGCGGAAACAAGCCAATCCTCAAATCAATGCCCCTGGAGTCAATGGGATTCTGCATGAAATAAGCCACCTGTTGGATTGGAGAAGCCAACGGAGATGCATAAGCTGCTTCTCCACAGAGTAAAGCAACCTTGTGAAACGGCATTCTTGTCCAATCTGAAACTAGAGTTAGTTCTTTGAGAGGAGGGAGAGAACCTTGAGGGCCGTCGATGTAGGAGCCGTCGAGAGCTTGAATGTATGCATTCACGTAGCCATTGGTAATCGAGTTCTTGGCTTCTTTGATTCTGTCGACAATGGATTCATGGCTTAATTCTTCCAATTCTCCAGCTGTTAATGCAACTGAGGCTAGTACATAAGCGTTGCCACTGAAACCTTTTGGCAGTGGGGGCTCCATTTTGTTCCTTGTGTCCACGGCAAATTGCAAGCAAACCATTGTTTCTTTCCTCAGTCCAAAGGCCTTAGTCCTTGCCTGTTCCAACAAAAAATTAACAATCTTGTGATGTATTGTATGCACTAACTAAATTTTGTTCACTTCTAGATTCGCATACAAAAAATATTATTTGCATAGTTATATATTTCATGTGGTCGTCTTCTAACCCAAAAATTCTTGTATCATATGTACATAAATATATAAGAGGATATTTGTTATTTCTTTATATGAAAAACTCTCTGTTTTGTTTACTACTAACGCGATAGTCAGATTAGACTTTTACTATATATTGTAGGAAGCACAGTTCAGAAGTCTGCCTCTGAAAATAGAATGAGAATTTCCACTTCCCTGGGAAAGGGAGAAATTCTACTCACAACAAGAACAAGCGTTGGCTTTGAAAACTTGGTGGGGCATGCCCCCAGAAGCAGAAGGTGAGTTACTGTTGGACTATGGATGATTTCTCTATATCAAACCTAATTACTTAATCTTCATAAAAGCAGAAATCGCAGAAATATTTATGTAGATTATCCATATATATTATAAGCGTATCCTAAAACAAGTCAATTAAATTATCAATCATTTTTTTCCTGAAACATCTAGTTTTAGGAGCATCCGTGGAAGTTAAATAGGCATATTCAGTATCTCCCATATTATAGTTAGATACGAAAACACCTAGGAAACAATTATTGTAACCCTTGTAATGAAGGAAAAAGAAAATGCAAAACAGCGTAATATGACAATTCGAGAGGAATTTCATTTTGTTGAACAGCACAGTGGTTTTGGTTTTGGCTGAGTTTTAATGATATATGGTATCATATTTCAAGATTGAATCCTACTTAATTCCATCAGCAATTAATATTCATATATATATATATATATATATATAATATTACCTGACGCAACGACTTGACTTCATATATATCAAGATTTGGATCGATTTAATATATATATATATATATATATATATAGATTATAATTAGTAGAGCAGTTCAGCAGCTATTCAAATATTTCTCATTCAGTAATTATTGTACAAAATTTTTTGTGGATTATATATATTACAGTTGAAAATCTTGCATAGGTATGTAAAAATCAACCTGAATTAGGCTGATTAACCTGAAATTATATAGCCAAGATCAAAATATCAAAAAATACTAAAAGGAGGATAAAGGATTAAACATCTTTGGTGTAAAATTTTCATGATAGATTGATACTCAGGTACGTTTTATTTAACTGTGTTAATATTTATTATAATCATTATTCATCAATTTATACTCAATAATTAGAGATTCTATTTTATAATAGTTGTCAAAAAAAAAAAAAATTGTCATACTTCCTTCTCAAGCATACCCTTAAATTGTCAAAGAAACTATTTTTTGTCACCATATGCACTTGAAATTAATTAATCTACTTGAGTAAGGTGTTGATTTTTTGATAATAAACCCAAAGTTAGAGAAAAACTGTCAAATTAAGATTAAAAAAAATGAAAAAGTTTAAGAGTTTACTTACCTTCCAGAGGTGAGCTGCAACCAATTCAAAGGAAGAACATGAGAAGTTACCTCCCCTTTCGCCCAACACTTTTCTCTTCAAATTCTCTATCATTACACCACTAAGGTGAAACGTCTTCAGAACATTATTCAAGTTTCCCGTGCCCGACGGGTTTTTCCCGCCAAGCTTCCCCTCAATCTGACTATTACTGATCATCGCATTCCTTATCAATTGATGCAAATGATCTATGGCTGCAGCCTTAGTCACAGGCCATTCGACAGCAACAGAATTATCCATAGTCATTCTTCCTCTTTCATGCACTGGTTTCTGCAGCTCAGTCACTCCCTTTCTTTTCATGATAGCAGAATTAGACGCCCATGCAGAAAGAAAATCATAGGTAGCCGGTCCATCAAACAACGAATGGCTTGTTCCAATGCCTATGGAAAATCCTCCGCAAGCAAACTTTGTCACCTGCAAGAAAATGAATGATCAGTCTTGGGATATATATATATATATATATATCGAAACTAGTCTTGCGAGATATTGCTTCTTTAAAAGTTGTTCAATTCAGATAATAATTATTTGTAAGTACAACACGCAGGCAAGAAATACAACCACGATCCTACGTTTAGATATTTGTAACTTATTTATAGAAAATGAAAAATTATATTTGTATGGATTGATGTGGGGCAAGACCTAAAAATACTTTCATAGAAAGAAACAAAACCCTAACGAGGGATTGTATGACTACAATGAAATAAAGCGTTAAGGACGTGGGTCAGCTTGGAAGTTCGAGATGTTCTTATCTGAAGAGAAGCAAAATTTAGAACATATATCTGCATGATTTGATGATCTCGGAAGAAACTGTAGATATTCTTATAATTGACTAAATTTTAGGCTTTTGAAGCTACCTGAGCGACAAGAAGAGGCATCTCGGAGAAATTTCCAGTGAAAGCAGGCTTGTATACCAGATTCTCGAAGAATTCATTGTACTGAGAGAGATCTCCAAGCTCCGAAATCTTGACTTGTGTCACAGCCTCAACTAGAATTGCACCTTTGTTGTTGCACATAATATTGAGCTTCCCATCACTGGGATTCAAGCTCAATCTGCCCGCAGCGGGGAACCAAACAGACAAAGTCTCCTCCAAACCAGATTTCAAGCTGCTAAAAACAGATTCGAGTGACAGATTCTGATAAGCAAAAGTAGGTTTGTAAAAGAAAACTAAGTACATAAGCAGTGGACACTGCCTGTCCAAATTAGACAGGTTGAGAATTTTTGTTGGCTGCAAAGATTTAGGGAACACAAACACAGATTTTCTAACACAAACTGTCGGATAATTTTCATGTTGTGTGGCCATGAATGAAACTTTCTGCTCTGCTAATTATAATTGTCACTGGCCTTCGCGAGGAAGAGAAGGAGAAAGAACTCGCGTTATATAAAGATAATCAGAGCTTAGATTCCTAGCAGCCAAACCGAATTTGTTTAATGATTTTATTTTAAATTTTTCATCTATTTGATGAAGAATTTCACCTTGGCCCTAACGTCTTGGTGAATTGTGTTTTAGTGGACACTTTTAACATTATGCTAGAGAAGCCCCCAGTGCTTTATCTTTATCTTAATTAAGTCCCCAAAGCCAAATTCCATCAAATCCATTTATTTTTTTTTTAAATACCAGTATATCCATTTAACTAGAGAAGAGTAGTCAAATAATTTTATATGAATTACTAAACACTACAGTTTATCTAAAATATAATTAATTACAAATGTAAGGTGTTCTATATAAGTTTTTTTTTTTTTGAAAGGGTTCTATATAAGTTTAATATAATTGTTTTTCTCATATATATATATATATGTATGTATGTATAATTGTCTCGTGTTATAAGATATACAAGGGGCAAAATTTTTCTTTCTATTCTGATTTAACGAAACTAATTAGAAGAAAAAAATAACAAAATATTGGTTAAAGCACTAACATGTAATTAACGAAAATAACAAGAATTAAAATGAGATAAATCATAAAACATTAGGGACTTTTGTTATAGAGTGAGAAACATATTGAGACTAAACTGTAATTTGACAGAATTAAAGTGAAAGTACTGTCCCTGTCTTAATGAGTTTTGAATAGAAAAGTGGTTGCATGGGTAGTGTTATAGTAATGTCTGAAAAGAATACAGTTAAATAGTCGCCGACTGTATTCATCTTATCTGGCTCGCACCGAAGGGTGGTTTGTGACTGACAGTGACCCACGACCTGTCTCACATCTATATCAATTGGCATGCCCTCGCTTAAAACTCTCAGATACAACATCGATTAATGGGCCCAAATGTCTATTTTGTGGGACCTTTCTCCTAAACTCGGGATTTCTGGTCATCTTTTCAATTAATTTTTAATTTTTTGTTTGTGACTGTATATTTATCTTTCTGAAGTTTACGAAACCGATCATTTTGAATTTAAGACCGATAAAGAGTAATTGTACAAATATATGGGCTGCTGGATTACATGCTTGCATTTGCATGGATGGCTAAAATTTTTTGCTACAGAGTCCTAATCCTAGTAATGTATAATTATACATAGAGGTTCAGATGGCCGCTGTAGATTTTTGATTATGTGAACTAATCACAGAAGTTATTACTTGAAATGACAAGATCAGCATCATACAGATTACAGAAATAAATATTTTCGGCCTTTAACCTGCGATTGAACGAACGTACGTACAATTGCATTGACTGTTTTAAAATCCTGCTAGCAATAATTTTACGAAGAAACTAAAAACCAGCTCGTTCTTTGCCGTACTATTCATTTAATCCATGCAAGAAGAATCTTTCACGTTTACTTATTTCTGTCTTATGTATGCATGACTATTCATATATATATATATATATATATATATATATATAACAAAATTTTAAGTTATGAGAGAATTTATTGTCTAGTAGTCGTAAGCTAGTAAATCTGCGAGAGCGTGAACTATTTTTTAATTCTTACTCAAAATCATAGTCGGCCGGCCTAAGAAAAAAGTTAATACTTTCAGAAACTGACCAATTATGTTAATTTGAGCAGAGCAGTAGAAGTGGGGTTGTGAAGTTTTTGGAGGAGAAGAAAGATAAGAACAATATTTACGGATGTATCTCTGGCTATATGATCAAGATGGCAAAAGCATATCGTTAGTTACCAATTTAATTTCCCACGAAGGGGACAACCAAACTACACATTAAGGCCCACGTTCTGTATGCTTTTGTTGTTTAATTTTGTTCCAACTCTGAAAGTTAGATTAGATCCTATATATAGATATATAAAATCCTTAATGGTCAGAAAACGAAACACCAAACCGAATTAAAACAATTAAAGGGAATAATAAAAGAAACACTACTACTACTACTACTACTGCTAATGTATTCTGTTTTCTTAGTTTATATATTAAGAGAATTAAAAGGCAGAAGTATTTGATTGACTGCAACAAACAAAGAGGAATGTGGGGAGGAAGCTTGTTGGAAAAACAGGTTGGCATGTCGATGTCTCAACTCAACAATTAATCTTCATATGAAATTAAGAAGAAATCTTAAGAGGAGGAAGTTGAGGAGTTGGCTGTTTTATAACAAAGCATGCGTGCATTTGAAGCCCAGACTTGTCTCTACTTTTCCAGCATTTGCCTTATTTCCTGGGCTAGCTAGCTCTTCTTTTTAATTTCTTCTTTGCTTTGCTTCATCTCTTTCTCATCCATCCCTTTTACTTTGTATTTTTTAGTTAACAAAACCAATCCTCCTTTTAGCAGTGCCTGCGTGCTAGCTGCTTAATTATAATCCTCATCTCTACATCTATCTATCATTAATTCTATATATATAGCTATTATTGAGTCTCAAAGGGAATGAATTCTTTTATATGTATATATATACTGCTAGTGCTTGCAGCTTTATGAATAATTTATTCATTCATATATATAATACTGACACTGATTTTACATTTCTATGTAAACATGCAAATCTGCATGCAACCCAGACCAAAAAATGCCAAAGTATATATGTGATAACCAAACTACTTAAAGTATTAGTATATACCTTTAACTTCATATTTAAATTTTTTGGATAAATAATATTTTAATGCGGTGATAAAGTAGATTTAACCTTGAAATTTTGTTTTTAAATTTTCTGAAACGCCAAAAATTAGATAGACTTATTTAAATAATATGTCTAATTTATTAAAAAATAAAATCGGATTTGTGTATGAAGGAAATGATAAATAAGCTTAACTACTATTATTTAAAACTTTATCGTCGAAATTAAGCTCCTAGGTTAAAAGAATATTTCAACAATATCGTGGTCCAAATGCATAAAATTTTTTTTTTTTTTTTTGGAAGAAAAGGATTGATTCTTGTACTATATTATTATTATTAATAAATATATAGAAGAAAAGAAACACTAATGTTTATAGCATCATTGATGGGAATTAAATGTGCTTTAAGTTGTAGGATTGTCAATTGAGATTCGTTTATTCTATGCCTGTATTCACTCTGAATAACCACTAATGGTAGTCAAAGGAATTCTATGTAGAATCTGTGGAGATAGCATAATGCATTATATATATATATATATATATTTTTTTTTTTTTTTGCAAGTCTCAAATAAATAGATAATATGGTTCATATATATAAATATAATACAATACTTCAGTACATGCACATATATCACTTTTAACGTAAATGAAAGATAATTACTATAACAGTTTCGTTGCCAAGCTATATTTCTTGTCCTGTACTCTGGCTACCCATATAGCTACCCATATAATTTAGATTTCTTTTGTACATCTTTTATTGAGAAGATTGAGAAGTAGTGTAAATTAAAAAAAAAATGCACAATTAATTTTAATAAATTTATAATCTTAGCATATCATGTAACTTAACACTAAAGGGTATTGTACCGAAACATTAATTGCTAATAATTCTTATACTTCATAGTCATAGGGTATCTCATATATATATATATATATATTTATATATGCGCGATGTCGATTGGGAGCATCTGGCCGTTTTGACATATAACTAATTATAATTAAAATCAATTTTCTGAAGTTAATTTAAACTTCTGATGATCAGGTTACATTTTGTAATTCTTAAATTTCTGATGCACATGCACACTTCAAAAGTTAATATATATATATATATATATAAAGGGAAAAATTTTGAAATGATCAATAAATATATAAAAATGTAGAATCTGTTCTGTAGCTCGACATGATGCTTGTTTATTACGCATTGGAGATGGAGGTGGGAAGTAAGAAGATGTCCCGGCCCCATTTGTCATCCCTAATGTACATGTACATGCATGCTTTTCTATATATGCAATTAAAAGGAGGAAAGATCTTTTATATATATATATATATATATATGGACAAGTTATGTATATACAAAAAGACAAAAAAGGTTGCTCTTTGGTTTACTTCAAAGATCAAAATCAAATGAACAAATTCAAGATTATATATATATATATATATATATATACACATATACATATATAAAGGGATGGCGCATGCATATGCATAATGCATATAAGTATAATATATATAACTTACAAATCATTAAGAAATTGATTATATATAGATAGCTCTTTCTCTTCATTAATTAATTTTGTAATTAAGTTTAAATTACTCAAAAGTAACTAACAACTTTTAATTAATTAGCTAGCTAGTGCCACTGCCGGGCATGCATAATTTTATTGCAACATTAATATTTGCTTAATTAATTGTTGAAGGCTTGGCCTTGGCCATCTTCATGCTATGGATATAGCTAAATGAGCCACATTGAATATTGAATACTTTTTTTTTAACTTCCTTTGTGAAAGTGAATGTGAATTTTACGATTGATTGAAAAGTCAGTTGTTTCATCTAAAAGCTAACAAAATTTTAGCCACTGAAAATTTTAATTATATCTTTTATTAATATTGTGTTTCTAATCTTTTACCTTAACCCACATATTAAATAACTGAAGCAATTTTTTTTTTTTAATGTTCAAAAAATTAAGGACTAGATGTCATCATTATTATTGTAAGATGATTTACCCTCACTAGACTGTTAAAGTGTGTCCACAACACTCCAAATTCTAGCAAACAGATGGTAAATGGGAACGCATCCCAGTTAGTCACGTCACATTAGCTGCAAAACCAGCTAGCCTTGAACTGCAAGACTATCAGTAGCCAACTAGTTGGTTCAACTTCACCAGAAGCAGATCCAGTTCGACATAAAATAAATATCGGGACAGATGAAATAGGTAGCCTGTGAACCTTTTTTGAAATCACTAGAACGAGAGCAAACTTCTGAAGAAACTACTATGATTGAATTTCCTTTTAGGCAAATTGACTGCTGATGTCTAAAAATGAGTTCTGAGTTAAGCTAAATGAGGTCTATCTGTATATGTATACACTTAATCATCCAAAACAATGACCCCCGCGTCACCTTTCTGATTTGGCTCATCATCAGTTTTGGTGTCAGCATCGTTCTTAGCTTCTTCCATTGCAACGTCAGTTCCAGTTATGCCTGGCGAAGATGTAGGCTCTTTCAGAGATGAATCTACATCTGCAACAGCAGGATTGTTATTTGATGCTTTACTTTTTTCTGCAGTTGGGTCTGCATCTGACTCCGCTCTTTCATTTCTATCTTTAGTTCCTTTGGATTCTGTTGTATTCCTTGTTTCAGTTTCAGCCACAGCATCAGGGACATGGGTATCTCGCTCTGTTTGTGGCGAACTTGGCTCTGCAATGGTGTTCTGATTTTCAGGCTGTGACTCTTTATCTGCATTTGGCACCGGCTGCTCCAAAGGAGGATTGTGCTGCTGAAAGAGAATCCGGTTTATATCTTCAGAAATGGTTTCCAGATGGAGGTTTGCCCTCAATTGAACACTTGCTGGCTGGCTTGTTATGGATGTCTTAACTGCTTCATGAACATCTTCATCCAGTAATTTGCATATCTAGCAATCAATAAATTGAGATAAGCAAATATGTAAATTGTTAATTAGCATGAAAAAGGCAGTACATACACACAATCAGTAATTTTCACGTGACAGAACTGCACCAAACGTCATCCAATTATTATGATAAATTCTTTCTGTTTTCCTGTTTGTTAATTTTGAACCCAAGATATGCAACCCAATCCCGCCTGCTTGACAATAATTCCCGCCATGGCCAAGGATTTCCTTAGCTGATTCTAAACTCCACAATTGTTAAAAGATGATTTACCTCATTATAAAGCCGAACCAATTCCAATCGATCTGGATCACCATCACAAGCAACTGCTGATATTTCTTCTGGTGCTGCAGTGAGAGTAGTAGTCAACAGGGAGTTTATAATGTGACAAACCAAGTACATATCGGAGTATGCAACAGGAAAAAAGAATGATTAAAAATGCTGGCACTAGCAGGTACAAACTAAATATATTGGAATTTGTAGACACTGATATCCGCTTATTGTTGTTTATAATGGTTTGAATATAACAATGTGCTTACATATTGTCTCTATTTGAGGCAATTGATCAGCCATCTGGGCATCCATTTCTACAGAACTTGGACTTGGTCTGTCAGTAGTCTTCCGTTCGCTCTCAGGCTCTTCACTTGGTATCTCATTGGATTTCATATCTTCACCCTGCAATCATGAAAAGAAAAATATATGTAACGATAACAATATGAAGACCACATGGCAAAGCCAAATAATCACACATTTAGAAATTTAGAATACTTAGAATACAAAATATGATTCAAGCTACAATAGAATAGCAATTCCGTGCATCAAAAACAGAGTGGATAAATGACGTGTCTACAACATAGCAGAAGACAACTGTGAAAGAACACTGGACAATATCTAGAAATGCCGAGATATAGTAATAGAATACTCCAGAAATGAATGGTACCAGGTGAAGCATAGTTTTCAAAGAAGAATGCAGGGGCAATACTTTTTTTACCATTGCAACATTGACCCATAAGATCAAACTTACTGTCTTCTGATAATAAAAGAAAAGTCTAAAAATATAGCATAAACACAGCAAATAACGCAAAACTAGACTAAACCTACAATCTATCCCTTAGAAAATAAGATGAAACTCTGAATTGAAGAGAAGCATATCCTAGCCATTTTTTCAAAAAATAGGTAAAAAAGCTCAAAAGATTGGCTACTGAAATAAAAAGATGTCACAAGGTAATGCTAATCTATAATATGGAATCTTTGGCATCCAAAACTAGCCGTTGTATGTATTTTCTTATCTCAACCACAGTTTCTTCTATTCTTTTAGTTAGAGCTAGGCAATACTTTATACTGCCTAGCTTGAAATATTCTCCAGTAAGGTGGATGAGATGGCACGAGATGCCACATGGAGTAGTAAGCATTTAAAGGCCAAATAATGGCAAAGCATCAGCACACAAGGTACACTTCCAAGAAGACTAACACTCAGGCTCAAATCTAACGTCCAAAACTCTTAGATGGAACACTAACAAGTTGTGAAGAATTTAATTGCTGTCAAACTGCAATTGCATGTTTTAAATATGAGCCTAGATTCATTAGCAATCAGCATTACAACCATATTTCCTAAATTAATATACATAATGCTCCACTCGTATACAATGCAATCAGAGACACATTCAGCAGTATACAAGTTTTGCAAAATGTGATGGACTCACATAGTATTCTTTCTGGTACTCTGCATTAAGCCCTTTCTCGAGGAGAAGCACCCTTTTCTTGATAAACTCAACCTGTCTTCGCTGCATGTCTCTAAAATGATATAATATAGAAGAATCTTGATATAATTGAGCTTGGTTTGCAGCATCAGTTGTTCCTTGGGCTCCAGCAGCCGCCGACTCATTCCCACTGTTGTTTCCCTGCGTTTGGTTACCAACTGCTTCCACATTTGTTGAATTAGCACCGTTTGATGCTTGAGAACTGGCTCCAGGGACAGGTAGATTTATAAATGGGAGATTCAACTCTTGACAGATGACCTCCTGAACTCTCAAGTCCTTATCATCAACAATAGCTTGCCATCTACCATAACCATGCCTAGAGATTCATTTAAGTCAATATAAGCAACAAAGGGATTTCATAATCCAAGAATTCAAGAGAGCTAAACTACAAAATCTGAGGATATCAGAGAAACATTACTATCCAACTCCTCTTCCATGTGAAGTACACGCATATATCCATACATATATACACACATTCCCATGCATACATAAATCAAGATCAGATTATCACAAGTGCAACTTTTATGGACAGGCTCTAACTTGCAAGTGGTGAGATATTAAGTTGCTAAGCAGTGCAGCACTTCAAAACATACAAATAATTCATTACCAATGAATCCACATTCAACAGAAAGATATGCAAACCACAAAAGAAAGATAACAGCAACTACAATATAGATGGATGTTTCAGCAAAATTAGATAGTGAGGGAAACATACTTTAGTACAGCACGCAGTAGTAATAAATCATGTTCCTCTTTCCAAAACTTTCCACCCCTCAATCCTGGGTAGCGCAAAACAATGTCTTCCGTGAAAAGAGAAGAGCCTGGCTTTTCTGATAAGAGTTTCACCTATCATTCCAAATTAAAAATAATAATGATTGAGGAATATAAGGTGAAATAGTGGTGTTCTCTACATATGGAAGAACACATGCTATACACAGAAAAAGGTCAGTAAAATTGTCCAAAGTCCATGAGATCACGAAAACAACCATAATTTCCATTCACAAACTTACCTTATCTCTAATCAAAAGCAAGACTGCTATCCTGACAAGCACATCTTGAATTCTGAGTCCTTCTTTTGGAACACCATCTACAGCAAAGAACATTAAAAACAATGAAATTGTATTCACAAACAATGAAACTGTGCTATGCTGAACATTAAAAGCACAGTTGCATATTGAATACATCATAGAGACAGACAGAACCATAAAAAAAATCAATCACCTGAGAAAGTTGGAGAGTCAGTTATATCTTCAGCAATGTGGGACAAGAAAAGGGTACCGTAGCTGAATTATTGGGAAAAAAAAAAAAAAAAAAAAAAAAAAAACATAAGCCAATATGCCGATTAGCAACAAAAAAAAAATGAAAACTTACAAAACGCATGTCACATAAAAGCATGAAGTAAGAGTCAAAGGAACATTTGTTATTCCAAGCATAGAAAAAAAGCAAGGAACAAAGGCTGAGATAAAAGTTTGAACAATGTTACATGAGAAGGTACTTATCAAAGGACAAAAAAATGATGCATGTTGATCCTAACCAGAGATTCTATAGATGCAGCTGGACTGTTAAATCATGTTCAGCATGCTCCTTAAATTCAAAGAAGATTAAAGAGGTGAAAATCTTTACGGAATGTTTGAAGGTGGTATAGTTAACCTAAAGCATCTATCTAGGAGACTCATTACACACTTATAAATGACTATTCTTAAGTGCTTGCACTATTTTTCACATCTAGTCAATAAAATGGACATTAAGGAAATGAATTAAATACTCCAGCTGTCAGTGTACAATATCCCATTTAACTAATCTGATTCGACAATAGGAATTTCCTCATAGAGCCTATAAGAGAGAGAGAGCCGGACTGCAGCCGGAGATTGTCTACTTGAATCACAATTTATACACAAAAAAGTAGTTGCACTTCCAAATAATGGCATGTTCATAGAGCAAACAAATGACCGTTCATCAGATAAAACTAATGCAATTTATTCAACAAAATGTTCATGAACAGAATCATTTGAACGCATATGGAAAACTATGCACGTTTTATAGCAATTTTGAGCATGTTCAAACAAAGATCAATCAATTTGATAGACAATATAAACATTTTGACCCACAAGAAAATGAGAAAGAAAATACCACCATTACAAAGTTGCAAGCATCAATTAGTCCTTAACTCTAACGTACAAGTGAAAATATAAGAAACAAGGTTAGTTCAATACTCTCTTATTTCTTCAAAGCTTTTCTGTTTTAAGCGGGGAGTAAATTCCTTCCAATCAAAGTCCCCAACACCAAACCTGTAATCAACAATCCAGAGTATGTGAAAGAATGGAGTGGAATAAATGTAACAGAATACAACTAGAGTACCAAAAATTATTAAGGTAACAGTTAACCTCATCAAGATTTGTACAAAAGCAGCCCTCTGGTTTTGGCTGAAACCCAGCACTCTAAACGACCTCCCTTCACCTTCCATCAGAGGAATTGGCTCCGAACTATCCACTGCAAATGATTGTCACAAGTGGCCCAATAATCAGGAAACAGTAATCCAATTTTGTAACTAAATTACTATAACAGAACAAGGACAGAAGAAAATACCACGAGATCTCTTTTTGTAGGGCCGCCTGGCAGCAGACTGAGTTCCGGCTGATGCTGTATCACCATCAGTCAAGTCAGCTTCATAGTTATCATCTTCACCTTCAGAGCTTACATCTTCCAGACCAGCTAGGTCATCTTCTTCAACAGATACCATCTGAAAAGGATCCAAAAGCACAAGTCAATTCGGTTTCTAAATTAGTCTCCTCTCTGGTGCAATTATTCTTTTTAGCTACTAAATTTCATAATGGGAAGAAAAATAAAAAAAACACATCAAAACTATGATGTATCTACCTCAACAAGAAAGCATAACGTCTATTATAACCTTCTAAACTGAGAAACAAAAATGCCCAAAAATCCATGATACCCGGCTTTGTAAGACTGCTGATTTGACAGCCTGCCACTAGAAACTAGATTCTTTCAAGGTCAAGCATGACCTAAAGGATGTGGACCATTTTTTCTGTTTCAGGGATTAGGGTGCTTAAAATTTACCATCTAACAGAAATGAGGTATGACCATGATGAAATACCTGCTTACGGCTTCTCTTTTTCTTTGCCCAAAGCCTTGAACTCTTCAACTTTATGCACTTCATATCTGTCTTTCAACAATTCTTCCCAGTAATTTGATCTTTCGGAATTGGTTGTGCTAGATTTATTTTCCATGGCTGATTTTTGAGCTTCCTCCTCTGCTACAGCCTCCACTTCATCAATATATTCAAAATTGGCCACCTAAAATTGAATAACAAGGCACATTTCAATATGTTTATACAGTAATTTTAGAAAAAAATTTCTACCACAAAACAATGTAATTCTGGCTAGAAAAGTAGACTCTGAGCAATGCGCAAGGTAAAGACTTACATATGGCAGTCAACAGATTTCCTCACCAAGAATCAACTAATTTATAGTCAGAAAAGGTAACTTGTCTCATCTCAAATTTAGTTATCACAAGGTTATTCGTCAGTGTTAAATCAACCAGCAATTTAAGGAAGAATCCAGGCACAAAAATCCACCGAATGGATTTATTGCCTAATGCAGTCCTAATTTTACCTTTTAGACAGGTTCCTGAAACCTACCAATTTTGTGAAATCACATGATTATCTAATTCTTGATTACATGCCAAAAGTTCCACAAGTGGAAAAGTGGTGGAAAAATGGCACGTGGCATTTGACTAAAACCAACAGGAAAAACTTTAAAATCACAGATATGGCCAGATTGTGTTAGTAAGGGATACTTAATGGCTAACAGGTCATTACACACTGCTGGTTCCACTCCAATCCAAAGCCAGATTGTGAGAACAATTGCCAGATATGGTCTTAACCATCCGACTTCTACCATTGCATAATCAGCAATCAAAAGAATTATGCTAAAAATGCTTCGCTCAATTTTAAAGCGTAAAAATAGATCATACACTAAAATATGGTCATTTTATCCTGTGATCTATCTATTTTACAAGAACCACATCGTAGCTAAGTATGACTCATGACAAAGAAAGGTAAAATCCTAAAAGGAAAACCAGAAGACACAAGATTGCATGTCATTGGTTATCACACGATTTACCTAGATGTTCTTGTCATATATAGGGGTATAATAGTTCATAGATTAAATTAAGAATATGTGCTAGATTGCAATCCGTAACAATTAGGATTTTCAAATATCCTAACAATTTAGCAAGTTAGTAAGTGCCATAATTACTTAACAAAACAACTAGGTTTATAGATCCAGATATCCAATTACAAGCCATGAGATCAAGCAACAGTAGAATATAGCAAACAGTATAAATTGCAAATATAAGAGGCACCAATGGACCATCAATGAAACTCCTATTGCCTGAAAACAGAAGTGCAACGTTTTCTTTCATTTGGGAAAATTCTAAGAAAAGCATATGCAGTGCTACTAAGAATACATCATTGCTTATTTATTATAAAATATGATAGTTAGCAGCATTCATATTGGAATTTCTCAGAATATTTGATTTCATAAAACTCTTACATAGACAAGGTAATGAATGAACTAAACAAAAAGGCAATTGTTTGTATTATTCACAATGTAAGAAGATAGTGAAGCGAAACCGGTAACCATCCACTTCAGTGGCCATTATATGACAACTTTCTCTTGCACAAGTGCATCTAAAAATTTATATTACCAGCAGAATGTTAACCAAGTATATATACATAATGGGACCAGAAAATGAATCAAAATAAACTATAAGATAGAAAGAAAGCCCTAAATGATGAAACATATCTAAAACAAAGCCCAATATATACAGATTGAGTATAACTACATTTTTTCACAACTTTCAATTTTTATAATCTAAAAAAAGGGGGGTGAAGAGAAGAAAACAAAAGCACAAGCTTTTTTTTTTTTTTCTCTTATCCACCAAGAGAATGCAACTCCAAATCAAATATGCTTATGTTTCTCAATAGGGCTAAAACACCATAACAACATCAATCAATAGAAAAGACATGCATATCAACACGTGTATAATTATAATTGAAGACAACCTTGAAAGCCTTTAGAAATCCATCTTCCTCCTCGTCATCCAAGGAAGCATCTTCATCTCCAACCTGTTCACGATCAAGTAATCTAGTACAAGGACAACAGAAGAATGGGCATTTATGACATTTAGGTATCTAAATTCCCGGCCTATGCATTTCAAGCAATTTCCAAAGTTACCTATCTATAGCAGCATCATCATAATGAATTTGGCGGGATTTTCCAGCTTCATCATTTTCATCAGCAAATAGCTCCTTTGAGCCGTACCTGATGATATCATCCAACTCTTCCTAAAGTAAAATTAAAGTCATTTCAATTCTTCAAATTCTAGCATTCATGCTATGCTCAAAAAGTATACATCATAGTTAAAAGAGGGCAGGGGAAAGAGGAAACAACAAAAGGTTTATTATTCATAGCTAACACAAGATTTCACTCACATACATACATGATAATAATAAATAATAATTTAGGATAGATACGTTGCGGGTGAAGAACAGAGGAAGCACAAACAAGTCAATAGTTCACAGCAAAAGCAAGTAATCACATATATACACAAACAATAAAATAGAATGAAAGAGAAGGAGGAATTAGAGTGAAACAAAAAACAATCTATAGTCCGCATCACATGCATAACTAACTTTGCCCAAAAAATTAGCTCAAAAATCAAGAAAAGAAGAACTTGCAGCACACAGCTGTGCAGAAACCCCATCTTTTAATGCAACAAAAGAAGTTATGGTTGCCTCACAACAGGATTGAGCATTATTCAACTTCAAAAATCATAATGTTAATATCATTAGACTCCCTCTGTCAAAATCATGCAGACCCAATGATTTATAAATCATCCTTCAGAATCCCTCTAATTTCAAAAATTCCTGAATCAAAAACCTTCTCTGTAGAGGAAGTCTCTTAAGAATTTAGTAACCACACCAGGTCAGACTAATTTTCTGCCAAACATAAGGAAAGGTCACTAATAGAAATAAACCTTATTTTCTATCATCCATAATTCCCAGAACCATTTTCTTCAGCAACATTCAAATTTCTAACCCTTTCCCCAGCATCAACACCCAAACATGGTTTTTCCCAACTCTTAGTCTACAGGAAGACAGGCTTAGAACTCTTTTTATCAGTCTTGCTTTCTGCAAGGAAAAAGCCTCAATGTCTAAAGAAGATTGTCACCTGATTAATGTTTTGCGCTTTAAGCCTCCCAACAACAAGGTGTTCTAAAACCATTTTTTTCTTAGTCATTTGCATCATCCTTTCTTCAATGGTTCCTCGAGTTATAAGCCTAAAAATCATTACCTGCAATACCACATATTTATCATACTATAAGCAACAGTAACAATCCATGTTAACACAACAGGATAAAAAAAAATAAATACAACCTTGTTGGTCTGCCCAAGTCGATGGGCTCTAGCCATTGCTTGTAGATCAGCATGAGGATTCCAATCACTACACAAGTTACAAATGTCAACACTCCAGTCAGCATAAATAAGATAAACTGATCCTTTACAATAAGGCCCTTAGAGCTATCAGCATCACTATCGGAATATCAGTGACAGTGCAGCCCTGTGTATCACATACAGGTAAGACAATCTTGTTTATCTTGCAAACGCCTATATAACTCCATATGCAGATCAGGGCAGAAAAAGAAAAGAAAAGAAGGAAAAGGTCAAAAGAACAAAGAGAAAAGAGTTACCATCCTCTACGAAGATCTCTAAGAATTGTGAAAAACTGGCAAAACCATGAGACACACTTAAGCATCTAAGCAAATACTAGCCAAAGTAGTACAAGAAAATAACATAAAGAATCAATTTACCATCAAGACAATGCAAAAATACTCCAATACGATAGGAAAACTAGCTCGATTACAAAAAATTTACAGAAACAAGTGTTCCCTAAATATTTAGTTCGTAATGCTTTTACGTGGTCTCAGCCCACGCACCATTGATGTTACAATGCCCACAATCAACCATGCTTACTGCTTATAAAAGGCAACAGAAAATGAACAAAGAATGGGAGCATTTCACCTGTCATATATGATAACCGTGTCTGCAGTTGCCAGGTTAATTCCCAAGCCCCCAGCCCTGGTAGAAAGCAAAAAACAAAACCTGGAAGAATTTTTGGCATTAAATCGATCTATGCGTATCTGTCTCTCAGCCCCACCAACCTTGCCATCTATCCTCTCGTACTGCCATTTCTGAAAACATTAAAAGTTTGAACAAGAAAGATTCTAATTATCAGTACATACCAACAAATCATGAACTGCTTTGCTGTTCAAAATAAAAACATTAAAGGATGTAAGCACACTGACACTACAATTTTACCTTGTAACTTAAGTAATCTTCTAGTAAGTCCAGCATGTGCTGGAACTGTGAATATATGAGAACTCTATGGCCCTGCTCTTTAAGTTTCACCATCATCTTGTCCAAGAGTTGCAGTTTCCCAGAAGATTCCAGCAGCTGCCTGTCAAATAGTAAAAGGAAGGTAGCAGCAGAAAACAGTATGATTCAAATTCAGCACATATCTTTAGCCTACTCAAAAGCATTTAAAATTCTTGATTCAAAATCACCAGAATACATGGGTAAGATTCTAGTTCTAGCATTAACTTTAATAGCATATAATGATTACTTGAAAGATTCATTTGCATCTTCTATATCTGGTTCAACTCCTTCCAACATGTAAGGATGGCAACAGAGCTTGCGCAATTCCATAACCACATTGATAAGGGAAATCTGATACAATGAACATCAACAGCAACTTGTTAGGTCCAAACACAATAAAAAGGGCTGATTCACTAAAATGTGCAACAGTACCTGTGCACCCCCACGTCTAGTTAGGATTTGGTAGTTACGAGTCAGAATGGCCTTGTAATATTCCTTCTGCTTACTACTTAACTCAACACGTAAAATGAGTTCCTTCTTAGGAGGTAATTCCTTCATGACATCTTTCTTCACCCCTGCATTAGCATTTTAAAGTATTTTTACTCATTACCAGCAACATCATTGAAATTTAAATGTAAGAGTAATGTATGTCTGAAGGATCAACATCCTATTGGCTAAAAATCTATAGCCATCAAGATTGATATGTTTTTCCAAAAACTAAACTAAGATCTCCACATCAATAAACTAACAAAATTGCACTTCTATCAAGAAAAGCATCATAGTGCAATGTGAAACCACCAGTAGAACTCTTAATTATAACTATAGATGAGAAATGGCATTTAAGATCTTTTTCCATGTGGAACACATGCCAATCACCATACTGGAAGATTAGTTGCTTCAGACTAGAATTGCCATGGGAACAAAAGGGGAACTTAGAAGGATGTTAGTCAAGGAAGTGAAAACCAGACAAAGAAAAAGTAGCAAAATAGGATCACAAAAGCCACATCACAAATATTTGGGGTAATAATTAATTTGGTAGGATTTACCATCTTCTGTTTTCACAGAACAAACAGAAGGTTCAAGACTCATATTAGACACTTCTTTCTATTCTATATCAGAAAGAGTAATCACACTTTACCACCTGTTTAGAAACAAAGAAAAGAGCCAAAATTTTTGCTGCATTCAACACTTCAAAATCACAGTAATATCAGGTATGAACACTGAGGAAACATAATGATCAATTAACAAGCTATGATAAATGATGACCATGATCAACACACTTGCAATAGAATAAACTTTCTAACATTCGCAATTACAGAGATCAAATGAAGCCAATGGAATATAAAAGTAAGTTTTAGATTTATACTTCTGAGAAGATGTGGGGCCAACATTTTATGAAGTCTTGAAATCTGCTCCTCTTGATTGATATCCTTAAATTCTTCCTGGAACTCCTCTAAACTTCCAAACTGCAAGTAGTTAAACATCAAATACTACAATGTTGACTCAAATGTATAAGGTAGTTTGAAAACCCATCTTGATTGAGCTAAAGTAATCTTTAATACTCAATAAACCAGCAATCATACTAACCTTCCCAGCATCAAGGAAGTGCATGAGCATAAAAAGTTCATCCAGATTATTCTGAAAGTGCAGAAGTACACATAAGTCCACAGTAGTATAACTTAAGACACATGTAAAAGATAAACTGAAATAGCAATATGTATTATAGAAGAATCAAGCCAAGAAGATGAACCAAACAAAAATTCCAATGAACTTTTAAAATCCATAGGTCCATGCACATCTTTTTCAAATCCTTAGGCCCATGCACAACTTTTTGCTTTCAAGTTCTGTGCCGATATATGAGATTATTAGCTTTCCAGCCAAGAAAGATGGCAAATTATATGAACTAAGCACTAACCTTAAATACAAATTCACTATCATAATAAGACAACCAACCTGAAGGGGAGTTCCAGTTAATAGCACACGATGTCTGCTTGAATATTGCTTCAACGAAGAAAACAATTTTGAATCCTTATTTTTTAGACGATGACCTTCATCAACAATCTACATTTAAATCTCAGTGTTAACCAGCAATCAAATTTTTAAGAATAGCAACGCATTCAATAAGCCAAAGAATGTTACCATGCATTCCCACTTAATCGGTTTCAAAGATGCAGTATCCAAGTTAATCATCTCATAAGATGTTAGGAGGACATCAAACTTTATTCTATCATGCTTGCTTTCACTGACAACTTGACTAGATTTCTTTTTTTTTGATCTTCTTATGATTTTTGGGAAAGTAAAACTCATACTCCCTTATAACAGTACGAGCTTGGGCAGTGCCAACATACATGACCTGCAACAGATGAACTCTAGTTCAGGATACCAGTTCCAACAAATGGTCACAAGTTACTGAGAAAATTCCATGTACATACAACATTCATTTGTGGCGCCCAAGTTGCAAATTCACGTTCCCAGTTTCGCAATGTTGAAAGTGGAGCTACAACCAGATGTGGAGAGATGCCCTCCTCAAAAAGAGATGCTAAAAAAGCAATACTCTGTATGGTTTTGCCTGCAACCAAACAAAAAGCAAAGCATTGGCAAATCAAAGTCAACAAGATGCAAACATGAAATGCTTCTTTAAAAGCCAGAGGATGAAAATTTTCAGAACATATCAAAACAAACCCACCAAGACCCATCTCATCAGCAAGTATAACATGTGTCTGTTTGGACCAAGAGAACCGTAAGAAGTTCAGTCCTTCAAGCTGATATGGATGTAGTGAACCTTCAGTTACAAGAAAAACATTAATTAGAATTACATGACGATAAAACCAAATAAAACAATATTATACAAGCCGGCTAGTTTGAAATATATTTCAATAGCACACCTCCAGAAAGAAATTCAGGACTATGTTCATATTGTTGAAATTCTTTTGATTTCTTCATAGAGTCAATTACATCCCGAGGACTGCTCTTCTGCTTATTAGAAGACAATTTGGATGATCTAGACTGGATTTTATTAAATCTTTCAATTTCAGGTTGAAATGCAGATATATCGGATTCAAATTCCCAGTAGCATTCATCATAGGAGAGTTCTTTATACTTAACAAGATATTCCTTCTCATCATCATCTCCCCTGCAACATGTCAAAAAAAAAAAATACATTATCCTAAGATAGAAATCACAATGCATGAAGTCGTATGAGATCACCACAAAGCAATAGTAAAATAACAGACTGCAAAAGAATACATTATCCACCATTCATTAAGAACCAAACCAGAAATAATAAGCAACAGCTTTGTTATGATCGTGAATTTGTTTCAAATTAAGTGCCTGTTTGTTTTTTAGTCTGAAGTCTGATTCAATCAATCAGATGTTTTATAAGTATTTGTTTTCTACCTTAACACTGAAAAACATGGTCATTATGTCTGAACAAAATAAGTTAAAATTTTAACTAAACGCAGAAGTCTGAAATCTAAATAAGTTTTTTAGGTCATTAAATATATAGAGCTTATTTTAATTATGTAGAAGGATATGCTAAGTAAAATTACTAGTTTTTAGATATTTATATTTAGACGTGATAAACAAAAAACAAACATATTACTGAGAATCATTCAGATTTATATATTTAGATTTATTCATATTTTAGATACATTCAGATCTCAGATAAAAAAACAAACAGGCCCTAAAGGTTTAATTTTGTGTACATATTCTGAATTCTAAAGAAATAGAACCACATATGATTTTGATTTGACATTAGAAAGAGCAAATTCCCCCTCACAAATACTGAAAATGAAGATTTCCACACTTAAATTTGCATTTTGACCTTACCAACTAAATCAAATTCTAGAGCGACTTAAAGTTTGGGATCAAATTAGCATAGATCAAACAAGACAATGCAGAGAGAGAATTTTATGTGTATGTGAGCCTGAACTGGTAAAAGTTTTAGAAGGTTAAACCTGCAGGCAAGAATCCGATCAACAGTTGTCCACTCAGGTCGAATGGCAACATAGTCTTCTTCAGCATTATTGTTTGATGACCATTGGCGTTGGAAGTTGTTTAGTTTAGTCCTCAGACGAGGATTTGATTTGAAAGCTTTGACGAACTCTTTTTCAGGTACCCTGAGAAGAAAACAGAACAAGCAGGTGACTGAAGACTGTCAAAAAAAACATAAAGACACACACACTACTGACATACAAGAAAATAAACACATAAAAGCAAGATGGATTAGAATATGAACAAGAAAAGCATAATGAATAGGTAGAACAAAGCAAAAAGCATCGTGTCAAGAGTAAACTTCACCACATGTTTTTATTCCCTTGTAGGAAAACAAGTAGTCAAATAGATTTTGAATGAAAGCTGATATATTCAATAAATGATAAGAATAAGGGATTTACCAAGTGCAGTGCAGATAAGATAACCCCTTCCACTTCACAAGATATTGTTTTACAAATATTTGCTTTGACCCCAGCTTAGAGACATCATTATCACCAGCTACGGTAGGACGCACCTCACAGTCCAGGATTTTTTCAATATCACTCAGCGGGCTAACCTGCAGACACAAAAATGTTAATTTCCAACTTAGCGTAGAGATAACAGTAACTAGATCAACAAAAATAATCACAGTTCTCAGCATAAGATGGAAGCATACACATTCTGGGCACCTCCAGTTGCTAGAAGGAGGAGCTTTTAGTGGAGGAAGTAAACACTTAGCATGGTATGCATATGTACATGTATCACAGCTCATAAGATTCCCACTTTCTCCACAGGCTTGACATGCATCATCTTTCTGTTAATTAAAAACAGAAACATCTTAAAATTGAAGAAAAACCATTTAGTTTCAATGTTTGAAACATAAAATACAATTAAGTGCCCAGAAAAATCCTCAGAATAATATCGATATTGACCTCCCCAAGTTTTAGTTTTGTCCGTTAAAATAGAGATCTCCAACATTATAAATTTTAACTGAAAAAGGTAATAACTAGTTGTAGGAGAGATCTGTGAAGAAAAATTGAAACCAAGGAACATATGTATTTTACACAAAAAGCGGAGAGATCAGAGAGATTAACTCTATCAATATTACTTCAACATTGTACAACAGCACAGACATGAGAAATGTGTCAAATAAGACCTTACTATACGTCCAAACAGTGCCTATATTTTATCGTCTAAATCTAGTTCCAAAAGCTTCAAGCAATGGTGAAAAGCCATGCATTTCAAAAGAACCCAAATACAAAACAACTGCCTCTAGGTGGTCCCATTTCACGTTAACCATCAATTAAAAGAATCCAAATGAAGTAAACAACCTTCCTTCCAACCTATAAAGGTCCTGGTGACTAAACGAGAACAGATTAAAACTGTTAAAATTAAAATTAAACTTATTATTAGTATTTTCCTAATTTGTTAAAGGTTTCTAAGTTCATGAGGATTCTTAAGTTTATGAGAATTCCTAATTTATGTTGCTTTATTATTTCAACTTATATAAAGGCATGTTTATGTACTTAGTTTATAATTCAAGAGAGATTCAATATAATTTTATTTTCTTCAACATGGTATAAGAGCGGGTTTGATCTTAGGTTTGAGAGCTTAGAAAAATTTTGATAGCGATGATGTGCTACCTTATAAGGTGGTTACTGAGCATGATTTAGTTTTCTACCAAAAAAATATTTGGAAACCTTAAAAAAAAGAAAAAAAAGAGAGAGAGAGAAAAGTCTAAGAACCCTAATACGGGTACTGCTCAAAGGGCTGTTCACGAACAGAGGGTTGTTTGCAGATACTGTTCACGCTGCTGTGACAGAGTACTGTTCACAAGTCCCTGGTTCTTAAAATGGTTGCTCATTTGTCTACTACTACTCGCATTTAGAAGACACTCCTTGTCTATGGAAAAGCACAATAAGTATTTTTACCCTATGAAAAAGCATTATCTATATTCTTTGCCTAAAAAAAAGCACAGTTAATATTCTTCGCCTACAAAAGGCACAATCAGTATTCTTCGCCTAGAAAAAGGCACAGCTAATATTTCTTGTCTAAAAAAAAGCACAATCAATATTTCTCGCTTAAAAAAAGATACAATCAAGTATTTCTTACCTTTTAAAAAGCACAAGATCACCTCTTGAAAGCACAAGTGGTTTTCTCTTATTTTTTGATGTTTTGGGATTTTCTTCTAATCGCATCAACTTTCAAACTCAAGCTTGCTCTACAATCTTGAGTTTTAGGGGGAGTGTTAGAATTAAAATTAAATTTATTATTAATTTTTTCCTAGTTTGTTAAGGGTTCCTAAGTTCATGAGGATTCTTAAGTTTATGAGGATTCCTATTTTTATGTTACTTTATTATTTCAACCTATATGAAGGCATATATATGTAATTAGTTTATGATTCAAGAGAGATTCAATATAGTTTTATTTTCTTCAACAAAAACAATAATAACTTAGTCTTGAGAAAGGCAAGTAATTTACACCAATAAGTGAAGAATTACTAAACAAGTCAATAAGAAATGCAAATAAAACCCAGAAAACTGAGATCAAATGAAATACAAATGTACATACAAATATGCAAAATACCAAAGAAGAAATGGACCCAAGAAAAGCAAACAGTTAAATAAAATTAATAAAATAAAAAATTATTATCCTTTGCAATTGAAAACTCGGCAACAGGAGACAAAAATAAAACTTCTATAGCAAGAGATAAGAGAAAATCCAAGAAGTAGGAAAGAAATACTAATCATAGGATTTAAAAGTTGAAAAGGATCAAGAAGCAAACCCCATCGGTCCTGACTATTCTTTCAAACTTCTCCTCAGTAGTCCCAGGCTTTCCTTGCACAAAATCAGCATCATCATCTGATTCATCTAAATGGTAAACTGGCTTTCGATCTGATCTAACACGAAGCCTCTCAACCAAGCTACTCATATTCTGCAAGAAAGAAGAAGCATTCAATTTTTAATGAATTCTTACCCGTCCTAATTGGCATCTATTAAACTCAAAAAGAAATTTATGTATCATAAACAGAAAAATGCAATCCTAATGGTTCAACAAAATATAATTCCAAAGAAATTAAAAGTATTTATATCAATAACTAATCTTAGCACTTTTTCGATCTTTTTGGATTATCAATTGTGTAAACCTACTCTTCGCATATTCTTCAAGACTAAATTATCTGCTTCTTAATATTTTGAGGGTAATAAAGTAAAAGCCCCTAGCCATGCAATTTAAATTCTATGAACCGTCAACCCAAGCACCCAATAACAACGGAAACCAAATGATGTCCATGGTTTTTAACTAACATCAAGTTCACTATTGAACCTGTTATGCATAATATTTCTTTAAATAAGATAGTGTAAGAATGTAACTTGCATATATAGCCACATAAAATAATAATTGAAAATAACTATTAAGCGATTTATTGTTAATGAATAGCTTCATTAAAAAGAAATCATATCAACACTTTTGTTTTTAGTCCTACATAGTGCCAAAATTATGGCATTCTCTTTTATTATCAACGCTTTCATTATTTTTGACTTCCGAATGTCTTTTTTAACAAACAAACCTTGAAAACAAAACCAAGACTGAACGCATAACCTCACCCCCTGCCCCATTGCCATGGGGAAACTAGGTCCACAGACCACAATTTATTCTTCTTCTTTTGATTACGAAAACAAAATGGCAAGAACACTCTTTTCTAATTTTTCTCATCTTCACATACAAGTAGGCTTTGTCCCATAACTTAAGATCTAAGCAAAGCCAATATATGTTATAACGAAAGGCACAAATAGTGAAAATAATTTTGAAAAATCAAACAGAAGCTTCATCCTCTAAACCATGTACATGACACTTTTGATTGCAATTATCACTTAAAAGGGAATTCCTATCAAATGGCATAGGATTGTATCTTTGTCCTCTAACAAAATTTAGAACATAGTTGCAGCATTATCTGCAAAATATACTACTCCCATCTCAATAAAGGAATTAAAAGCACCAGTGTGCATGTTTGTGTAGCAGAACATCACTTGAATCACAGATGTAACAGAGAGGTAGCCACACAAGAAGCAAATAAATTATTGAAAGACAATTGGAACTCTACCGGAGGATATGCAATAAACTTCATCTGCTAATTAATTTCAGAATGCATACAAAGGATAAAGTGGTAATTTATTGCTCGTAAAGGGCAGAAGTAAAAAATAGGTCAATATACAAAGCATCGCAAAAGGCATCTCAAGAACTCCACAAACCTTTGCATATGAATAAAAACTTCCACGTGTGTAGAATCCATTAAGCTGACAACAGAAGAAACAGGAAAAGAAGCATTTTTGGCAACAAAATCAACCAGGCATGACACCAAATAAAAGCAGAATATAATTTCATCCCTTTGAATTTAATCCTAATAAATGTAGTTTCTTATGAGAAGCCAAAACTATACTGGATAATTAAGCTACATGTTTTGCACTTAAACAGAAACCAAACCTAACTTCCAATCTAAGCTCTAATTACCTTTCTTCAAAAAAAAAAATTACTACTTAATCCAAAATGAAAACTGATAACAAATTCCATGAATAAAATGTGAAAAGAAGAAAAATACAAGGAAGAAGAAAGCTCAAAATATAATATAACTGCCAGCGAAAATGAAATCGACATGCAACTTGCTCAAACCAGCGTCTTTTGTTTTAGATGATTCTGTAGGGAAAAACACACAGAGAGAATGACTTAAAAGAGGCTTAATTAGGGACACTAGCAGAATGAGGAGAAATGAAGACGTCATGTATTGGAAAATTATAGCATCCTTATGTGTCATTATTGGACAAGTTTACTTACCTGCAGCTGTCTCAAGCGATGTGGTTAAAATTGGATTTCTCTAGCTCATAATTAAAACTGTTAAAGCTTAATTAGGAAAACTGAAGAAAATTATAAGTAAACAATAAATCATGAAAATTACTCAGTAACATTCAACTGGACGAGGAATGGAAGGACTAAAAGAGTTATAGTAAAAACAACTGCAGTGATTTTCTTTTGACCAGCCATGCAGATTCATGAATGATAAATAAACCAACTAAAAATTACGAATTGTGGGAAAAAACAATAATTCAAAACATTTAAAAGATAAATCCCGCAAATAATTTCCATACATCCAAACAGCAAAAAAGAATCCCCAAAATGATATAAATGAAATCACCCGTTAAGCAAGAAACTAATAAAATTACCCCTAGTGCTGAAAACCAAAGAAAAATATATCTACACACACCTCACAAGGTAAGCAAATGTAGGTTACACATTTCATAACAGTAAATCAACCTTAAGTTATACAGCTCAAACAAATGTATTTTAAGCATTTCCGCAAGTCTACAGCTCAAAGAATACAGAAAAGAACCCAAGAATGCTGAAACTAAAGAGAAAAAATGAACCAATCATGAAATCCTAAACTGGACCAACAAAACAATTACATATAAGCCAACTGACACTATCTCGCAAGTCACAAAAGAAAGACCCACATGAAAATTCTACACGTATGATGAATAATTCGTTAAAAAACAAGATACCCATTTACCACAACACACAAAAAAATAATCAAAATCAAATCGTCATTCCGTCAATAAAATGCTTTAACACATTAACATACACCCAAAGATATAGTTACGTATTAGTAGGTGTTGAGCTTAAAATGTACGAAAGTTAAAAATTCTGAAGAAAGACTGAATTTATCCGGGAAGTATCGGGATCCAGTGCGCCAAAGATGGTAAAGTTGCTCCGAAACCCGAAACCGAAATTTGGGCGAAACGAAAAACAGGTGCGTTGAGAGAGTGGGAGAGGGAGAGAGATTTGAGTGATAATCTCACCCCGAAAGTGAAAAAAATTTTGACAGCAATTTGTACCTATAATGGTATTTGGAAACGTGTAATTACCCTCCTGTACACGAAAAGTCCTTGACACCGTAAGGGTATTATTGACTTTTAGTCGGATAATATTTTTATTTGTAGAATATAAACACTATAATATAAGTTATTACGTTACGATATCTTAAAAATTATTTTTTAAAGAAGGAGGATGAGGATTTAAAATGCTATTTTGCTATTTTCGATGGGAGTGGTGGTATGGTATTCACTATTCATGAAATGAAAAAAATTGATGATTTTTCACAAAATTTAAATGGAAATAATTTTAATATCTGTTTAATATTATTGATATTTACAACTCCTTGCAAGGATAAACATACTAATTCATAATTTTAAACAAATGAATAAATATAAAATTCACAACTCCCTGCGAAGGTGCATTTTATTTGCAAGTCACTAAGAATAACATTACTAATTCAGGATGTTAATGCTCATGAAAATTATTATGGTTGTATTTTTTGTTTACAAATAGTGTAAAATTTTAAAGAAAAAAATTTAATATTTTTCTTAGAATAATTAAATATTTACGACCCGTTACGTGAATAGCATTAGGTATACTCATTATAACGATGTATATATATATATATTTTTTTTGGTAATAAGTCAATATGAATAATAATACTAGCACAATACTCGGTGAAAAATATGGATATATAAGACTGTTTTTTTTTTTGGCACGAGTTTAAGTAAAATTTAAAATAAGATAATTTAGTATTTATTTAAAATTGCTGATGTTTACAATCCATGACAAGAATAAGAATACTAAGGAAAATGATTGTATTAATATTTATAATTATTAACATTCACGACTTTTTATAACTATATTAATTGAGATGAATATATTAATGTCATTGTATTATTAGTTAAAATTTATAACTTGCAATGATTGCAATTAGATAATGTATAATTGCTGATATACACAACTTGTTATAAGGAGATGGATACTAATTTTGACGAATGAATGAATGTATAATATTTACACAATCATTATGATGGTGCATTTTCTTTACAAATCTTAAATTAATGACAACAATATTAATTAAAGATAGTAATGCTCACAAAATCTATGGATGTACTTTTTGTTATAAGTCATGTAAAATTCTGAAGGAAATAATTTAATATTATTTAGAATTGCTAATATTTACGACTTGTGATTAGGATAATAGTACTACTTGAGGTTAATGACATATAATTTTTTTGATATTGACATTCACAACTTGTTATAAATTTATAATGACGCATTCCTTTTTATAAGTCACTGTAAATAGCAATACTAATTAAAGAGCATATGTTATTTTTTTTAAGTGTTGTGTGTAAAAATTTAAAAAGAAATAATTTAATTTGATTCATAATTATTAATGGCTACAATTCATTTTGAGAATAACAATACTAATAAAGATGAACGTATAGATTTTTATTACTAATTAATATAAATATATAGATTATATAATTATGAATTTTTACAACTCATTATGAGAATAACAATACCAATTAACATGAGTATATTTATAATCTTATGTTATTTATTAAAATTTACAAATTGTGGTGATTTTAATTAGATAATAGATAAATTAGAAACAGTATTAAGGTGATGGTGATGTATGTTTGAAGATCAACTTTTGTTTTTTTATACTTTCTATTCTTTTAGCAAATGAGGAAATGGATTCATGAATGATATGACTGGACAAAAGCACAAGTCTAATAATAAATTAATTAAGTAAGTTTCATTCCTAGGGAAGTTGTGTGTGTATATATATTCAAAGATAGAAAATATAGCATTTTGAAAAAAAGAAAAAGAATATAGTAATACAATTATAGTGTACTAATAATTCATTTTATTTATGAATTTTACAATGTTGTGCAAGATAATGGATTCATACAAACATATGTAATTCGCATTTGACATTAAAAATTATTACCGTTGCTACTGCTTTATGGGATGCGATTTATTACTAACTGTTGATACTAGATTTTGTCACATGAAATCAATTAGTAAATTTGTTTGTATGACGAAAAAAGACCCTTTTCTTTTCTTGTGTGTATATATATTCAAAGATAAAGAATGTAGCATTTTGAAAAAGAAAAAGAAAAAGATTATGGTAATACAATTATAGTGTATTAATAATTCATCTTATTTATGAACTTTATGATGTTTTGCAAGATAATGGGTTCATACAAACATGTGCAATTCATATTTGATATTAAGAATTATTATTGTTGCTGCTGCTTTATAGGATGTGATTTATTATTAACTGTTAATATCAAATCTTGTCACTTGATATCAATTAGTGAATTTGTTTATATAAAGAAAAAAAGACTCCTTTCTTTTCTTGTGTATATATGTTCAAAGATAGAGAATATAGCATTTTGAAAAAAGGAAAAAGAATTCAGCAATATAATTATAGTGTATTAATAATTCATTTTATTTATGAACTTTACGATGTTGTGCAAGATAATGGGTTCATACAAATATGTGTAATTCAAATTTGATGTTAAGAATTATTACCATTGCTGCTGCTTTATGGGATGTGATTTATTACTAACTGTTGATACCAGATTTTGTCATAATACCAACTAGTGAATTTGTTTACATGCAAGAAAGAAAGACTCATTTCTTTTCTTGTGTATATATATTCAAAGATAGAAAACATAACATTTTGAAAAAAAAAAAGAATATAGTAATACAATTATAGTGATTAATAATTCATTTTATTTATGAACTTTACAATGTTGTGCAAGATAATGGGTTTATACAAATATGTGTAATTCATATTTGATCTTAAGAATTATTACCGTTGCTACTGCTTTACGGGATGTGATTTATTACTAACTATTAATACCAGATTTTGTTACCTGATATTAACTAATAAATTTATTTGTATGTAAGAAAAAAAAACTTTTTTCTTTTCTTCTTTTTTTTTTTCTATATACTCGTTAATTCATTAGATTATTTAAAAAATTATTCTAATTGGAATTTTGATTAAAGATGTACAAGATTTAGTAGAATTTTAATTAGAGATAATTCAGTATTTTGGCTTGATTATAATTCAGATGAAATATAACTTCTCCAAAAAGACTCTTTATTAGATCTGGCCTAAATAAGAAATATTAATTGAAATTTATAAATTTTGACCTTATCCTTTATATTTTGGGCCTTTATTCTTTAATGTGAATCCGATGGTTATTTTATTGGGCTAACATGCATGTGAAAATCGATTTAATTTTAGATGTTAGAAAAATGGTCCAATAGTAAGTCTCCTAATTTTAAAAGTAATATAGTTACTGTTTAAAACTAATGAAAAGATAGAAAACCCGATATTTTTTATCGAATTCTTCAGGATCCTATACTCTTTTATATGAGAATTTCAAACAAAGTAGTTGACGTTTTATTATTCAAAGAATCACAAAGGATATGTCTTAATTAATAAGGTTCTGCTTAACATAATGTGATGAGTACATTTTGAATTCATAAATAGCTTGCCTGCAACTCTTGGCCTTCTTAATTTCCAACAAGTCGCGGAAAGATAAATGGTTCTTTGTTAATAAAGAGTAGGATCAAATAATGAGATTGGATGGTACTAAGTTCAATGTTCTTGCTTTCTTTTTCTAATGAAGACTTTTTCCTATTTAATGTTATCTGTAAACTTTTGTTTTATTTATTTTTACTTCTGATTTGACGTCTTTTTATGTTATTGTTATTTATTTTCACTTTTTGTTATGCATTTCTTTGCTCAGATGTTAGGTACTTTTTTGTACTTTTTTCTCTTAATCAAGATATTGGTGCTATGCGAGTATATAACTTTTGTTTTTTTTAATTTTTTTAAAGTGATATAGCGAAAGCACAAGTATTTGTCATTATGGACTTTATAGTTTTGGTAGTGTGTAGTGTAGTGTTTGGCTTTTTTAAACATATTTTTGACATTGCAAACTTGCAGTGTTTGACATTTTTGGGCAATATGTCAGAACTACAGAGGTATAAATATTTGTCTTTCTGGACTTTATAATTTTAGCAGCGCAGAGTTACAGTATTTGACCCTTCTAGGTATACTTTTGACAGCGTGAAACTATAGTATTTAACTTTTCTAAACAAGATGTTTATACCACGGAGGTACAAGTATTTGTCTTTCTGGATATTGTAGTTTTGGCAACACGAAATTACAATGTTTGGCTCTTTTGGGCATAGTTTTGACACTACAAAGCTACAGTATTCGACCCTTCTGGGCAACATGTTGATATTGCATAGGTACAAATTTTGGCCCTTATAAGATAATCAAGCTGGTATCGCGGAGATGCATTATCTTAACCTTTGTGGGGCAATGAAGCTGGCACCGCAAAAGTGCATTGTTGGCTTTTTTTAGTCTTCTTTCTCTCGGAAATGGTAAGTAAATGAAAGTTTATACAATAACAACATAACTTGAAGAAACATAAATAAATAAATGATATCATATGTAGTCAAAATACTTATATTACATAAATAAATCAAATATGTCACTAATTCATAATATACAGAAAAAGATTAGAGAAGACTATATATCAAACAATAATTGAAACATATTTGGTTAGTGTAATATAATATTTTTATTAATATATTCAAAATAAAGATAAAAGGAAATCAATTGCAACTTAACATATACAATTATTTTAAATAACACTCATTCTTCTTATAATTTAAAGAGAAATAATTAACCATGATTTTTTTTAATTTGTGCTAGTAATTGATGAATTTTTTTTTTAAAACTATGAAAATAATTCGAAATTATATTATAATTAATTAAAAATCATAATATATTCAATTCAATACACCATTATAAGATGTTTAAATAAATTTATAAATATTTTAGGCTATATTGTAGATAATTAAAAATTATTAATCATATAAAAATTATTTCAGTACGTCATTGGGATCAAATACTAAAGTTGTAAACAATTTTGCCATAAAACATAAGTATTTAAAGCCAAAAATGCATAAGTGATCGATAGATAAAGATATATAAAACATAAATAGTGGATTGGATTCAAATAATATTTGTCTCTAAACCTGAAAGATATTTGTTATTAGAAGCTGATATTTATATGTAGAACTCAATTGATATTATTTTTGGACCCCAATAATATTAAGTATGGACCTTAATAAATTTATTATTAATACCGCTGATACTTTAAAATGGACTCAACTGGTATATCACTTTGGACTCTAATGATTTTTTATATTGGATCTGACTGATATTTAATTTAAATTATATACATTTTTGTTATCAAGTTTCGCGGACCGATGTTTTTTTTTTTAATATTATTTTTTTTTTCAATATAAACTGAATGATTTTTTTTTGTATTGAATTTTTTTTTTAATAACCTAATTATATACACATATTGAGTGAAAGTTTAGAAAGAACAGTTATGTTATAGCCTAGATATTTATGCATATTTTGACATCAAGTTAATTATATTCATATATTCATACCCATTAATTATCCTACAATTTGATAAATCACTATACATAACCATCAATATAAGATATTGAAACATGGATGCAATTAATACAAATAAAAATAAATCCGTACCTTATATTTATCATAAAACTTTATCGCCGTGATAACCTCTTATTTAATAATATACTAAAGTCTCTTTTTTTTTCTCAATTATGCTAATAACCAATAAAATATTTAAACTGCTTTAGGTCCTTTAGTATTAATAGTACTAGCATGCAAGATATTTGTTTCATCATAATTAAATAAAATTTTGAGTACAATTCAAAGTTATACTAATCTTGTAATGAATTAAATATTTTAATTAGATGTACAAGTTTAATATACTTTTTAAAAGTAGTAAATTATTGTGTAATAAACTTTTTAGATTATATTATAAACAATTTTAAATTGTGGGGCCATATAAGTATTAGTTGATTTGTTATCTGGGTCAAATAATGAAGTTTCAGATAATTTAGGTACAAAACACAAATATTTGAAAGTTATAATGCAAAGCATAAATAATTAGTAAATAAAGACAAAAAATAATTTAAAATTAGACTTTACTTGCGTTATATTCTTGATAATTGCATCTCTCTCAATCTTTTATTGGCTTTGTTTTCTTAAATTTTTCCTTCTAATTTATTATAAACTAAATAATAATACATTGACTTTTTATCTTATCAAATTTTATTAGTTAATATTATCTAATAAATTTATTTCTATAAAAAAAAAAAAGACTTTTTTTTTCCTTTATATACTTGTTGATTCGTTAAATTATTTGAAAAATTAATATTTTAATTTATTTATAATTTAGATAATATATGGCTTTTACAAAGAGACTTTAAATTTAACTTAAATAAATAATATTAATTAAAATTATGAATTTGAGCTTTACCCCTTATTTTTTAGATTTTTATTTTTCAATTTGAATCTGAAAGTTATCTTTTCGAATTAACATGCAAGTAAAAAATCAGACTTAATTTTATACGATAGAAAAACATTCTGTCACTAACTATTTGCTATCTCCCATGCCATTTCACTCACTTTTCACTACCACAATACAACAATTCACAAAAAGGCAACAGAATACATTTGTGTTCCCTACTTTTAACGGACGTTAATTATAGGGCAACAGCAAAATCCAGTCGTAAATTATAGTTAAAAGTGACTGAAAACGACAGCAGTAAATGAATAACTCAAAAAGGCATAAAATACAATAAATAAATACCACCTAAATAGCAAATACAAAACAAGAAATGGTTTGGTTTCGAGTCCTGAAAATAAGCAAACCTCACCGTTCGTATATTATATTATTGCATGAAAACAACGGCAACTACTTAACAATGCAAATCAAAAAATGAAATATCATCGAGTAAATCTTTGGTTAGCTTATCATCTATACGATTTACAGCACGATTAATTTCACCTTGGCTCCAGCAGATAGCAAATTTTGAAAAAAGCATCATCGGCCAGTAAGTATAAGCAGAAGCTGCTCTTGATCAATCAAATATCAGAGAAATGAAGAATATAACTTTCCACTATGCTATAGAAACATGTATCAAGTATACAAAATCCACCTTGCATGGTAAATACTCTTCAGCATGATTGGATTAACACGGAACAAAAACTCTTAGGCCCATTAAGAAGCCTGCTATTGCCCGTATGAGAATTAAATTCTCCAAAACCAGTTTTACATCAAAAACGGAAATTATCACAAGTATCTATCTGCTCAGAGGCTCTAACTGAACTTCCATTCTTCCAGACTGGTGAAGATTTTTCTCTGCAGAATCCCTGCTTGGGCTTAAGAGATCCATAGAATCATCCTCATCAATGTTACCCAAAACCCAATTGCTTCTTCCAAATATTCTCTCTCTCCTTCGCTGTCTTTCACGCAATTCCAAATACATGACTATTAATGCACCGATCACGAACCATATGATCAGAGCCAAAACAAGTCCATGAACATTTTCACTCCCATACCTTTCTCCTAAATGCTTCATCCCACTGAAAAGTGCTGCAATTCCTGCAATAATGGCACTTCTGCCAACAATTAAATGAATGTACTCCCAAATCAACCTTTTCAAGGAAATCTCCTCTCCGTTAGCAGGTTTATTAGGCCTTAGGCATGCATTAACTGGCTGTACACAAGCAAAAACTATAGCAGTAATCCCAAATTTAACATGTAAAGAGCTGACATAGAAACCTCGAAGCTCAGCCACTGCAAAAAGAAGCGCAAGCAGGACAATTGCTAGTCCTGAATACTGCAAGTAAACATGGATCTGGTACCATCCATCACCCTTCACATGTTTTAAGTATCTAGCAGCCATTATTCCACCAGGAAGCAAAATACCCCAGGCAAGGAACATCATAAACCCATGCACAGCTAAAACTGGTCGTAAATCTTGCTCTGCCTCTGAAGAACCACGCATAAGCAGCACTCTAACAGGCCTTTGACTTTTAACAAAATGCATATTTCTCTCAGTCAGATGTCCATCTGTCCAGCTAGAACCCATTGCCCAGATAACTTTGAGTGGAGTTGTGGGATCAATAATATTCTTACACTCTGGTTTATCACTGTGACTGCATGATGGATTTAGTGGACGCGTAAACTCCAAAGTAATGATGCCATTTTCTGACTTGCACCTAACATAAGTCAAATTCTCCTTTGTAGAATGCACACTTGAAGCATCCATTCCATCAATCCAGTATGTATTGACATGCCCCTTCCCATCATCATCAATCCAACCCACATAGGCATAGCTATTCACCATTGCACTGCCAAACCCTACTGCAAGATAACCACTCTTTTTCTCACCGCGAGCTGCAATAGATATTGAGTCCTTATCTTCTGACAATGTCCAGAAGAAACTAACTTGCTGGTCATCTAAAACAACACTGTTATTATACATATCTGATAGACCCCCATCAACAACCTGAATTCTCCAACCCATTTTCTGATGATACACAGAGTGATAGAACACCTGATCAGGTGTATTCCGGTCTGGAGCCCAAACCAGTTCCATAGGACTGGCTTGAACTCCTTCAGCTTGTGGTCCTCCAGCATAGATAGTCTCAGACATATTCCTCGATGATGCATTCCCACCAAGAAAATCGGAAGTGATGTAGAGTGCAACATCATGCCCAGCCTGTATTGAAAACTTCACAGGTACCCCTCTTTCCACTCTCAAAACTGGAGCCTCCTTCTTATTAATGTAAAACACTTTTGAAGGATTAGGAGGATTTGGGTAATGCATTGCCTCACCTGTCACAACAAGAAGTGGAACGTTCGCATCTGCAATAATCAAATCCTGATCTTCCTTATCTTCTGCATCTAAGGGGCCTAAACAATCATCCACATGCTCCGAAATATTGAGCACCAAATGTCCATAAGCGACTGATTTTGGCTCTCCATGATTCTGGGGAAGATAGTATGGTCTAAGAGTATCAGGAGGTCTCATCAAACCCAATGCCCAAATTACTGTCACATTACCAGTATAATTCACAGGCAAATCATACTTCTTATCATCCGATACCAGCGGCCTCCTAAACCTAATAAATGAGATCCCATCTTTCCTATGCCCATAAACCAACCTAGTATTATTCACAAATACTACCGGATCATTTCGTTCATAAATTGAATCAGGACAGACCCCAGAAATAGAACCATCTTTATTAACCATACACTCACTGTACTTAGTTATAAAAAAAAATCGTCTACAAATGGCAATCCATCCACCGTAAACCCCGCCACCGCCACATCAGCACCCACCATATACTCCGAACTGACGTTCGGGTTTGCCCACCCGAACGCCATATAATTCCGGGTCTGGACGGCAGCCTCTAAACCAATCTCAATCAACTGTTCATCAACATCCAACGTCCACCTAACCCTATAATTTTCTGACAACACCTTACAGTTATCAAACATCATAGGCACAGTCAAAACCCGATTTTTCCCTCTCGCCAGATGGGCTTCTGGCGACGGGGCCAGTTCGGGGCTCAATGTGATGCCCGATTCCGACCGGTTCAAAAACACATGGCCGAGATCGGATGCCGTGGGCAAGTCCCACACGGCAAGCACGGGGATTTGATCCCACGTAACGTTATCTAACAAACGAACGGTAAAAGTTGCATTTTTGTAGGTTTCATTGAGGCTGTGATCGGAGATGACGAACCCGCTCGTGAGGTTAGCGAAATCAAGCGCGGTGGCTCCCCACCAGTGGATATCCGATCCGGATAACATATCGAATTGCGAAACCCTAAAGGTGCAGTCGTCGATCACGGAGATAACTCCTCTCAACTGGTGCTGGACCATGAAAAGCTCGAACTCGCGACCGATAAACGGGTTCGTTTTTCGACATTCTCGACCCGGATCCGCGAAGCAAGATGGGATTAACAAGTAGAAGAGGAACAGTACACTGGAAGGTTTAAGTCGGAGCATGGGGAATTTGATCCGGATCTGATTCGGATCCGAACAAACAAAGAAAATAGGGGGGAAAAAAATACACAAGCGATACGAAAAAAAAATTAAAATAAAAAAAACAACTGACCTTTTGCAGTGAGTCGGCTTAGTGGAGGGGAGAGAGTCGCGTTTATCGGCGTTAACGCGTGAGCTTTGTTTGTTTACAAATGTTAGGAGGATGGGAAAGGAGAGAGAGAAAACGACCGGGAAGACGGAAAGCAGAATGGCAATTTGGTGATTTTATTGAAAGTTTTGTCTGAATTGTAGAGATAGAAGGTATAAACCGGAACCCTTTGGACTATTATTGCCATTTCAAGGAGAGACAGACACCTGTCGAATTATAATAATTTATTACTTCTTAATTTTAAGAGTTAATCCATCATTGCTTTATAAATAATACATTCCAATGATAGATCACATACATGCATGTCTCATAAGAGGGGCTTTATTATTATTTATTTTTAACAAGTATATGCTGGTAAGACCTGTCTTTAAATTATTTTAATTACAACAAAATTCGTAATAAAAGAACTGTAATATAAGATCATTTATGTACCGGTCCCAAATTGAAGCAAATAAGCAATTGATAATTTACTAATTAAAATTGGTATTAATAAGTATTTATGGTACAAACGCAATGTGTAGATTAGGATTGTCCAACTGAGTTTCCATTTTTATTTCTTTTAAATTTTAATAGCACCAATTTCGTATACACTAATACTTGTTGTACAAATAAAGTTGTTGCAGTGCCAATAATTGACTGGAGTTTTTAATAGTTTTCTTCACCGGACAACTACCTGAAGAACCGACGTGGTTTTTTACGAAGTTTCACATGTTGTTCCAAATTTTGGAATCATTTGAAAAACTAGGCATAAAAATTGGTTTTACCTAAAGCAAAAACTCAAGCAATTTCGTGGTCTTTGCAAGATTTGCCTACCACAGAATGAATCGACTTTCAGAAGATTTAGGCGAAAAGGCAATGATGAGCACAGTAACAGTTTAGAAAATTACATCAACAGCCGATGGCAAAGGAGACCGGGAGCACTGTGCGAACATCCTTCAGGTGAAATATTTAACAGCACGCATGCAGGTTGAGGTACTACTGTTGCAAGCATTCAGCAATTTCATCTACTGTGAATATAGATTAACAAAATAGCATAATTGGAACAATTATGGCTTCATCAAAAGCAAACTCAGTTTCTCAGGCCAAGCTGGATGTAGAAAAGAGACAAGAAGCCAACCAGCCGGCAATTCACAGACGCGGAAACCAAGTATCAAGACACATTAAAGTGCACTAATTTCATCATAATCATTTAAGTGTAATAATTTTACCATAATGATACAAGTATGCTAATTTTTATCATAGTATTCTTGCATGAGTTCTCCTAAATATCATCTCAGGTCTTTTAAAAGACCACCTCAAGATTAATAAGAAATGACAGATTCTCCGGCCTGTTTTACTCCAAGGATGTGCACCCAAATCCACAAGATAGCCAAAAATTGCCAGTTGAGAGCCACTGATTTTCCAGTGAAGCTTGAGAATAGACCTTCAATTTCAAGTAAAACTTAGAAATTATCAACAAGAACACCAAGTACTAAAAATATGAGAAATACATTTTACAGAATCCTGCATCACTGTTACTCTTCTAGTACATTGGAATCAAGGAAAACAAAATAGAAAGCTCACTTAGTACGTGGAAATTCAAAATGACATTATTCAAACTACTAAACAGATGGGATCCGCAATGTTAAAGTAGTCTTAATTCCCCAAACAAGCATTACAATATTCTTGATCGGAAAATGACAATACCATCAATCGTTCTTTTAAATAAATAAACTATATTAAAGCAATATCATGCGCACCTGTTCGTTAGCCAATTCTTCCACCGAGGGCCCATTCTGAAATCTGAATCAATTACCCTACACCAACTCTTGAGCACTCCACTATTAACTACAGCATCAATTGCCAATGAGATCGACTCTTTCTCATTGTGCGACACCATTATGCATTCTTCCCAGCTAAAGAGCTTATGAACAGGTTTCATGTACACAAAAAGTAAGTAACAATAACAAGGCTCTACTGAGCTAAATTGAATTATATGTAGTATGTATCCGTTTATGAGAGGAAACAATTCTAAAGAATACCATCTATGACAAGATTACCACATCCAGATGGCATAAACAATACACTATCATGAGTCTGACAATAAGATAAAGGAAAGGAGGGACATGATAGTAAAAGAGACTAGGCAAAATAAGTTGGAAATAATTAAGATTATTATTGAAACACTAACTGCAATAATTTACAAGAAACTGAAACTACAAAACCAGTCAAGGTTTCAGTTACAAAGCAACAAAACAGATGAAGTCACAACTAAAACAACAATCACTTGCCAGAGTATACAAAGAGAAAACAGAGTTTCACACTCAAGTAGTCTACAAATATCCATCAATCTTGTTCCAATTATTTTCTTTAATTAGTAGTCTTTTCATTCTCAACCCCAAGACCATACAGTACACCCGAATATTTTTCGGTGGAGCCATTGAAGAAGTTGTCCCTCAACTTCCTAAAAGTGCAGGAAGTCAGCAAACTATCTGAACCCGCTTGATGACAAATACCAACTCTTTCTACCTCCAACAATTCAGCAAGCTTGTTCAAACCACCGTGAAGGCTGTTGCAAAACTTCATTAAATGCTTGATATCATACACCATAGGAAAATACATATTGATCAAGTCAAAGAACGCTGCTTGTGTGTCAGGCAAACTCCGACATGTCAACAGCTTAAGCAAGTACCCAAAATCATACCCGCTGTGAAACGTTACCCAATGAACACCGTCATTCAACACAATCCCTGACGACATCAAAAGCTCACCAAAGCGGTTCACATCAATACCCTTCTCATTATTCTTCTTAAAATCAATCCCACATTGGCGGAGCAACTCAATTGAATCACTCGCAAATATATCTTCAGTTAAATTAAACTCGCGGAAATTAAATTGCCAAATATAATACTTGTCGGTCCCACAAGTAGGTAAATTCCCATCTTCATCCGAAAATGTTAAACCCAGTTGAATAAGCTTCAACATATCAACATTATCTTTCAAAGTTTTGTAGTTATAGTCATTTATATTCTTGAAAGTTCCAACGGGACGCGAGACCACGCCCGGAAACTCGGTATCCATTGCTACATAATTATATTTATCGACAATTTCACGTATTAAAGCAAACTCCTCTTCGAGGTTATCATTCCACACCTCTCGAATTTGTATAGAATCGCCCTTTGGCAAAATCGACATTTCAAATTACCGCAAAATTTAAACCACAACCAAAGAATACGACGACGACGTACTAGAACACCCAGATCCGCAAACAAATCATAAGTAACTCAAAACCTCAAAATCTGAACTGGGTTCCTTTTCTAACAGATCTGGAACAAACCCTAGAAGACAAAATCAGATTTTTAGAACCCTAAAAAGTAAGTTAAGTGAAAGAAGTAAGAACAGTGGAAGGAAATGAGATCTGACCTTGTACTTATGAAATTAAGACTTGCAATAAACAGATCTCGAACTTGTGAACAGTGATTTGTGTTCCTGGAGAGAGATTTTCAGGTCAACGAAAGCGCCGAGAGACAAATAGAGAGAGAAGGAGAAACGAGGGTTTGAGACTACTCGTTTTCTGGGCGTCTTCTCTTACAACTGATAGGACAGTGAGATAAAAAGGGTGTGACTTCGGCCGATGACTACATAGAAACGCTAGCGTTTTACCAAGACACGTGTTTAAACGACGACGTTCTACTAAAGTCCGCTTGCTTTTGACCAATTGGCAGTGTTCCATTGGAGTTCTCTGGAGTCCAGGCTCTGGAGAAGATGTGTCTTCATTGATATCTAAGCAGTTGGGTTGTTCGCGTCGTTTGTGATATTTTCTAAATTATTTTTATTACAATTATTTTAGTATTGGGATGAAATAATGTAAGACAATAATTAACTATTAAGGGGATCACATTTAATTGTAATAATTAAGTTGAAAAATTTTATAAAAGATGACTGGGAATTTTACTAAATGTTTTCTTCTATTCCATTTCATTTATTATATCGTATTACCCTCTGTGTTCGTATAAGACTTTCTTCGATTTTAATATAACTAAGTATTAACTTTAAAAACAATAAAAGTATTATTTAACAAAGTGATAGCGAAATCACTTCTTCAAATCTAAATTAAGAAATTAAATTTATCAATCTTTAGTATGAATGGGGTTATGACACTCATCAATTTGTCTCCGAGTGAAACTAAAAATAAAAATTATTAATATTCGAAGATTTGTCTTCTAATTAGGTCTCTTTCAAATTCTCGGACTTGACACAAGATTGGTGTGAAACACGACAAAAGTGTATATTTTATGAACATTTTTATTAGATGGTGGCCAAATTGGAGTTAGATTCAATTATTTTGCTCCCCACCAAAAGAAGGGCGCCTTAACTATAATACCAACAAAAATAATGAAAACAATGTTATATTTATAAATTATTTGTATAAATTTTAAGCAATATAAGCATCAAGTTTCATATTAAATTTGTTGTGATTTGAGATAAAAATTTTACATAAAATTTAAAATATATAACAATAATAGTAAATTCATGATTACAATTTGATATGATTGGGTAACAAACAAAAAAAAAAATCGAAGTAATACGGAAAAACAAATGATATTATACTTATAAAATTTATATTGTAACCGACACGACGAATTAATATGATAAAAAAATATAATTATTTTACACTTGACAATTACAAATTGATGTAATAGGGGAACTATTTAATAAATAGGAAAATAAATAAAAATAAATGATGTTGTAAATTTGATGTAACATATGATTAATATATTTATTAGCATATAATGCTTAATTACGTACTATAATATAATAATAAAGTCGATAACAATTTTATACGTGATAATTATTAATAGACTTCATATTACTTAAAATATAAGTTTTATAAATATAGTATTTTTTAATAAGAATGCCAAAATAAAAGCAATAAAACACTGTAGAGTGAAAGTTAACAAGTAAGACTAAAATGATGTTGTGCTTATAAAATTAGAAAACAAAAGTTTTTACTCTGATTAAGATTAAAATGACACATATTGGATATTATGTTATTATATATTAATGATAAAATAATAAAGTTAATAATTGCTTTATACTTGATAATTATTAAAAAATATCACATTAGTTTAAATATAAATATGATATTTTTAATAAGAATATAAATGATATTAATATCGTTGGAAATCTAGTTAATAGGAGAAAGAGAAAAGAAGTTGTTCGGGAAGACAGTCATCGGCTTAGGAAATTAATGGATTTCGTGTTAGTAGGCTCAGTATCTAATTAGTCCTAATGTGCCTGCTCAATTCAAATTGGTAGAGATTTTGGTCGGATGTTCCACAAATAAGTCCGACCAGAAAGGAATCCTTATGAAAAAAGTAAAGTTAGAATTGAAAGTCATAATTTAAAATAAGTTAGAATCCCGTAAGATACACTTCAAATTTATAAAAATTCTTATTTCTAATAATATTAGGATAAAGAAATCTACAGTATATATATTATGCCCTACCCATGTAGATAGAAGCATGTTATTTTACCAATTCAATAATAAAATTTTTCTTCTTCACAAAAAAAATAAGAAAAATACAATTTTCACTATGTGATATCGGAAGTTATAATTATCAGTATCAACAGTTATAATGAAGAAAATTAGAGGCAAATGAAAATAAAAAAAGGGTTTCAGAACTTCTAAACCATGAGAGAGAGAGAGGCATGGTGGGATATTTATTTGATGAAACAGAAAAAAATGTAGGAAAAAAATGTAGAGAAATAAAAATTCAGTGTGGTTGAGTAGCGGTATAGGAGGAGATTACGCAGGAGACGTAGTGATGGTGGAATATTTATTGTTGGTGGTAATATATATATATATATATATATATATATAGAATAATGGTAAGGAGATTAGAGGCCGAAAAAGAAAAAATAATTATTTAAAAAAATTGGCAAAATTAGCCGTAGGAAGAATTTATGGTCGCTAAACACATAAAAAATCAAATTACATGTGAAAAGATTTAGTGTGGTATAAAAAAGGAAGAGAATAAATTGTCTATGCCTATGGCAAAATGTTGTCCTCAAGCTAGCTACCACCATTGTTAAATCGTCACTGCCAACCAACTCAGAATGAGGTTAGCAAACTCAAAGATGTTTGTCAACCATCACTTTGTTCCAGGCCCTTTATTATGTTGCTGACTCTCTAATGAGAGTCTATACTTTTATAATTTATCCTTCATCACAAGCAGCCCCAAAATCTCATCCGCACCAAGCGTTTGATTCACATCTTCAATCTATCTCGTTTTTCAGCTTGTGAACTTCTTCGTATCAATTTTGTTGCTAGTTTAAAAAAAAAAAAAAAAAAAGGAGACAAAGAAAAAACATTTAAAAAAAATCATGAAAAGAGCACATTCAGAAATTAAGAATGTTTTGTTAAGATATGCTCTATGAACATATACTCTGTTCAGTGTACTCAGTTGTTTCAGACCAACCTGATGTATTCGATTGCTGTTGATCCGATCGATTGCTGCTGATCTTTTAACAACGTGCTAAATTTGTTCAGCTACTGTTGATCTGTCATTTGTATCCTAATTGGTTAGAACAAAGTGGCGATCATGGAAATCTTCTATGTATTTCAGTTCTACTGAAATGCTTTCAAGGAAAAAGCAAAAACAATGAAGAAGATATAGCACAGAAAAGCAATATCAAATACAATACTTTGCGGAGTTTGACAGTGAACTGGCCAATCATTGATAGCTCTCTCACAAACTCCATTACTTTTAAGTCTTCTTGCTCTCCAACTGTCATCAATGATGATGATAAAATCGACAACAAGGAACACGGTAGCGAGATGACTGAAGAACTGAAAGCATAAGTATGCAATGTAGTTAACTTGTATCGAACAGTATTGGCACCACCACTTTGTTGCATAGAGGAAAAATTACCAAATTGAAGCCAACCAAATTTCCAGCACACATAATACTTGTTAATGATAATTGATTATTTAATCAAGAACATGATTTTTTCCTTGATTTAAATAATCAATATTATTATACTTTCCTTATTTATTATAATTCATTTCTCTTTATATATTTTGATTTCTTTCCTTAAATGTTGTACATTAATATGTAATATTTATTTCCTTTTATATCGTCTTGTAAAGCCTATATAAAAGCCCCTTTGTACATCAATTGATTCAAGAAATACGAATTGATTTCTTCACAATACCGTTTGCCAAGAGAAAAATAAAAATAAAAAAAAAAAAAACCGTGATTAGATCAGGTCAGCTTAGATTAGGACAGGTCAAAATGTTCGTTCGGCGCCTTCACACTTAGAAAATCAATTCTAGTCCGGGCTGTTGATACCATTGCAAAGCTACCATCTTCAAGTCATATCAAGTCAGAGTATTTAATTGGTGCCCTCGCTTTTAGATAAAAAAATCAATTCAGCTCATATCAGCTGTCCTGTCTTCAGATGAAATCAAATCGACCAAGGATGTGGTTGGTTTTATCAAAAAATTCTCCACTCAAGAATTTGACAATTACATTGTGATCAGATTGTTAGTTTGGTTGCACTCAGAATGCCAGAATCCTTCCACGTAGGTGTGAAGTATAATCTTCGACTTCTTAACAAATTAAGGAAAAATATATATGGAGAAGAGAAATTTGAATTTTGTGAAAGGAGATTGTTAACGAGGAAAACCATCCTGTACGTATGACGATTCATATCATTCTCAATGGGTTAGAATTAAAAACTGCAATTGGGCAGAATTCAAAAAAGAGCATACAAGGAAAATATTTTTTGGATGAAATTTTTAATCCAAATTCAGATTCAATTAACAATTGCAAGAAGAAGTATTTCCTACTGAACATAAACCAGGGAAGTTTTCTATTAATACTTTAATTTTTTATATATTTATTAAAATTTCTGAGGAGATTTATTAACATGGCTGAATACTCACTTTATTTCTGAAAAAGTTAAATGCTTAATTTGTTTTTATTGTCTCTTAAGGGACAAAAATCTTAGGAATGCTGGCCCAAATGCTAAAGGACAACAACATCATTCTAACTTTTTCAATCACAAAACGATGAAAAATCTTGCCAAAATGGAGATGACATTTTCTATATATTCTTTGTTAAAAGTGCAAAAGCTACATCACAACCTAAAAAATTTTCGAGAAGGAAAGCTGAATTCTATAATTGTACTATGAATTTCTCTACAAGATGTCATGAAAAAAAAAAAAAGAAGATCTAATCTTAGGCCAACAACATTCGACTGCTCAGAAAGAATAAATAAGCTGATATTTTACTATTAAAAGGCTACATGAGCTGATATTCTACTCTTCAAGAAAAAAATCTGACCACAGTTCAGATTAGATGATGATAATTAGAAGATTATTAAACTTTGTTTATTCAAGAAATTGTTGTAAAAAGATCTGACCTCAGTTCAAATCAAATAATAATGATTAAAGAAATTTTTGCAAAAAAATCTTACCATAATTCAGATCAAAAGTTTAAGAAATTTTTGTAAAAAAATCTGACCATAGTTCAAATCGGACGATTAAGAAATTTTTTCAAAAAGATCCGACTACAGTTTAGATCAAAAAATAAAAAAATTTTCTCAAAAAGATTTGATTACAGTTCAAATAAGAAGATCAGAAAATTTTCTCAAAAAGATCTAATAATAGTTCAGATTAGAAGCTCAAAAAATTTTTCTAAAAAGATTTTACCTCAATTTAGACCATACAACAATTGAGAAAATCATAAATTTTGTTTAATAATTGTTGAAGGGAAGACCTGGCCACAGTTTAGACCTATTATGATGAACTCTGTCTGAGATTAGTAAAGTTTGTTTCAATCAGAAAATATAAAAGAAGACTTGAAAGCAAGTTCAAGCAATGATGCATCCCGATTATTTACAATAGAGAGAAGAAGTTGTTAGATACTGAGGTTTAAGTTTGTGGATCGTTATTAACTAAAATTTTCAGTGAAAGTGTTAGTTTCACTGAAAACTGAGGGATTTAGTGTTTGGGAAGATAGTCACGGGTTCAGGAAATTAATGGATTTCGTGCTAGCAGGCTTAATATCTAATCAGATCTAGTGTGTCATATTCAGCTCAGGTTGTTAGAGATTCTGGTTGGATGTTCTACAAGTAAGTCCGACCAGAGAGGAATTCTTGCGGAGAAAGTAAAGATAGAATTGAAAGCCATAATTTAAGACAAATTAAGATCCTGTAAGATACACTTTATATTTTATGAAAATTCTAATTCCTAATACTATTAAAATAAGAAAATCGGCAGTATATATATATTATATTTTTTTTATATAGATAGAGGCACGGTATTTTACCAATTCAGTAATAAAAATTTTCTTTCTCATAAAAAAGAAAGAAAAATACAATTTTTATAGTGTGATATCGAAATTAAGATCTTATAAGATACACTTCGTATTTTATAAAAATTTTAATTTCTAATATTATTAAAGTAAGAAAATTGGTAGTATATATATTATATCTTACCTATGTAGATGGAGGCACGTTACTTTACCAATTAACCAATAAAATTTTTCTTTTTCACAAAAAAGAAAGAAAAATATAATTTTTATAGTGTGATAATAAAAGTAACAATTTTCTGTACTAACAGAAATTTATATTAATTTCTATGTATTATATATTTTTGTCATTATTAATAAAGATATTCATCGTGATTCCCACTAATTTAAACAATCATTATTGTCTTTTTTTTTTCTGCTATTAACTTATAATAGTTCATTTTTTCAATACATTTGTAATTAAAATTTTCAATAATGCCATGTGACATACGAGGGTAGTATAAGATGGTCCAAATGAAATTAGTAGACAAATAAATAATAGAGATCTTTGTCTGCCCCGATTCCAAGTCCAGAGAATCGAGAAATTTGGTCAATGGTCATTTAATCTGTGCCTCTCTGCATGTTCATTTCTTGCTAGACATTTGGCAATCCAGCTCAGCAATTTCTAAAATTTCTTTTCATTTTGTGTTATTTTTAATTTTAAAATTTATTAACTCTTGACCGAATTATATTTATTTAGAAGTTTTAAAGGTTTAAAAATTTTAATTTATATTTCTAAAAATAAAATTACTTGTCATTAAGTATAAATAAATAAATAAATAATTGATGTTATATTTTTATTTAATAAAATATGAAAAAACCATAGATCTAGATCCAGAAAACGCATCTGTAATGCAAACAAGTACTTGAAAACATGTTCGCGTTGTAATAAATACTTTGTAGGCATTAATTGATTTTATTTTCTAAAGAAAATGTATTTTTATTGTAATTTTCTTTTGGAAAAAGTTAATTAGAAAACATCTTCAGAAACATGTGCAATCGGTCCACCTTGCCGACGTGGAGTCAAAACGCAAACAAAATGAGTAGAATCTTCCCCGCTATTCTACAACATTCCTTTTCGGTTTAGCGTCTTCCCCTAGCTTTTCAAGAACCTCTTTCACTCCCTCTCACAAACCAAAAACCCCGAAACAAACTACCAAATTGTGTTAAAGTTCCGTCCCAAAAATGGCCTCCAGAAGGCTAACAAAGTCCGCTTTAGCCGTTTTGAAGTCATCCAGAGCCGCGAAACTATCTATCAGTCAATCCGGTTCGCTCATTTCTCGCTTCCGCGCTCGAACCATTTCTACTTTCGCTAATTCCGTCAATTCATTGTCGAGGCCTACGATCCTAAACGGAATTGCGGAGAACGATGTCGTTTCTGGAAAGTTGTTGGCAAGCGGTTTCGCGCGCCAGTTTCACTCTTCCACTCCACTTCACTCGTCCGCCACCAGTGCTTCGCAGGTTCACCGTACTTTAACGTATTTGTACCTAAGTTTATGTATATGGAGCTTCTATCTTGCTTTGGGAGTTGAGATGTGCTTATAGGAAATGAACTCAGTAAACGATTATTAGTTAAGTGTAATTTTTGCTAATTAATCAAAGCTTCTACTGCATTTATCATTATGTTTTGTTAATCTTATTGCAATAAGCTTTTTAATGCAATTCATGGTTATAAAAATGGCTCAATGTCATTAAAGCTGGTGCAATGGCTGAAATTTTGATGAATTATGTGGATATTCAATTAATATTTCATACTTTCATGAAATTAAAATTGGGTGCTAGGAGTTGTGCTGAAACGTTTGTCAATATAATCTCTATGGATTTGTTACTCAGAAAATATACTCCTGTTTTAAGCATGAAGTGAAAACTCTTGCTCATGTGTCCCTCCATTTTGTCCTCGACTATGTTTATCAGGCCAATCCAACAGAGTTCACTGAGATGGCATGGGAAGGCATTGTTGGTGCTGTCGATGCTGCACGCGTTAGCAAACAGCAAGTGGTGGAATCTGAACATCTGATGAAAGCCCTCTTGGAGCAAAAGGATGGCTTGGCTCGAAGAATATTTACGAAGGCAGGGCTGGACAACACCACAGTTCTGCAGGCTACAGATGACTTTATATCCCAGCAACCAAAGGTATGTAATTTGAATTTTTGATGATGTACTCATATGAGCTAGCTTTATTGGATGTGGAATTATAACCACTTTTATCTTGTGGCAGGTGACAGGTGGTACCAGTGGACCTATAATGGGATCGCATTTTATTTCTCTCTTAGATAATGCTCAAAGGATTAAAAAGGAAATGGGAGATGATTTTGTGTCTGTGGAGCATCTGGTGTCGGCATTTCATCAGGATAAGAGGTTTGGGCAACAGTTATTCAAGAATCTCTCACTTAGTGAGAAGGAATTGAAGGATGCAGTTAAAGCTGTTCGTGGAAGACAAAGAGTAACTGATCAAAGTATGGATTTAACTTCTTAACTTTTTCGCTTGTTTGGTGTCAATACTTTATTTTGGTGTGACAAGAAGATGCTACTCGAATTCTATAAGCAATTAAAGTCGTTCAATGAAGAAAATGACGGAGCTGTGTCAAATATAATTGAAACTAAGTTATAGTAGTTGACTGTGTTGCAATTGGTATATGTCTGCTTCACCATGTGACTCCTGCTTTTTATTTTTCATCTGTTCCATGCTGTCATTTTTGAACTTCATATTCATGTTCCAGGCACAATATATGAACCATTTCCTTGTATCTTTCCGTATAAAACTTATCCTCTGGAGTCTGGACTAAGAAATTTCCCAGCCCTATTTGAACTGAATTCCAGGGTTTCCTTCCCCGGAGAGAGGAGATATGTAATACAAGGAGACTGAGCTGAAGTACTCCATTTGTCCACTTTTTCACTTAATTTATGGATTCTTTTCTTGTTGAAATGAGTGTTCATTGTTCCTAGAAGATAGACAGAGACAGACGAACTGAGGCTGACTATGAAACAGAGACAGAGCTGACTAATAGTAGAGTAGAGTCTTTCTTCCAACTCCTGTGCTTATAGTGTCCACTGTCACGAAAGCATAATCTATGGTTTTTGGTTTTTCAGCTTGGCTTGAGCCCGTTGCCATCATTTCACTTGCGGATACACTTAACTCATGCCTAGAATTTGGGTTTATTTGTCTAAATTTAGCAAAAGTCTTGTCACTTCTTTACCCCTCTTTATACAGTCCAATCCTTGTTTCTGGATCCTTAGATAGATTGTGGTTGTGTGAAAAACAATCCTAGGGCTGATCAGCATAAATTTATGTTGAACATTTTAAGATACTGAGAATTGCTAATATGTTGAGTCTGTCACAATGTGTTTCTGACAATCAACTGGTGGATATTATGTGCTTTGTCAAGGAAAAATGTAATTGTATACTACTTTTTATGAAAAGTCGAACTTTACTCCTATGTAACTGAATTGCTTTTTGCTGTTGCCTACCCTCATTATTTCCTTCATGTATGTAGATCCTGAAGGAAAATATGAGGCACTAGATAAATATGGGAATGACTTGACAGAGCTTGCTAGGCGTGGCAAGCTTGATCCTGTTATAGGTCGAGATGATGAAATTCGGAGGTGTATCCAGATATTATCTAGGAGAACCAAAAATAATCCTGTTATTATTGGTGAGCCTGGTGTGGGGAAAACTGCCATTGCTGAAGGGTATGTATCTTTTTTTTTTTGGGTAAAGTTTTAACATTTAGAGATTCCAACTTTATCATGGTTCTTTCGAGAAGTACACAGGATCTGTGCATTGGTTTTGTTTGAGTAAATTACTTAATATCTCTGAGTGGAATCTATGGATTGTGCCAAAGTTTTTTGCATGTCTGTATCTCACGTGGTACAGAGGTGGCTGGACTTTTAGTTAGTTATCTTGATTTGGTATACAATACTCTCTGCATTTTCTGCAATCACACAGTTTATTTATTACAGATCATTCTTCTTTAATTTGCTCTATTTTTGTCTGCAAAAAATCATTAAAAAGATAGAAGAAAAGAAGTATGTAAAATTATATAAGTTTCGTGGCAGATCTTTTAACCTGTTCCCCGAATTCTGAGATGATGCATATTCTAATATTGGATTTTCTATTGTTTTTGCAGATTAGCTCAAAGAATTGTGCGTGGGGATGTTCCAGAACCACTACTAAACAGAAAGGTTTTGGTTGACATGGTTCTGTGGCAGTTTCTTAATTGAGATTTGTCTGTTGAATCTAAACGAGTCTTTGTTTGTGGTGACTCCCAATAGTGATGAGATTGATTTGTATACAATAATTGCATTGCCAATGTGCATTTTCCTTCAAGCTAAATTTGTTGTTGATTTTTTTCATTTACTCTCATATTACACAGTTAATCTCCTTAGATATGGGTTCATTGGTTGCGGGTGCCAAGTTTCGTGGAGATTTTGAGGAAAGGTTGAAAGCTGTGTTGAAGGAAGTTACTGCTTCAAATGGACAGATTATCTTATTCATTGATGAAATACATACAGTTGTTGGTGCAGGTTGTATGCTGATTCTGTCTCATGAATCTATCGTATTATTGTACATAATCTTATGATCCTTTGTGAGTTACAGGCATTACCTGTTTCCTGATTGAAACCTTCTAAAGAAACATGGATGTAGGTGTCTGTATGTGCATGCCCATTTATGTTGGTGTCATGATTAGTTTGACATCAATTATGCATTCCATTAGTATTTTCTTGTGATATTCTGTCAGTCCTTCATGTGAATGCCCATCTTGTGGATGATTTTGTGTAGGTGCTACATCTGGTGCAATGGATGCTGGGAACCTGTTAAAACCAATGCTTGGTCGAGGTGAGCTTCGGTGTATTGGAGCAACTACTTTGAATGAATACAGGAAATACATTGAGAAGGATCCTGCACTTGAGCGTAGATTTCAACAAGTTTTTTGTGGTCAACCATCTGTTGAAGATACAATATCCATTCTCCGTGGGCTGCGTGAGCGCTACGAGCTACATCATGGTGTTAAAATATCAGACAGTGCTCTTGTATCAGCAGCAGTTCTTGCAGATCGATACATCACAGAACGTTTTTTGCCTGACAAAGGTTAATTACACTTTATTTAATCTCCCATGCTGATATCAAATTGGGATGAGCTCATTTTCCTTCATTATTTTATTCTATATTTAGATTAAACATATAATTGGACTTCTTGGAACTGGCTGGTTGTTCATAACTAGGTCGTAGTCTGCAAAATTCAATTGCACTAATGGGCAGGGAAAAGATACTTATCATTCTTGTATTGATGCCATTAAAGAGCTTATCTTCAAGTTTAAGCTCTTAGGTCAAGTGGTAACTCAACAGGCAATATGGTGCCGGAGCATGTTTGATCATATAGTCTTGTGTTCAAATTCCCAAACAATAAAATTGAATGATAATTATTTAGATCCAAATAACAAGCCTATCAAATGAATCCAGACTTGCAGATGAGGAGAAATGTTAAAGAACTTAAATAGTATTTTTTGGCTCCTTACCTTCGTGTTTAAGCTTTTAGGTCAATTAGTAATTCAACAAATGAGAATTATACCATGTGCTTTCTTGGGAAAAAGAGAGAGAAAAGGAAGAAATAGCCAATTGGCGTAAAATGCCATCACGGCCAACCAAAAAAATTGGAATACAACCAGTTTTGTTAAATGTTAAAACTTAAATGCTGTATAAAGATCATAATTTTGCCATTTCCTTTCAGCCATTGATCTTGTTGATGAAGCTGCTGCTAAGCTGAAAATGGAGATAACTTCTAAGCCCATAGAGCTGGATAAGATAGATAGAGCTGTGCTTAAATTGGAGATGGAGAAGCTTTCTCTGAAAAATGACAGTGATAAAGCATCCAAAGAAAGGTTAAGCAAACTGGAACATGATTTGAACTCACTAAAACAGAAACAGAAAGAATTAAATGAACAGTGGGGTCGTGAAAAGGATCTCATGAATCGGATACGTTCAATTAAAGAAGAGGTAACTTCTCTCTTAGTCTTGCCGATGTTGGATTACTTTCCTTCCTCTTCCTTTTCCTTACTCTCTTAAGCAATTGTTTAAATTGTCAAAGATTGATAGAGTTAACCTAGAGATGGAAGCTGCTGAGCGCGAGTATGACCTAAATCGTGCTGCTGAGCTCAAATATGGAACTTTGATGTCCCTTCAACGCCAATTAGAAGAGGCTGAGAGGAACCTTGCTGAATTCCAAAAAACTGGACATTCCTTGCTTCAAGAGGAGGTTACCGATCTTGATATTGCTGAAATTGTAAGTAAATGGACAGGTATACCACTGTCAAACCTTCAACAATCAGAGCGGGACAAGCTAATTATACTGGAGCAGGTACTCCACAAGAGGGTTGTTGGTCAAGATATGGCAGTTAAATCAGTGGCTGATGCAATCCGACGTTCAAGGGCAGGATTGTCTGACCCAAATCGACCTATAGCTAGCTTCATGTTTATGGGTCCAACTGGTGTTGGAAAAACAGAGCTTGCAAAAGCATTAGCTGGTTATCTCTTTAACACTGAAAATGCTCTTGTCAGAATTGATATGAGTGAGTACATGGAAAAGCATGCAGTTTCACGGTTGGTTGGGGCCCCACCAGGTTATGTTGGTTATGAAGAAGGTGGACAACTCACGGAAGTGGTTCGTCGAAGACCATATTCTGTAGTACTCTTTGATGAAATTGAGAAAGCCCATCATGATGTCTTCAACATATTACTACAATTATTGGATGATGGAAGGATAACTGATTCTCAGGGCAGGACTGTCAGTTTTACAAACTGTGTTGTGATAATGACTTCAAATATTGGGTCACATTATATACTTGAAACTCTTCGTACCACGCAAGATAGCAAGGATGCTGTTTATGATGTGATGAAAAGACAAGTTGTAGAAATGGCCAGACAAACTTTTCGACCGGAATTCTTGAATCGAATTGAGAGAGTACATTGTTTTCCAGCCTTTGGACTCCAAAGAAATCTGTAAAATCGTTGAGATACAGGTAATAAAATCTTTACACAGATTTCCTTTAGGAAATTGCTTTAATATTATTATGCTTTCTTAATTAGGCCTATGCTGGTATTTAGATTTTTTTTTTTTTTTTTTGGAGACACCTGCAATGCAATGTGCCCTTTTGCAGTACGACTAAGAAATTGAGTTTGATGACAGAATCCTACAGTTCTCATTTCTTTTCTGTAATCAGTTGCCATTTGTTAGATGTTGTGAAATAAAATTATTCATGTACGCCCTTGGGGCTGTAGTCATCCAAGATAATTATAGATTTTTAAGATTTTATTGCTGTTCTGATGTCAAGCAAGAGTGAAGGAAGGTTAAATTGACTCTATGTTAATCTTAAATAACCTTCAACACTAACCACATTTCTGACTTAATGTTATGTGGACCTTTTGATATGGAGGGTATACATAAAACAATTTTCTACTTTGGGTTTCAGGAAAAGCATTTAGTGTTTCCATCTGGCTGGTTTTGCATTTATTTTTTATTTATTTCTCATGTTTAGCATGACGCTCCTGCTGTGTGTTGCTAGGAACTCTGTGCCTTAGAAAATGATCTGGTCTGAGGTTTATTTTTTGTTTACTGTGTTGGTGTATGAGCAGACACGCTTATTGTAGTACTAGGCTACTATTTTTCATGTTAGAGTCCGTGTCACAGTTTTTTCTTATGTCATAATATATTTCTGGATTTCGTTAACTTGTCATTGTTGATTGCCAGATGAACCGAGTAAAAGACAGGCTGAAACAGAAGAATATTGATCTTCACTATACAGAGGAAGCTGTCAGTCTTCTGGGGACGCTAGGTTTTGACCCTAACTTTGGGGCGAGGCCAGTTAAGAGGGTAATACAACAGTTGGTTGAGAATGAAATTGCAATGGCGGTCTTGAGAGGAGATATTAAGGAGGAGGACTCAGTTGTTGTCGATGTGGATGAATCCCCATCAACCAAAGACCTTCCTCCCCAGAAAAAGTTGTGTATCAAGAAATTGGACAGCTCTTCCCCAGTGGATGAGATGGTTGCTAATGACTAATGTTGCTGTTTGGAGTTGTACATAGAGCCAATAAAAGCTTTGTTTGGTTGTTTGCTGATATCCAGGTATAATAACAGTGGCATCAAAGGTACACTTCCCCGATCTCTTAGACTATGTCTAGTTGCTGTTAATAACGTCCAAAACTTTCGTGTTAGTAGTTTGTCATTTTGGGATAATGATAAGCTTCTAAAATGAGAGAGCACATTTATTTTATACTCTAAATGTACTCATGTTGTTGCTCTGACAAGATGCCTTTATATATAAAATATGATTACTTTTTTCTCTGCTCATATCAAAGTGTTTGTGTCTTTTGCACATATAAGTTGGCATCTCACTTGTTATCTTAATCCAAACACCGTTCTAAGAATGACAAGCAGGAAGAATGGAAGCTTTTTTTGGGTCGGCGGCGGTTAACTTTCGTTAGTCATGGAATAATTCTTTTTCTATGAAGAGGTAATCATTATCTATTAATGTTTTTATATGTAAGCTGCAACCCCATTTTCCATGTCCGTGAACTCTGACTGTTTCTTTTGCATAAACAAATTTTGGGGACATATTGGACAATGAAGCAACAGACAATTTAGGATACAGTCAGAGATTATATTGTGATAAATTGTAGTGGATACTGGATTGATATGAAGAAATAATAATAATAATAAATAAAAAAATAATAAAAATAAAAAATAAAAAAAATAAAAAATAAAAAAAAAGTGGGTGGGTAGGCTAGAATCGCTAGATTATAGTTCAGCAAATCAACTCTCGCTTCTTGCTTTGTCCTCTGTTTCTTTTCCAATTCGTAAAGGTGCTCTTCGGATTGAAAAACCATTTAGCACCTAAGCTTGCAATCTCTAACAATGATCGCAGATTTTGATGGAATATTGCAACCCAATAAATATTTTCTGATAATGGGTCAAGGGCTTGCAATTCTTTAGGGACCTCCTTATAACAGTCATTTAGGCTGCAGTTTAGATGGTGAATAGCAATAAGTTTAATGAGGATGAAATTCTGGCAAAATGTGGAGCAGAGAAAGCTAGTTACAAATTAGGGGAACTAAGATAGATGGATAATATTGATCCATTTGACCGCAAAGATGAATGTGATCAATTTAATTACATTTATTACCATAAAGACTGTTAGTTGGATTGATACCTATCTTTCTAATTCACAAATTAATTGGGTGTGCATCTGATTCATTGGCATCCTCACCTACATATAACTAATTATGTATATATTTTAATGAATACTTTTAATTATCATGAGAGTGACACGAGTGTAAGAAGAAGCAATATAGGGTAAAATAAGGACTCCCTATTACATTAGTTACCATCAATATTTCAGTTAGATGCGTGTAGGTTAGCTATCATATTTTAATTTTGATTTCAGGCATCACACCCAGTTATTAATTATAATGTAAAAGGAGGTGAAAGTCAAACCAACGAGTATGGAGGAAGAACTTCATGTTGTCATGTTAGTGCCAAAAGAATTGATAAACAAATGGTTAAATATTTATTGTTTTTCGGAAACAGCAAACATGGTTACTATATTGAATATGCCATGAAAATGTGTTGCCATACCATACGCTTGACTTGGAATAGTTCATTTTTCTACCATATCTCTTCTCTATTTGTGGACCAAAATTTAAAAAAAAAAAAAAAAAAAAAAAGCACTTGGGAGAGCGTATGCCAAAGTCAAAGTATACAACAGTTTAATGTTACATTTATTACCAAACACTTAATTCTGTAAGCAGCATGTTTGTTAAATTATTTGATAAATATTTACTTTTTTATTTTATTAATTCGGCAGTAATTGTGAGTAAAAAAAGAAAATTAGGGCACTTCAAATTATAAGTTTATTTTAAATTAGAGTCGAGGATAAACTAATAAATTTTAAGATAGGCATTTAAATAATGATTATAGTTAAATAATGAAATTTTAGTAGAGATTAGCAATAAATTGTCGCAAGTCGTATACCAAACAAATTAAAAAATAAAAAATGTGGTTGTGTTTTGCACGGGCAGATGTGATGTGAGGGTCAGTGACACAACAAAATTCAATATGATGCGTGGAGTGGGCATGGGGTCACGTATTTTCCACCATATCACAGCCACCATTACTTGAAGACACTCACCCCCAACAACCCAACCCAACCCAACCCAACCAAACCCAAAAAAAATTAAAAAAAAAAAAAAAAAAATTTTGTGAAATTCACACTTCCAATTTCCAAATCATAAACACTAAACAGCATATTCATATTGTTTGTTATTAAAAAAACATAAAAGTAACATGGCCAATCCAACTTAGGCAGCAAATATTCTATTCGATGCTGACGTGGTGGAAATTTTGATTTATCAACTGTGTCTTGTGAGAAAATGAAAATAGTATGAATTTATTTTAAGTAACCTCTGAAATTGTACTTATTTTGTATATTTTGAAAATTGCATAGTATTGTATTGTATTGTATTGTATTGTATTGTATTGTATTGTATTGTATGTTTCAAAGATGTAGACATATATGTTCTTGTGACGCGTTGTTTACTATTTTTGATTTATTTGACGTAATTGATTTGCTTGTGGACAAATTAACTTTTGCATAATTGGTGTTTTTCGTTTTAGTGGGTCAATTAGAAGGGAAATTTGTGCTCCATATTCTTTTTAAGTCTTAATCTGACACGATTTATCACTTTAGGGATTTAATAATGTAAGAGATGTGAAAGGACGAAAGCCGTTCGCTTCAAATCATGATGGGTTTTGTCGTAGTTGTGTTGGTGAGAGTCACAAGAAAGTTTTTAGAAGGGCAAATATCTTGATCCCATGTGAATCTAATAATTACCAAAATGTTAGTTTAAGCGAATCAATTTTATTTTGATGATCGCAAAAATTAAAATTTTAGTTATGGTGTTCAATCATTATAATCTCAATTTTGATCTTCAAATCACTTGGAATACCAATAAAATTACTTGAAATACATATTGACGATATTAATATTGAAATAAGATGGTCTTGACTTTATGTAAGTAAAAAAAAAAAAAAAAAAAATAGTTCTTCCAAAAATTTAAATACAAATTAATTGAAATAAAAGAAAAAAAAAAAAAAAAGTTTTATTTTTCGTATTTTTATCAATAAGCACGTAAGAATATGATGATATCATCTCAACAAAATTTAACGCGACAATTTTGTAATATCCGGCAAAGACAACGAGAGAGTGAGTTTTCTTTTCTTTTCTTTCCTCTTCTTTTGTGTTCAATCTTTCGTTGGAGTCAGAGACAGAGAAACGAGAGGATGCGCGTGATCATTTTCCGTTCGCACAAAAATACATTCAACACCCTATACTCTTCCCCACCGCATTAACATACGTCCAACCATTCAGATTCATTCAAAATACCCCCCATGTAATGGACGGTCCCACACCGAAGCCTCTTCAACGAACAACATTAGCTGGATGACACAGATCAGATTGATGATGAGCTTATTTATGTTAGTACTGTGGAATAGACTACACTGCAGTACAATTCTCACATTTCCCCATGTAATGTAACCTAAAGTAATGGGACCATCCTGTCCGCGGCGTCTTTTACAAGCTTCTCCCTCTTTCCTATCTCCGTAACACAAGAATGGCTTCTTTTGTAACCATTCTCTCTCTCTCTCTCTCTCTCTCTCTCTCTCTCTCTCTCTCTGAGCTTCCTTTTTTTTTTTTTTCTTAATTAAAAATTAACATTATGTGTGGTGAGATTAAAAGAAAATACATTATACAAAAATGTGTTAATAATATAAATTTAGTGGCTACTTTACATCTCGACATTGTTTATTTTCAATGCTTAAATAATAGTATCCAATACATATTTAATAATTATCTTTTCTTTTAAACGATAATAATTATGAATTAAATTAGATAGGTCATATTTATATTTAATTTGATATCACTTTTTTTAAAAAATTTTAAATAAAGATAAAAATTTTCATTTTTAAAACATTAAACTTTTATCTGGTGGAAAACATTCATATATTTCGATGGAGCTTAATCTTATTATACATAATAAAAATTAATTAAAATCATATAAAAGATTCTAAGAAATCACTTCCACTACCTGTTTGGTAGAAAATTTGTTTTAGTTCTTCTTATGCCTTCATTTTTAGAAGGACAAATTAGATGGTAAATAAAATTGTCCTGTTTTGTAACTGTTCTCTCAAATCTCAATAACGCCATCCAAACAAGGCCTTAATAGAGTGCTGGTCACTTTCTAGTTTCTGCACGGCGGCTTCACTTTGGCTGTTATAAAAATAAAACAAATCAGAAGAAACGAAACGCAAACTCAAAGACAACTCCTCACTTGCTCTCTTCTACTTACAACTCTTCACTTCTGTTTCTGTCTGGTTTTTCTCTACAATGTCGAGAAATTAATAACAATATAAATAAAAAGTAATAACGACAATAATAATAATAATAATGGCAAAGATTCATCAGAACAACGTCAGATCCTTAATCCTTGATCGTGCCGACGGACCCACTTCCACCGTTACAACTGCTGGCCACCATCATTTCCGTCTATGGACGGCTTTCTCCGGTGCGGCATTCCGTCGGAAGATATTTGACGCTGTTAGCTGTGGCGGGAGTTCGCGATACCGTCGGGAATTCCCAGAGGATGACGAGGATGTTGCTTCTATCGCCACAACGAAGACGAAAACGGAGAAAACGGACAGTACGAAAGCTGATTCGGGGAAAATGATGGAGGTAAAAACGGGAAAACAGAAAGAAGAAAAAGCGTGTAATTCGAAGTCCGAGAAATTGTTAGATCTCTTGAAGTTGGCGGAAGGTGAAGGTGAGAGTGAGATAAAGAACAAAGAGGAAGCCTTGACGGAATTGAAAATTGTGGTGAAGCATTTGCAGGCGGAAAATGAAGAGGGAAGAAGAGAAGCGGCGAGGAAAGTGAGGTTTTTGGCCAAAGAAAATCCTGAAACAAGGGTTACTCTTGCAATGTTAGGAGCAATTCCTCCTTTGGCTGGAATGCTTGATTTTGAAGATGTTGATTCTCAAATTTCTCCGCTTTATGCTCTGCTCAATCTTGGAATCGGCAATGATTTGTGAGTTTTCTGGGCTCTTGAATGTTTTTATGTTTCTGGGATTTCTGTTGTGTGCTGTTATTTCTCTTTCTCCATCAATATTTTTGTGAAAAGGAGTGTATTTTTCCTTTTCTCCTTTTTGGTTTTCTTTTGATGTTTTCTGCAAAATATTGATTCAGAATGCAAATTAGCTTCGACATGTCACTTTCGTTGTTTTTATGAGCTATATTTTCTGGAATATTTGTGGTTTCATACATGGAATTGCTTTTTAATTGCTGTATTTAATTGGTTTATAACCCATTTCATTTCACTTTCAGTCAAGTTTATGATCACAATTCATTGTTGAATTGAAAATATAATTAATTATTATCACCCCTTTTGCAGGAACAAAGCAGCCATTGTGAAAGCAGGTGCTGTGCACAAGATGCTAAAGCTTATCGAATCTCCGAATGCTCGGAACTCATCAGTTTCCGAAGCAATAGTCGCAAATTTCTTAGGCTTGAGTGCATTGGACTTGAATAAACCGATCATTGGATCTTCAGGCGCAGTTCCATTCTTGGTTAAAACCCTCAAGAATTTGGATGGAAAAAGCAGTCCACAAGCAAAGCAAGATGCTCTTCGAGCTCTGTATAATCTCTCAATCTTCCCATCAAATATCTCATTTATCTTAGAAACCGATTTGATCCCGTTTCTCTTGGAGACATTAGGAGATATGGAACTAAGTGAGAGAATTCTATCCATTTTGAGCAATGTAGTGTCCACCCCAGAAGGTCGAAAAGCAATTAGCACGGTGCCTGATTCGTTTACAATTTTGGTTGATGTTCTGAATTGGACGGACTCACCGGGGTGCCAAGAGAAAGCATCATATGTTTTGATGGTGATGGCACATAAATCATACAGTGATAGACAGGCAATGATGGAAGCTGGCATTGCTTCAGCATTGCTGGAATTAACACTTTTGGGTAGTACATTGGCACAGAAGAGGGCTTCAAGGATTTTAGAATGCTTGAGAGTTGATAAAGGGAAGCAAGTTTCGGAGATTTATGGTGGAAACGTAGTAGCTGCAGTGTCTGCTCCCATTTGTGGGTCTTCATCAACATCTACAAATCCAAATGGGGTTTCAAAAGAGTGTTTAGAGGACGTGGAAGATATGATGAGCGAGGAAAAGAAAGCAGTGAAACAATTAGTCCAACAAAGTTTGCAGAACAATATGAAAAGAATCGTCAAGAGAGCCAATTTGCCACAAGATTTTGTCCCATCAGAACATTTCAAATCTCTCACAACCAGTTCAACTTCCAAGAGCTTACCGTTTTGAACGAAGAGAAGAATCTGAAGTTAGTCTTCTATTCATATAATCTTATTGCAGTTGTTCTGTTATTGGTAGCTCTGTTAATTTATGTAGAAAAAGATTCGTTTTGTGTTAGATACCATTTTAGCTAGTTTTATAGTATGGTTAATGTCTTGGATCTGAATAGTTTAACAACATTTTGATACCTTTTTGTTTTAGTGAGATGATGCTTTTCTTTGCTGTCATTGCAAAAGATAAGAAAAATCCTAGGGCTTAATAATTATTAATATTGCAAGTATCCATCCCTATGATCAAGGAGTCACTTTCAACACATTAGTACACTTTCGTCCAACTCTCTGTCCCCACACTCTATTTTTATTATATTCCTGCCTGTTAAAAGCGTTGTCTGGTCATTTTCTCTTCCTCAGAGAAACAAACAGTGACTCTACAAACTGCAATTTCCCATCTGGGAATCTATTCCTTTGCTACATTTTCAACTCTGACCGTGATGGTTCCATCTGGAATCTCTGGATTTACAGACTTTAATTTTATTTTTATTATTATTATCTGCTTGCAATGTTATTTTATAGATTTATCTGTTGTCTAGTAAATGCGTTGACCTTGTTTAATGAGCTATTTGTGATTTAATTATCCACAGATGGGAAGGATTATCATCAGGCTAATTTCGAGTCCTAAGCCGATGGGAACGAGTGGAAATCGTCCACTCTCTCTCTCTCTCTCTCTCTCTCTCTCTCGTATGTGTAAAATAATTTTGTTATGCTTTGGATTCTGTATTTCCCTGGCTTATCTTCTCTTTTGGTAAATTCGGATGGGAAGTACTTCAAATTTTTATAGTATGATTGGATGTGATGTAAATATTATGTTGTAATGCATAGTTTTCAGTTTTTAGTGTTTTTTTTTTTTTTTAACTCCATTTGTTTTTGTTAGTTGTTGAAAATAACTTCACTTCAATTATGGTAAGTAAGAGAAAGGTTCAAAAAAGATTGTCTTCTTCTTCTCTGGAAGAAATTCTTTGCTTCGCTAGCATTCACAACGACGAAATTTCCTCTCTAAACTCCAAGGGATTTGGCTGTTATACATATACGCTAGCTAGCACAAAAACACTGAACTTTAAATCCAAGTTTGCCAGAAACAAAACTGATAGAATTTCAATAAAAATTCAATTTAATAAAAACTGATGTATTCTATATATATAATTTTATATTTTACAATATGACATCAATTTGCAGGATGAATTTGTATAAAAATTTGCATATATAATATAATACCAATCTTATTTTATTTTATTTTATTTTTTGTATAACATTCAATCTCACACATTGACTGACAACTAAGCAAAGCTTCTTTTAGCAACAATTGTCTGCTTTAGATATCAATAATTGATTCTTTTTCCTGTGTTTTGAGTGTGCAAAGAGTGTTATTCAAAAGGGGAAAATTAAAAAAAAAAAAAAAAAAAAAAAACTGATGCTCTAAAGAACTAAGCAAAAATTCAATGAGAGAGTTTTAGCCCCTTCATTTTCATGTAAATTAATTTTTTTAAAAAAAAGAAAAAAAAGTTGACAGCTTTGAAGATATTAGTATAGTAAGAAAATGATGTATATATTTGGAGAATGGAGAAGATGTGTGGTTATACTCTGTATTCAATCATTACACTATGGACCCTACACTCTCCTGTATATAGTTATGGTTTGATTTAACCCTTCAGGTAATTGAGACCGTCGGATTAGGTGGGGCCATCAATCTTCTGGTTTGATTTAGGGGAGAAATCAGTTACCTTTCCAATCATTCCTGCAAATGCAATTACAAAGGTTATGCATTATATCATAAATTAGTAGTTATAGCAGAAGAATCAGAGTTGTTATGTAGGTTATGCATTATATCATAAATTAGTAGTTATAGCAGAAGAATCAGAGTTGTTATGTATGTATGTATGTATGTATGTATGTATGTATGTATGCATGCACGTATGTAAGTGGTCGTACCATTTCATTTGATGTTATTTCCCGAAGGCTCAAAGCTTGATGTCAACACAAAGACTCGTGTCTTCCACCGACAGGTGAATATGGTTGATTGACTCCCGTGTTAGTACTGAGTTCAAAATCAAATTATCTGACTGAGATGAGACCATGAAGGCTACACACGCAGCAACATTTCGATTGCAGGGATAGGTGAGAAATGAAATCTGTGAGTGGTTTTAGATTTAGCCCACACATTTACTGCTACCTCTTCCATCCCCATATTGTTGGTAAACTTAAAATAATTTCTACAACTTTCAGCATTAAATACCCGACAATTTTCACGCTTACCTAACAAGAAAACCACGACCGCCACTATATATATATATATATATACATATGAACTTAGATCTGAAATCAAAATACCATAGATTAGATATATATTATGTAATGTTGTTGCCTTTCTTCCGGGGGCCCATAACAACCCATTTATTTCTTTTTGAAATTTTGTTAAGAGATTTCATTAATGGTACTAGATATTGTGGCGGTGGAGGAGGAGGTCGATAGTTTGTCTAAACAATTATGTGTAAATAATAATAGTACAGCAATTTAGATTCTTCCCCGCAACCACAACCAGAACCACATGACTAAAGTCTTAACCAAGTGAAAGTGCTTGCCGCTGAGGAGCAATACGGCTGTGCTATATATATATATATATATATATATATATATAAACACAAACACGCGTATGCCTATATAGGAAACAAAAAAGTCCCTAATTTGCCCACTTTTCGGGCACATGCTAGGCCATTTCACCGGCCCAATAATTCATGCCTTCAAAACCAAAAGGGCCTACTTTCTCACAGGTAACAAACCCATTCTTCATCCACAAAAACGCGCTTGTCCCATTTTATTATTATTATTATTATTATTATTATTATTATTATTCACTTTGTTTTTCCTTTTTCCTTCCTTCCTTCCTTCCTTCCTTGTAAACGCGGCATGACAAAGCCCCCCAAATTTTCATCACATTTCTCAAATTTTTTGGCACAAGTCCTAACTCTTTATTACTTAGAATGCCATTCTTAGATGTACTTTTTTAACCATAAACTGAGGATATATTTAAAATAAATTGAGGTGTTGAAGCATTAACCACACTATAAGCTGTTAGTTATCATATCATAACTTGGAGGATGATGCCTTTATATGATAGTTTTCATGGTGTCCACGATACTCAGATTTAGAAAAAGGCAAAAAAAAAAAAAGGAAAGTAAGAATAAAGTATATGAATAGTAAAAAGCACACAAAAAAGAAATGTACCCGAACATTAAAACAAAAAAGAGTCTGAAGCACATTACTCCCAGCTCTAAGACACCTTTTTCTTTTATTCGACCACGAATTGACTCTTCTAATGAGTAACTAACATTGCAAACAACCCATGAACGCATCTCAATAAAAGGTAACAAGCTAGAAACATCCTTAAATCTTAAAGATTTTGCTGATAATTAACCTCCTTTCTATCAATATGAAATTACTGGCAATCTGAAGATACAATAAACATCAGATAACATCTAAAGGCGAGAATATAACATTCTGAAAAAGGCATTTCTTTCTGATTGTAATAGATTATCTATGACTAATACAAGAACAGGCACCAGCCACCTAAAAATCCAAAACCCATGTACCTGTTTCTACAGGGTAACTTTCATGGAGTCAACACATCTATTTGCTTTCAGTAACTGGCAGGTATACGCCTTCAGCAGCCAACCACACATTATCTGCACGCTTTTCTCTTACACAGCAAACCTAATAAAGTTCAGACATAGTTAACTTGAGAACTGAAAAGCAAAATTCTACATATCAACTGTCATAATTAGCTACATTGAGTCAATATTTGAATAAGTCGGATTGCATCATCATCATCATCATCATCATCATGATTATGATTATGATTATGATTATTATGATTATGATTATTATTATGATTATTATTTCTCTCTCACCTCTTGCTGTCCGCCTGCTATCCGCTGGTATTTCTTGTCATGACTATGTAGAAAGGCACCTGTGTCAACATGTTGAAACCTTATCCTCTGATCTTGCTTCCAAGTCTTCCCACTACCTTCAGTCATAAGCCTAATAAAATTCCCCAAATATCAGACATCAATCAAAACAGGAAACATGGCAGGTAGATACAACATTGAAATAGCGATTGTCTAAGGTCTCACCTCCAGTAATCACCAGTGTCGGATTCCTCCTCTCCTCCAAAACAGCTAACCTACAACCCACAACAGTGCAGCTTAGATTAAAAGTAAATATGGATCTCAAAACTCTCAGTACGGAAAGGACAATAAACGCAATTCCATAGTTAGGCCAAAACTAGAATTACAAATGTCCTGTCAATCGACTAGCAGTTCCATTTAGGATGAATTTGACAGCTATTTTCAGATTTCGTGGTTCTGATCCACACCACACGATAACATAGAAGTTGAGATTTTTTGACATTTTGTACCATGTGAACGGCTATGGAAACAGGACAAAAAGATAAAAACCCATACTAACCTCGAGGTTTCCTGTAATTGGGGAAGCATGCAAATGGCTGTGCAGCCATTTTCTAGTTCTCATATGCTGCAGCCGAATGATTGTCCCACTCTTGATGGTGTCACCTTGTTTGGCAGATGTCCCTGGAATAGGCCTAACAATCTGCAAAAGAAAACCTTTTTTCATATCAAAAGACAAAATATTTACTGATGTAATGGTAACATTATTTTGCCAACAAGTTATTGACATTTTAAATTTATAGCAAATATCTCCACCTAATAAATACTGGAACGAACCCAAAAGGAATCGAAAGTGAGAGCCAGGAAGAATACCCCAAATGGTTTGCAGTTAGTATGAGAAAAGCAAGAGTGGTTGTTTTAAAAGTGTTACCATAAAAACAGAAAATTTGTTTCCTAAACCAGCTGATTCCAGCAGTTTTAAAGCTTGCAAGCAGGGCTTTAATACCATATCACAAACTCATGTAGGGATTTAATACCATAACACAAACTCTATAATGTTATGCAACAGGTTCTTTATTTTCATAATTATAGATTATCTTTTCAAACATGTTGATATTTTACATATAAGATACTGCAAAAAATTAACAAATAGAAACCGTGGAAGGAATTTTAAGAGAGGGAGAGTACCCAGTAACTATTGGAGTCATCAACATTGGGAAAACTTGTGACGGATTGCTGCCCACTACCAGAGCCATATGGCACATCATGCGAATGCAGCCGAAATTTTGTCCTTTCATGCATCAGCTTAAGAACTGTCCCATAAGTGATCTGATGAAGCAAAAGAATAAAGATAAAAACCGGTTAAAAGACAAATTTCTCATCCTATGTTTCATATATTATCAATTTAGAATAGATCAACATGTTACCATCACAATATGGCCAAATCATTTTATCAGTTATTGAGTCCAAACAAATGAAGATTCAGTAAATGAATATCTGAGGGTACATTCAGTTTCTCATTTGAAAGCACAATCTTCTAAACTACAAAAACAAGTCTTCAGAGCAGAAATGCTAAATTCAATTTCTCAAATTCGTTTTTCGGAACTTAAACAAGCTCATATTATACTACTACAGATTCTAATTCTGCAATAAGCGAATAAATCGAAATCAAAATGTAGAATTTTATACCTCGACAGCTTCAGATGAAGCAGCGGAAGCCGAGGAAGGAGACGATTCATCGAGATTGAGACCGAGGAAGAGAAAGACAGCAAGAGCGAAGAATGCCATTGCCATGAGGAATAGAAAAGCTAAGAACCAGTTCTGCTGCCAAAAAGGTAAGTCGTACTGCGGTCGCGATTGCGAAGCTCTTCGTGAATCTTTACGTTGAACGTTTTCGGTCGACGACGGTTTCCTTCTTTGAGTGAGGGATTGCGGTGGCGCCGGCGGAGCCACGGTGCGATCTGAGATTCTATCCAGAGTTCAGATAGGAAGAGCAGGAGAAACGTAGTGGTTTCTTTGCTAATAAGGGTTTTCTGATTCGGGGATTTGGTGGATTTGTGAATTGGGTTTTGAGGGAAGGAAGGAGAAGACGGAGACGTGTTGGATGACTTGGTTTCTGCGAATGACAGGGATACACGTGGAGTGCAGTTGACGTGGTGGGAGGTTATTGGATGGAATACTCTCTTGACTGAAACTGGTTGGAGAAGTCAAGGTCAATGTTTTTGGTTAAAAATAATCCTAACCCTCAATTTCGACCTTAATATCAAAAAATCTACTAATATTTCTCAATATTTCATCCAAAATATTTATTTTAAAAAAAAAATTACTATAATAAAAATTGACAAGGAATTAAAAAAAAAAATACAATTTAGTTATCTTTTATGTATATCCTTATTTTAATTTTGTTATGATAAAATAAATAATTTTAATTAATTATTTAAAATTATACATTATAAAATAATTAATTTTCCAGTAATAGCTCGAAGAATAGACCAAACGTTTTCTACATTCTACGATGAACTTTACATGAGAATTTTTCAGAGCAACATTCTAAACAACCGTCCAGCAGCGAGAGAGGCCAAATTCGTATACGTGTCAAATTTTAAGCCACCTAACTTTAAACAATTGGAAGTTAACGGGCCCCGCGTTGGCGCCATATTTCACAACCATCGTCTGCGTGGCCTTAGACCAGAACAAACTGTCGCTTCTTCCATTCACTGTATTACTCCCCCTCGCTATTAAAAGCCATCGCTAATCGAAGTCAAAGCAAAAAGCAAAAAGCGCAAAGGAAAATGGCAGGAACTGGAGTGTTTGAAGAAATCATCGATGAAAAGAGCGTGTACAAATTCTACTCTGAGAGTGAATGGAGAAAATCATCTTCAGGAAAATCAGTTCCTATCATCAATCCCACTACTAGACAGACCCATTTCAGAGTTCAAGGTGATAATATTGCTTGTTTAGTTTAAATAATTTGTGCAGAATTCTTGTTTGGATTGACGATTTCCTAACTGGGTTTTGGAAAATTTGACAGCTTGCACTCAGGACGAGGTGAACAAGATCATAGAGACAGCGAAAACAGCGCAGAAATTATGGGCAAAGACTCCACTGTGGAAAAGAGCAGAATTGCTTCACAAAGCAGCTGCTATCTTGAAAGAGCAAAAAGTCCCAATTGCAGAATGTCTTGTTAAAGAGATTGCTAAACCTGCTAAGGATGCAGTCACTGAAGTAAGTATAACAAAAGAGTTTTTATCTTCATTTGCCAAACTCACTGTGAAGTTTTCTAATTCTTTTGGAAGTGCTTATCAATTGCCTTTTTTGTCTTCTCAATATTGAAGTGTTATGATGCTAACTATTGTGCTTTGGTTCCCACCTAGCCCTTAATGTTTTGCTAATTTTCTTTTAATTTTTTGCTTTTGATTTAGGTGGTGAGATCTGGGGATTTGGTGTCATACTGTGCTGAGGAAGGGGTTAGAATTCTTGGCGAAGGGAAATTTCTGGTTTCTGATAGTTTCCCTGGAAATGAGAGGACAAAATATTGTCTCACTTCAAAGGTCATTACCTTCCCAACTGCTTCTCTCTGAATACTTGTTTTTACTTATTTATTTTCGTATTTAAAAATTTACATGTATTTAGGCCAACTGGGTTTGTTGTAGGTCCTGCTGATAAAGGCATTTTCAGTGAGTTGTTTTGTCATCACATCTAACTTTTACGATGTCCAAGATCTTTTCACTATTTTCTAAGCGGAATATTATTATGTGTAAAGAATATCCACGGAATCATTGACCAGAGACTATATTGTATTACCTTGCAAAACCTCTTAAATCACAACACATGTTTAGGATAGATTGCTTTTTTTAGTCAATAAATGCTAAAGGGGAAGAAATGGTAGCAATTCTTATGCCAATTGATAAGGGAATTGATTTGAGAGATATCACTCACGGCAAAATGTGTCCGATGTGTACGCAAAATATGGGTGCATATAGTCATGGATAGAAATTACAGTGAAATGTCTAATGCTATACTCTCTAAGAAATCCCTTATGGGCAATGATGAATGTAACAAGAAATTAAGAGATCAACTGAAATGGAACCATATACTGTGATAGAATTGGCAATTTTGTTTGCCTAGAGCTGTATATTTTGCATTGATTACTCTTGCTCTGTAAGTAATTTGCAAGTATGTTTTGGTATCTGTATGTTGTTAGGAGATGATTTATTTGGACTTGAAACTACTGCAGATACCTTTGGGGGTTGTTTTAGCTATTCCGCCTTTCAATTATCCCGTTAATCTTGCCGTTTCTAAAATTGCTCCAGCACTTATTGCAGGGAATTCCCTTGTGCTGAAGCCTCCAACCCAGGTATAGTTTCAAGGTTCAATGATTTTATATTCCAATTTAGCTTACTTTTAGTAACAATTTATTGTTCTGCAGGGTGCTGTGGCTGCGCTTCACATGATACATTGTTTTCATTTGGCGGGTTTTCCTAAAGGTCTAATTAGTTGTGTCACAGGAAAAGGTTCTGAGATTGGTGACTTCCTTACTATGCATCCTGGGGTCAACTGTATTAGGTAATTTTTAACTAGTTACATATTGAACATTCACTAAAAGGTAGAACGAGGTCTAAACATCTTACCCTTTAATTTATAAATTGGTTTCAGAATTTTACTGCTTAAACTTTACTATTTTTACCATTATGGCTCCCTAAACTTTGAATTCTTGTTCTGGCCCTGCTCACACGCATGCCTGCTCAGCTTCACAGGTGGAGATACTGGAATTGCAATATCAAAGAAGGCGGGCATGATTCCTCTTCAGATGGAACTTGGTGGAAAAGACGCATGCATTGTACTGGAGGATGCCGATTTGGATTTGGTAACGGCCAATATTGTTAAAGGAGGCTTTTCTTACAGGTGAATGAATTGAAACCATCCATTGATGATAACAGCTCCTTTTGTGTTGAATCACAAACACAATTATTGTGGCTGTCTTGTCTATGCATGCGGTAGTACTAGCTGTGCCTGACAATTTTGCATTATCATCTCATCTATGGCAGTGGTCAAAGATGCACAGCTGTGAAGGTAGTGTTGGTCATGGAATCTGTTGCCAACACCCTCGTCGAGAAAGTTAAAGCTAAAGTTGCTAAACTGACTGTTGGCCCTCCTGAGGATGATTGTGATATCACCCCAGTTGTTACGGAGTCTTCGGCTAACTTTATTGAAGGATTAGTGATGGATGCCAAGCAGAAAGGAGCTACATTTTGCCAGGATTACAAGAGGGAAGGCCACCTCATTTGGCCACTCTTGTTAGACCATGTTCGGCCCGATATGCGTATAGCTTGGGAGGAACCCTTCGGTCCTGTTCTCCCTGTTATCAGGATCAACTCCGTCGAAGAAGGGATCCACCATTGCAATGCTAGCAATTTCGGTCTTCAGGTATTATAACATTTCTCCAACTCCTAAATTAAAATTGGTTTGCTAAGTTAAGTTGCTGTGGCGATGTGATTGATTGATTTGCAGGGATGTGTTTTTACGAGGGATATAAACAAGGCAATTTTAATCAGTGATGCGATGGAAACGGGAACAATTCAGATCAATTCAGCACCCGCTCGAGGACCTGATCATTTTCCTTTCCAGGTTAAATTTATCTTAATTTTTCGTACTTGGTTATAAATTAATTAATGTTGTAAGAATTGGACTGTTATAATTTTGTTAACACGATGGGAATGGCCTCCCACAGGGTCTTAAAGACAGCGGAATTGGTTCCCAGGGCATCACGAACAGCATCAATATGATGACGAAAATCAAGAGCACCGTCATCAATTTACCAACGCCCTCTTACACCGTGGGTTGATACGTGCATTATTATCTTTTTTGTTATGTAATCGTAAAATAAATAAAATTTTGTTCTTGCTTTAATTTAGTTTAGAACCAAAAATAAATAAAAAAAAAAACAATGGGACTCTTGCATTTTTTGTAATTTTCTTGACTTGTGTTAAAATATATTCATCTAGTATTCAAGTAAAAATATGACATGTATCTTTATTATATACATATATATTTATATATATAGAAAGATCATTGTTTGACCTTCGCCTGGCATATGTCAAATTTATCAATCATTATTTACCACAGTTTTTATCTGGGTTTTCAGTTTGGTAAGTACATCGGTTATAAATTAAATTATACAAAAACATTGGAGATGCGAACTTTTATACAATTCTAATTTGTATAAATTAAGACCATAACTTGTATTTTAGTTAAATACATTTTCTTATATTTTCTAAAAAAATATATGTAATAAGAGTAATAAACTTATTAAATAAAAATATAAGTAAAAAGATAGTTTTTTGTTGCATATATTTTAGCTTTAAATTTGGAGATATTATATTTTACCGTTTAAATTTTACTCATAATTTTTTAGTAAGTTAAAATACCATGACTTTTAAAAAAATACCGAAATATCGTGAGGTTATTATTTTTCTATAAATTAACTATTTTACCACTTATTATTAAAAAAATATAAAATAATTATATTATTTTATTTTTATAATAATCAATATTATTTTATTCTAATATTTAAATTTTAAAATAATAATAATATTTTGACTTTTAATTATTTTTTATCCTTTAATTAATTTAAAGGTATTTTAACTTACTAAAGGGATATGTTGTTTTTCTCCCTAAGTATCCCCCAAAATTTATTAATTAACTGAATTATTATTGTTTTTAATACCAAACATTTTTTAATTGAATAATTATGCATAACTATAGTCAACAAATACGCTTCATATTTAGTTTTCTTTTCAAATCTAATTTTCAGAATAAGATTATTCTCAAGTGAGGAAATAAACGCTACAAATGTAAAAGCAAACCTATTAAAAGGGTTATTGGTTTTCTTGGAATTAATCCAACATTAGTATCTAAATGTTATCAATCAATTATTGACTCAGTCTTCAATAATTTGGTATGCAATTCATGAGTTACACTTTTAATTAAAAATATCTACGTCTGCCATAAAAACCAACTTTCCATTAAATTCAAACCTCCTTCTAAAGTAATTACCATTCCCTGTTACTCAATAATTTACACTACAATTTATTCTTTCAAATTAAGTTTCTAACAACGGACTAACTGAACTTCACATCGCTAATTCATTTTCTTTTATTAAATTTAACACATACACACACATGTTATATCTTACTTTTTAAAAAATTTTAAAAATACAATTGAAAATTTTAAAATTTTAATAAAATTCACTGGGGTGATAATTTTAAACATAAATCCTTAACACAAACCCAGTTTTAAGTTATCGGTATGCAATTTATTAAATAAATATTACACCACATTTAAATTTAGAATTATTAAATTATTTTATATATTTATTAATTATTCGAGTTATTATTTTACAATAATTAATGCATGTTGAATAGAAATATTTTTTATATTTAAAAATATATTGATCTATTCAACTGTTTTAATAATATCTTATTAATTTGGAGTTAAACCGTATTATATTTTTATTTGAGAAATTTGTAATGCTAATTGTCACATAATGTGTTTACTAATGTCATTCACAATATCTAATTCATTTATTCATCAATTTGTTACATGATTAATTAATATTTGGCGCGCGAATTAACATGATCAGGAAAATACATTAATTTCTTCAACAAATATGAAAAATATTAATTTGATTGGTGCATTTGAAGCAATGAAGCTTAAAAAACATGATAAAATTCAATACAAATAAAAATAATTTACGGGGCCTAATAAATAGCCTACCAAACAATGCCTCTCAAAATCGGAAGGAACAAAACAATCTCAAATTCCAAATTTCAAAAATCAAAATGGTCAAGAGTAAGTTCACATGGGCCCCGCAGTCTGAAAATCCAAAGGCGGATTTCAAACCCCATATTTAACCCCAACTTATAAACACGGCGGAATCCGAGCTTACGCTTCGCTGGATTCTCCTTTAAAGCGCACGAAATAAATTTTACATTTACGAACGCGCCCTTCAAAAGTAAAGAAGAAAAAAAAAAGAACTATATATATATATATTCATTATCTATTTTTTTTTCTGTATTTATAAATATTTTAACAGTCTCAAAATATTTTATCTATCAACAAAATTAAAAAAAAAATTTATACACTCACACACTCTCTCTCTTAAAAAAAAACCCTAACTCTCTCTCTCTTAATTTTCCGGTCATCTCTCGTTCGAATCTCGTTCTCGGAACTTCGATTATTCCTTTCCTGTTGTGTTTTAGGCTTTCAATGTTGTGGAATTGAAGCTCGAGTGTCGGAAATCGAAGGATCTGTAGATATTTATACAGAGAAAAATTATGGCTGCGAATGATGCAGATATCGAGCGGCAGCTCTTGTCTACCGGGAATAGGATTTTGGAACCTCCGGAGGAGGTCCATGAGCTCCTTCCTCTCCTCGATGTAAGCGTTTTCTTTTATTTGTTTGTTCATGTATTTTTGAAATTTAATGTCGTGTAACTATATTGTTGTTATTTTAGGTATTCTTTAAAAATTCTTTCTTTTTGTTTTTCCTGAGATGGTTTATGATGTATTCAGTGTTTCAAAGCTTTTGGTTTTGTGTTCTGTGTCATTTTTGTGATCTGTTGCTGTTTTCTTTTTGATACATTCTGTTTTGCTTTGTTAATTTTACTAATTTGTATAATTTGAGTGAGCTTAATACACAGCTATGAGTGTTTAAAGGTAGTCATGTATACATATTTGTAATAATTCTCCTTCAATGAATTTATTTAGGTTTATTTAATTGATATGTGTGAACTCAGTGACTTTGTTGAATATGGCTGAATGTACAATTTCGTTGAAAGGAGTTTCCTTTTTCTGTTGCGTGTTTCCCTGATGATGTTACAGAATTTGCAAGTATCTGTTGGACAAGTTGGTTTTGAGTTTTTATTTTGAAGCCATCTTTTGTGCTTGTTCGCTTCGCGCGCGAATTTTAAATTTTGAGTTCATGAATCTTTTTCTCCCTTCTACGCGGGGAAATGATTTGGATTGTGCATTAAGTGCAACATCTTTCTATATCTGTGTTCGGATTGATTTCTGGGTTGAATGATGTAATTAAGATTATCCTTGATAGTTGCATAATTAATAAACAAACACAGATGACGTAGGACAACATTGTCCGGTGATTTTTTTAATGAGTGGCTTCCAGCTTATAGAAAATCACATATTTGACTTCATTTACACTCGTTAATTATAGTGAAGTTGGAGATGATTTTGTAAGAGAAGAGAAGATATTCAATCTATGTTTTGTTTTTGCCGCATTTTTCGGGTGTTTTTCATGGGGGCAGGAGTTGAAGAGACCACTATACTTTGTATTAAAACTTTCCTAGAAAAGACTGATTGCAATTGTTATTATGAGCAGCATATGGCTTCCCTATCATGTGGTCATGCTTTTATTACATTAGAGGCTTAAATGTCAATATATGCTGGTGTTCTGAAAATGATGAGAAAGCAGTTGTTTCTTCTCCTTTCATGTTCTTTCTATTATGTATAGTACCTTCCCTTTTCTGTTCCATATCATTTATGCGTAGAAAACAGCAATTGTTATGCAGGTCAATTGTTTCTTTAGTAATGCCATCAGCAAGTGCTTGTAAATGGTTTAATATTTTCTCTATTTTAATGTAAATTTGGCCATTTTACTGATTTTCTAATAAAGTTGCAATTTTTCCTGCCTTCCCTTTTTTATGCTGAATGTAGCAAGTTGAGTCTTATTTGTCGAGGGTGGAACAATCTCCTAGCCAGTCAATGCAAAATGCACTTTCTCCATCACAGAGAGCATTGGTTGCAGATAAACTATTTAGGCATGAAGATGTTGATGTGAAAGTTGCTGTTGCTTCGTGTATTAGTGAGATAACAAGAATAACTGCACCCGATGCTCCTTATGACGATGAGCAAATGAAGGTACAATCTTTACGCATTTCTTTGGTGTTTATCCTTGTAATGTTGTTTTAAGTATGCTGCTGGGCTTCATCATTCTTTTTTTTTGTTTTTTGGTTGGTGTTTGCAGGAAGTCTTTCAATTGATTGTATCGTCATTTGAAAATTTAGCTGACCAAGCTAGTCGATCGTATGCTAAGAGAACTTCAATTCTTGAAACTGTTGCGAAGGTCCGATCTTGTGTTGTAATGTTGGATTTGGAATGCGATGCATTAATTCTAGAGATGTTCCAACATTTTCTGAATTCAATAAGGTATGAACAAATGCCTTTGGTTGACGATCTGCTTCATCCTTGATTCATGCATTTTTTCTGTGCAAAGAGCTAATTACATTATGTTATATCACATCTTCTTTTTGTTTATCAGAGTAAATGTACAAGTGGTGAACAATGTGGTATACCAGTTCCCATGTATATACCCCTATATGTACATATTCTGATGGGTTTTTTGTTCCTTTTTTGAAGGGATGATCATCCGGAAAATGTCTTTTCATCCATGGAGACAATTATGAATCTAGTCTTAGAAGAAAGTGAAGAGATACCTCTAGAGCTCTTGTTCCCGATCCTAGCTTGTGTAAAAAGGGATAATGAGGTCAGTTATCATTTGGGGGACCATTTGCCTTACATTTTCATGATTTCACAAAGTTACTCTTCTAATTTTCAGGATGTTTTGCCTGTTGCTCGGAGGTTGGCGGAGAAAGTACTGGGAAGCTGTGCTGCAAAGCTGAAACCATGCTTGTTGCAAGCAGTGAAATCCTCTGGCATATCTTTGGATGATTACACTGAAGTAGTTGCTTCTATATGCCAGGAGCCATCTGGTGATGATGAGCAGAATGATGTACATGTTTCTAATGAACAACTGGTAAACTTCCTATCAGTCGCAAGAGTTCATTTTGTTTAATAACCAAAGAATGTTTTCAATGGATTCTAATGCCATCTGTTGATTTGTTGGTGGATAATGAAAGAACCCAACTTCTAGTATTTATGGTCATCCTGGAGTGAAGTTATTATTGACTTGCATTTTTCTTTCTTTCTTTTTTTTAATATATGGAATTTAAGCTCAATTTTGGTTCTTATTACTTTACTGTGTATTGTTTTTCTGCAGACTGATGAGAATGAGAGCAAGTCACCTAAGGAACCCTTGGATGAGGCACCTCAGGTATTTGGTCCCCTTTTTTTTTTTGCCCTATTCTTATTAGTTGTTGGCTCTCTTCTGTTTGTTAAGTAATCTCTAAAATGTCTGTGCTTTTGTGTAATTCGTCATTTTCAATTTTTTTTGGTCATTAGTAAACTGGAAATGGTAATTTATAAATGCATTTCATTATTATCAGGTGGACACGGAGATTGCAACAGAAGCAGAAGCAGCTTCTACTGAACAAGTTGATCCTCTGAATGAGAGATCTCCCAAATCAGTTGTGAACAATGGCATCTCACAGCCTGGAGAAGATGACTCTTTGGCAGGTCCCAGCTTGCTGAAGAAGCAAGAGCATGGTGATACTACTGATCAGTCCAAAACTGTTGATACATTGAGCAATGCAGAACCTGATAGTTCTGACGCTGATAAAAGTGTAGAAGATAAGTTGGAACAAAGTACCAAGAGAAGAGGAAAGAAACCTAATTCTTCGATGAAATTATCAGAACCTTCTGATAGTTCTCAAATTGATGGGGAGAAGGAAAGTGAGGGCTCTTTGGACCATAAAAGTGACAGCAAGGTGGTTGCCAATTCTTCTCATGAGGAACCAGCTACTGAGGGGGCCGTCTGTTCAGAAAATGAGAAGGAGACTGTTATTCAGATTTCATCCCCTAAAGCAACAGAAGGTGAATCCATGGAAGTTCCCCCTTCTCCAAGTGGGAGCATTCCCAATGAAAGTCAAGCCCAGAGGCCAGCCCGTTCAAAGAAAAAGGAGAGCTTCCTTAAACAGGCTACACCATCTGCTGATGATGCTTCCAAGAAGGCATCAGAAGGAACAAGTGATTCAGAAGCAAAACCACATAAACGCTCAGGAAAAAAGGTGCTTTCTGAGTCTGCCAATGAGGATAAAGCTTCAACTATTGACACATTAAAGAAAGAAAGTGGTGCCTCCAGTGATTTGGAGGCAAAACCAGTGAAGCAGTCATCTAAAAAGGTTGATTCCAGCAGTAACAATGGGGATGGTTCCTCCTTGAAACAATCACATGATAAGAGAAAGCGGGAAAAAGCTATTTCCGGAAAAGATGCCACAAGATCGTCCGCTAAAGAGGATAAGGTATTGTCAAATTGGCTTCTTGATTGCTTCTTTGCACTTGTTAATGTTAATTTATATTGATTATCTAATTACAAGAACTGTTACCATTGTTATTATTATTTAGGATACGGTTTCTTCGCCAAAGTCGGCTGCAAAACCAATTAAAGATGAACTGCATGTGGAAGAGACTCCTAAGACAAATTCCAAAAGAAAGCGTGCTTCAGGGAAAGAAAAAGTGTGTATTCTTGGATCCAGATATTTTTTGGGATTTTGTTTGCTGCATTACTCTATTGTGCTCAGCCATATGAAATTTCAGTTGCATAATATCGTTTGCTTGGTGGGGTTATATTCTTTAGAAAATGTGCATTTTGTGATAGTTACCTTTTGGTTTACGGTATGTTTATATTTAGTGAATGAAGTGCTTTTTACTTTGAATATATATACGAATGCTGGTTGACAACAAGCATATGCAATTTAATATTGCCTTTTGCGCATTCTGTTTTCTTGTTGACTTTCCTTTAGACATAGCTATTGATAGTCTGACATTTGCACTTGATACTGCTTGTGGATAATTGCAAATTGAAAGGGTTAGTGATGATACAAATTGATTTTTTTTCAATTTTCTTTTCTTATTATTTGGGATTTGCTACTCTAATAAATGATAATACCATTTATGGCCATCTTGAGCATGACAAGCCATTGCCTTATTTTGATTTAAGCTATAGTTCCTTCTAGACGTAATTGCTAGTATTATTGCATGGGAATGCTATATTGATTGGTTTCACAAGAGTTACACTTTCTCAATATCTTGCTTCAGGATTTGAAATATAATATACTTATTCTTGTTTGCTAAAAGACTTATATCACTTGCCTGCTTCCTTGATGAAGAAGTGATTTTTCCTTACTTGATAAAGAAGTGATCTTTTGAAGGCTTCTCATACTGAGGAACTTCGCGAGAATCTGGTTGGTTCAAAGGTTAAAGTTTGGTGGCCAAAGGATCGGATGTAAGTATTCATATCTATTTTTATACAAGATACATTATTGAACCATTAGATGAAACATTATTATTAAAGCATCTAATGTGATTCTGTTTAATGTTATAGAAGATGTGTCCTCTTGTCATTTTTTCTTGACTTGATGTTGGGGCATCTGACTTTGCCTCAAAGTATTTCCTCCATCTATGTTACAATTTCTGCCAGTTACTATTTATAAAATCAGTATTCATATTATTTGGTTGTAATAGAGCCTTAATGTTGACTTTTTACTACGCTTTAGTTTATTTTTATTGTTTTCAAATACTCTCTTGCAAAACTTGGACCTTGATTAAGGAATTCCTTTATGCTGTGAAATTGAAGTGCTGAGTCAATTTTTCTTCTTTTGTCTTATTGATTTTCAGGTTTTATGAAGGTGTTATTGATTCATTTGATGCAGTTAAAAAGAAGCATAAGGTGAGAGATCAATTGTAGATGCCAGGCCTCCTACGTTTCTTCATTTGTAGTCCTTTTGTCATACCATTTGTTCTTAGTTTCCACTTTTTCATCTTTACTAGTGTAGGAAATCAGTTTTTATTTCAAGTTATAAGTTCCCTGGTATTTTCCTTAAATTGTTGCTTAAACAGGTACTTATTCTATGTTTTCATTTCTAAATAGGTCTGTTATAATGATGGCGATGAAGAAATTTTAAATCTTAGAAGGGAGAAGTGGGAGTTACTTGGAGGTGATTCTGACTCGGATGAGGTAAGTGGTTGTGCAGCTGATCACCAAAGTCCTGACACCTCCTCTGAAATGTAAGTTTTTTTATTGTTTATTTGGCTATGAATGAACTGCTAATTCTAATTGTTGAATTTTAGGTGTTGCAAAGTTTGATTTGTGAGTTTCTTGTCATAGAGATGTAATTATATCCCCTGGTGTTGCAACCTGAATTAACTTTAGTAATTGCTGATATTTTTTATTTTTGGGATGTCTGATGAGTGATTATCCATGTGGTAAGTGTGACAACATTAGACAGTTAGCGTGTAGTTCGGGCCAGATTGATATGATTATTGATGAATTGTAGCCAGTCTGGGACTTGAGTTGATAAAGCTCACTGATAAAACACTTCTGTAACTACTTTTTGGTCAGTGAATGCGCTGCATCAGCAACACAATAATGTATTGTGTGTAGGCTTTTCAATTTCAACTTATTGTGTGAATGGTTTTCAGTTTTCTGCTATTTTGCACATGTTCTGGAAAAGTAAACAAAGGGCACTCCAGAGTCATGGTCTTCAACATATTCTGTTATTTCTTCCACTCTGAGCAATGCAAGGCAATAGGTCTACTGTGCACACCCAAAAAATTTACCCCATCTTCTGAAAGTCCCTCTTAAATCTATGTTAAAATTATGTAAGCCAGTTCAGGCAAGACCCAAACTAGCTCTTCTAAGCATAACAACCAACGTCATATATGAATTGCTTTACATAATATGATTCATGGAATTCCCCATTCTTTCTTGTTTCATAATATTTTTGTTTATAACATTTTAAAAGGAAAATCTCCTGTCCTTACACTGTTGATGAGGATTGGTTTTTGACTGTACAATAACAGAAATGCTGTTGCATGTTTGCTTGATAAATAACTGTATGGTGACATCTCATCTTTGTTGCTTCAAAGTGTATTTCTATTGTTGGGCCCTGAGAATGTGGTTTTGTATTAGTTGAAGAGAGGATTTTCTGGAGTGATTTGCTTCATTATTCTATAAATATCACTGCGTCCTGATTTTTACGTCCTGTTAACCAGTTTTACGGTTACAATAGTATTTTTATATTCTTGCATTCTGTAATGCAAAATTTGTATGGTTGGTGGTGCTGTGTTGTACATTCTCAAATATTTGTACTGTTTGGTCATTATTGTGATAAAGTGAACTGTAGCGAAGTACTTTTAGGTTAAGAGGAATTTTTTCACTGGAGATGGTTTTTTACTGCATACTTAGTGAAATACGTTTGATTGTCTTTAATTCATTGTGCTATTATTTGTTCTCATCCAGTTTTATGTTTTCTGAATGAATAGGCCCCTGAAGAAGAAAGTGAAAACAAGTTCTGAACAGTCATCTAAGCAAAAGAAGTGAGTGAATTTGTACTAACAAACTATTTCTTCTTACTTTTTTGAGTTCTGAGAGTTTAATATATGATTTCTAGGGGTGGAGGGGCTTCCTCAAGCAAATCCAGAGTTGCAGACTCAAAATCTAGTCGTAAATTCAAGGATGAAATTAAAGTTGATGGCAAATCTAAAGATGGTTCTAAGACTAGTACTAAATCAGAAAACGACAGTGTCAGCAAAACTAAAGATCATGCCTCGAAAAGCGGTGGTAAATCAGTTGATGCCTCTTCCAAGTCAGCTAGCAAATCTAAGAATGATGCCACTGACACTAGCAAGTCTGGAAAATCCAAGGAGGGTGGCAGTGGGACACCGAAAACTTCCTCCAAGTCAAAGCAAGAAACACAGAAAACTAGCAAGTTGAAGCAAGAAACACCAAAGGTATCGTCCAATGCAAAGGGTAAATCCCCAAAAACTGGTGGCAAATCTAATGCTAATGGGACTGGCAAGTCCAAGACTAGTTCAATGAAGGTGAAGGAGGATGAGGATATGAAGGACTCAACTGATTCAACTAAAGTGGCTGAAAGTACGAAGGGGAAGTCATCAAGTCCTTTGAAGACACCAGGAAGTGAGGCAAAGTCGGGAAAAAAACGACGAAGAGGATCTAAAGTTTGAAAGTTTTCCTCTTAACAGCATTGAAGCCCTTTATTTGTTCTTGCCCCTAAATATCATCTTGGAACTTCGATCCATTTCCGGCAGCTTTTCTTTCATGTCCAAAGTGCTGCACCCACAGTTAGCCATGCGCATGGATTTTGTCATAATCGTACAGATGAATTCCGGTCGTGGCAAGCGGTATCACATTCACAGTTAGTCTAATTTATAGTGGTTGTAGGATTAGGTTTTGGTCTATTTTTGTTTCAACATTGGGATTTATGACGTCTCTAAGCCACAGTAGAATACATTGGGTTAGCTTAGTTATAAGGAATCGCTTTTAATAGATAATGTAATAGATTCAGAAACTTGCTTTTCAGCAAGGCATTTCTTCTGATTACTGTCATCCTCTCTCCTAATTGCATTGTCTACTGCGTCAAGTGACTTTCAATGGTTTTGTTTCTCGCCACGGAAAGTATTTTTGTTTGCCCTGGTTGACAGAAATATTCTTGCAAGCGGAGCAATGGGCTAAGAAAACTATTTAGCATTTTGACTGAACGTCAGGAAGTCTGAATGCTGCTTCTCTTGCATTGATCAGAATCCAAGTTATTGCTTTAGAGAGAAACGGGTTTATAATGAAAAGAAAAGAAATTGAGTTGGGGAGAGCGTTTTCGAGGAGGGGAAATGTATGCAAATTTGGTAGTGAGAGGGGTGGTAGCGGGCCCTTGAAGGTGGGCCCAGCCATCTTGACAGTTGATTCAAAAGTTCCCCAATTTCTTCCTTTCTATCTTTCTTATTCTTAACTTTACGGCAAGTGGGCTGTTAAAGAATTGATCCAAAAATTTGCGTAATAGTAGACAATAAGTAGATTTATCATTAACAACTTGGGCTATTGTGAAGTCAGCAATCAAAATATCACAACCCCAATTAATAGTTAAAAATGGTTTCAATTGCCTTAAAAAAAGAATCCCACGGTCTTCTCCAGTATTTGGTAAAGCAAAGTAAAGCAACTGGGACCCCTATGTCCCATGAAGATTATGGCTAGCATTAGCAGTATATAATTAAAATTGTGAAGTATCCTCAAAACAGTAACAATCAATTTGGACAAGTTGTTTAGCAAGAGCACTTTTGGTTTGCTACCGTCATACTCATGGTAATTATTATAATTATTATTATGCACGCATCAAAGTTTTCATTCAAGTACTTTGTTCTCCTGTTAATGATAGCTGTTGTCTCTAATTACCAAATAATTGGTCCAAATGCAAATATTATATGCTAGTTAACCTCCAACTTTTGTGACTAATTAAGGCCGCAAATCCCCACATACACCAATAATAATAATAATAATAATAATAATAATAATAATAATAAATAATAATAATAATAATAAATAATAATAATAATAATAATAAAGTAAATGATATGTAGTCAGTCAGTCCATCT